>WAAF01003967.1:64462-117929 GCA_013400475.1 Tricholaema leucomelas | reverse complement strand
GCTCCAGAACTGCACACAGTGCTCCAGGTGTAGCTCACAATGAATTATATTTAAAGAAAAAAAAATACAAAGAAAGAGGGGGAAAAGACCCAAAGAGCATCTTTTATCCACTAGTTTCATGCTGGTCCTCTGCAGGATCAGATGTTCAGGAGCATCCTCTGTGCAACAGTGCACTCTTCCCAGGTCTTTTTTCTGCCCTTGGCCTTTGGCCAAGCTGTTCTCTGCTAACAAAAGCAAGTGCATGTTAGGAGTCTTTTGCTTGGTTCTGTCTGGAAGCTTCTGTCTGGCTTTATTTTAACAAGTTTCTCAGGTTTGAAGTTGTAGAAATAAAAGCTTGAAACGCAGCTGTGAAGTCTCAAAGATAAAGGCATCAAGTCTTTTTACCTCTTAGTAGAGATGCTACTTTCAAAATTGATTAAAGCTTGCAAACAGACATCACTTCAAGTTCCTTTTAATTTTTCTCCCATGACTCTCTTCAGTCAGTGTCTGCTTGCCAGAGGAAAATGTTTTCCTGTATTTCAAAAGCCTTAGTGCAGGTCAGCATCTTTATTGATGATCTGGACGAGGGGATTGAGTCCAGGATCATTAAGTTTGCAGATGACACCAAGCTAGGAGCAGGTGTGGATCTGTTGGAAGGTAGGAGAGCCCTGCAGAGGGACCTAGACAGGCTGGATGGGTGGGCAGAGGCCAGTGGGATGAGATTGAACAAGGCTAAGTACAGGGTTCTGCACTTTGGCCACAACAACCCCAAGCAGCACTACAGGCTGGAGACAGAGTGGCTGAGAGTAGCCAGGCAGAGAGGGACCTGGGAGTTTTGGTGGATAGTAGGCTGAAGGTGAGCCAGCAGTGTGCCCAGGTGGGCAAGAGAGCCAATGGCATCCTGGCCTGTATCAGGAGCACTGTGGCCAGTAGGACGAGAGAGGTTATTCTTCCCCTGTACTCAACACTGGTCAGGCCACACCTTGAGTGCTGTGTCCAGTTCTGGGCTCCTGGATGAGGCACTTAGTGCCATGGTCTGGTTGACTGGATAGGGCTGGGTGCTAGGTTGGACTGGATGATCTTGGAGGTCTCTTCCAACCTGGTTGATTCTATTCTATTCTATTCTATTTAATATGTAGATGTGAGAGGCACCACTTGTGGAGGCTCCTGATGAGCCTGTTTAAAAGGCATGGTCCTTAGGATGATGAACAGATTTGGTGTTTCATGGCTTTATTTTCCCCATGATCTCTCTGAATCAAAGAGAGACCTTACACCTGGTGTGGAAGATTCAAGTATCTTTAAGAGAACCCCAGGAGCATGCTCAGCAGTGCAGCTCAGATGAGAGCTCAAGGATGTCACAAGGCAGCAGGTCCAGCTGTGACATGCTGCTTTCTGGAATGGGAAAAGGGCCCAGAAGGAAAGTCTCTGAAACAGAGTGCAGTGAGCTGTGGCTAGACTGATGCTGTGTCCCCAAAGCTTCCCCAAATATCAGAGATGAGAGAAGAAACCTCTGGCACGATGTGGTCAGGCCCATTGCCAAATCTCCTCCAGCAGACTATGGTGCTGCTGCAATTCTCACACTCTGGTGGGGGAGGTCAGCTGTGGGATGGGTTCTCCTTGGAAGACTTAAAAAAGCAAGTTTGGCCATAGGCATTAGCAGACTGGGACTGGGACCCTGTGCTGCAGTGTCTCTCATGGAATGAGTTCATGTTCTCTGCACACTCAGGCAGCTTGCACTTGCAGGAGCTTGAAGATGTCCTCTAGAAACAGGCAAGTCAGAGGGAGTTGTATGTACTGTGAGTCATTCAGCTTCCTTAGTGCTCCTTTCCGAGTCATGAGACCATCCAGGGAATGGCTCATGAGTACAAACAGCAGTCTTGGTTCACTGTGCAGTTGGAGGAGTGGCCACTTCCTGCCCGCTACTGTCCCATCCCCCTGGAGCTGCTCTGCTTTGCAGTTCCAATTAAGATTACTCCAGATGTAATGTTTTGAACTCAAACCTGTGATGGGCAAGAGGGCTGGGCTGGTACTCAGAAGAGGACCCAGGTTAAGAAAGCACTCTGAGCCTGGAAAGAAGAGTTTATAGCTGAGATAAAAGCAGAGGCATGACTGATGACAGATGTCCTAGGCACAGATGTCCTCGATGCTCAACTTCTGTTGCGAGTGCACAGGCTGTCGCTGCAGGACACACATTGTTCTCTCTAAACAATAAAGTTCTCTGCAATTTGGTTTCATGCTGCTCCCAAATACGCTCTTTTTTTTCCCCTGAAGAACCATCATGGGTTTTCCAAACATCTGTCCCACACTTCCCCAAGAAGATAATTAATGCCCTTGTCACTCAGAGAGCCCAGCCGCTTTGGCTTGTGCCAGACCTGCAGGACATTTTCAGTTGACCGTTGCACACCCAGGCGGTAGCACTGCTGGCCGCTGTCACACTGAACATCTCTGTCCTTGTTTTCACAGCTGGGGCACCCAAGGAGACTTCACGACGACACACGCACTGCCTGCAGTGAAGGTGAAGCTGTTCACGGAGAGCACAGGAGTGCTGGCTCTGGAGGACAAGGAGCTTGGGAGGGTAAGGAGGTGTTGAGTTTAGTAACGTTGCCTTCTGGCCCTGCTTATCGAGAGAAATCTCTCCTGGATGGAAATATCTTTGCAGCACAACGTGCTCTGCTTTTTTGCCAAGTTTCAGGAGGGGGAAGAAAAGCAAGCTCCTCACTGCTGGGGAGGAGAGCATCTCGCATGCTGGCTTTGTTGTGAGCTTCTAATGGCAGCATTTCAGCTGGCTGTGCCTGCGTACCGCGCAGGCAGAGAGCTTGTGTGCGGCACTGGCACTCCGGAAAGCCTTAGAAGTTGCTTACGGAAATGGCCATTCCTGAGGCAGAAAGGGGGATTATGCTGAAGCAAAGAGAGGGGATTTAAGTTTGGCAAGAGAGTGTTAAGCTGCTCTCATATCTGCTGAGCAGCCAGTGCATGGTTTGAGCATTTGAAAGCACTGACTGCGGTACTCGCTGCAAAGGGCTTGGAGTCCTGGCTGCCCCTGGGGACTGTGGCCAAACTGGCAGCTTCAATGAGGCTGGACTGGGAGTGCAACACAAGGGTTCATTACCCCTCATGTAATAGCAAAGAGCTCAGATTCCTGGGGTACTGGCCATAGAACCAGCCTTCCCACCTCATCTCTGCCCCTCACCTGTGGTCCCTAAACCAGCACCGTGGGACTGCTAGCCCTCCTTCCCTGCAGCCCACAACTCCACAATATCTGTGGACAGCAATTTCTGTGGCTTTGGGATGCTTCAGCTCATCTCTGTGGATGTTTTGCAGCTCTGTCATTTGTGTTTCCTCAAGTGTAAGTGGCAGCAAATTTCCTGCCCTGCCTTCTGCAGGTCTTCAGAGGTGTGAGATCAGCATGGTAAAGAGCCTGTGAGATCAATGCAAGGGTGAAGAAAGGCTGCGTCTTAACACGTAGGCTTGGCAGCTCCCAGGTTACAGCTCAGTGTGGCCTAAGTGATGCCCAGGGGCAGGCTGGGCTCTGTCTGCAGCACATCTTGCTCTTCAGCTTGCCTTCATGGCTATGGCCAAGACAGCCACTGGTCCTGTGGCAAGCCCAAATGCAGAATTTCCAGTTACGAGCTAAGCTGTTGCTATGTTTCTTGCTCTTTCCATGCTGGCCTGTGCCTTTGCACAGGAGAGTGTGTGTCTGCACAACTAAGTTTGTACTAATAAATGTGATTTTGTGTCCATGCTGTTCACACAAGTGCCAAATTTTCTCTCAGGTTCTAGTCATTTGGTGGATATCTTTATGGTGGAGAGCAGTGCCTGTGATTTTGATTTATATAAGTTCATTTTAACTAGATTTATATATTTTAAGTTCATTTTAACTATTGGAGTTTTCACACTCCTGTAGCATCCTATGTTCTTGCTCTTGAGAGAGGGAAATGCAAAGCTAGTCCTCCTTTTCTCCTCTCAATCTTCCAGAAGTGCCTCTGGACTTTCCTTTATTCTTTTCTTCCTGTCCTGCTCCTGTTTTGGCAGAGGAGGTGACCCCACTAGGCTGCACTACTCCACCTGAAGACCTACAATTGCTTTGCTGCACAGCATCAAAGTTACCCTTTCAGTGCTGAGTCAAGGGTTGGCTTAGATGATCTTTGAGATCTCTTCCAAGTGGATGTATTCTGTGATTCCATGATCCTAAATCTTTCCAGGACTGTTTTGCAAACCTCCTCCCTCAAACAGCCTGGCACTCCCGCCTTTATCCACTGAGGCACGCTCAGCAGAGCTTTTCACCCAGCCAGCTGCGATGCCATCCAAAGCTTTTTTCCCCCTGAGTGGTTACCCAGGGTGTAGACTCCTTTGCTTTTAAGTCCTGTTTCCATGGACAGCCATGAGCAGTGCTGGCTCTGCTGGTCTCGGGAAGCAATTAGCTGTGCATGTTGTTGTGAGAGAGATGTCAGGCCCCAAAGCAACTCCTCTTGCCCTGCAATGCTGATGTGCCAGCCCCACCAATGCGCTTTCATTCCCAGTCCAGCGGGAAGCTGTCCCTTGGCTCCGAGCTTCTGCAGGCTGAAGGACCTGGGCCAGCAGTGGTGAGCAGAGGGAGCCAGGCGCTGATGTCCCCTGGCCCGTGGCCACCAGTGCTTTCAGTCGGCTGTGCTTCAAAGGGCTGCTTGGTGTGCCCAGAGCGGCCGGGGGGTGACGCGTGGCTGCTCAGGCTGCATCAGGATTTCTTCTTTAATGGGGCAATGACACCAGGAGAGTCTCAAGCTCCCGGTTTAGCTGTCGGAGCGGGCATGAACCTGTGTACTCGGAGTGAGGAGGGAAGCAGGTTTTATACACAAAGCCAGCCTTGCCCAGCTGCCCTGCGAGAAGTGGCTTTGTGCTCTGCCAGGCGTGCACAATGCCCACTTTCTCTTGCGAGCGTGAAGCTGGCAGCCGGCCGGCACTCCTGCTTTTGCCTTCTATTGAAGGGAGAGCTGGAAAGTGCTCCCAAGCTCTGAACTGGTGGATGGGCAGCTGAAGGCATGGGAATACATCCTGGCCCTATTGAAGCTAGTGGCAAGGATCCCACGGACTTCATCTGCTGAAAGCAAGGAGGGGAAGAGCCATGAATTACAACAACACTAAGCAAAGTTTGTGCAATTTTTGATGACAAAGAGTTAGAAATCAAAGCAGAGAGCATCCCAAGCACCCTGAGTGGCTGCTGCCTCACCAAGACATGCGGTTCACTGCAAGTCTGTGTGCTTGCATGATCTGCCTTGCAGTAGGGGGCCTTTGGATGCTGGTCAGAGTTTGAGCCCATCCACGTTTTAACAATGTCCCATGTGAAGGATTCACTTCAAATGTGGGATTTTGTAGCAAGAGTGACACAGTTGGTGTTGCTCAGTTGGAGCCTACAAGAAGGCTGGGCAGGGACTGTTTACAAGGGCTTGTAGCAATAGGACAAGGGGCAATGGTTTGAAACTAGAGAAGGGCAGATTTAGACTGGAGATCAGGAAGAAATTTCTTTTACTGTGAGGGTGGAAAAACACAAAGAGGTTGTGTCCAGGGAACTGATGGAGGCCCCATCTCTGGACACAGTCAAGGTCAAGGTTGGTGGGGCTCTGAGCCAGCTGATCTGGTTGGGGCCATCCGCAGTTCCTGCAGGGAGATTGGACTAGATGACTTCTAGAGGTCACTTCCAACCAGGCACTTAGTGCCATGATCTAGTTGACTGGACAGGGCTGGGTGCTAGGTTGGACTGGATGATCTTGGAGGTCTCTTCCAACCTGGTTGATTCTATGATTCTATACAGCATCAGACTCCTGGCAGGCAAGGCATTAGTCTAATTCAATAAAAGTTGAGATAAGTAATGTTGATAAGTAAGAGTGGAGTCAAGACTCCACTGATGTTAACCTCAGGCTTTGGACTAGGCAATAAAATAATTTTAAAATTGTTCATCCAATGTTAATAGCATCAAGGATGTTTTGGTGGAGGACAGCTCTTAGGTTGTTGACACAGCAGTAAAGTTGCAGAGCAGAGAAATACAAGATTATAGTCTGGGCTGGAGTTTGACAGGAGCACCACACTTGAGCTATGAATGAGTAACAGCAGTACATCAAGTATCTGCTGCTGTTGAACTGTGTCTATACTGCCATGTGTGAAATCATTTGTTTGCAGAAAGGTTGATGGATTTACAGAAGATTCATCTCACTACAGGACAGTGCAATCTTAAATGAAATTAGAATCATAGAATCAATCAGGGTTGGAAGGGACCACAAGGGTCATCCAGTTCCAACACCCCTGCCATGGGCAGGGACACCCTACCCTGGATCAGGCTGCCCACAGCCTCATCCAGCCTGGCCTTAAACACCTCCAGCCATGGGGCCTCAACCACCTCCCTGGGCAACCCATTCCAGGCTCTCACCACTCTCATGCTCAACAACTTCCTCCTCACATCCAGTCTCACTCTCCCCACCTCCAGCTTCACTCCATTCCCCCCAGTCCTGTCACTCCCTGACAGCCTCCCTTTAACTTTGCTGCTTTTGACATTTGCAGGTTGTTCTCCACCCAACTCCAAATAGCCCAAAGCAATCAGAGTGGCACAAAATGACTGTTTCCAAAAACTGCCCGGATCAAGACCTGAAGATCAAGCTGGCTGTGCGAATGGACAAGCCTCAAAACATGAAGCACTCTGGGTAAATGCTTGTCTCCATCTTAACTCTCGAATTCTCCATCTTCCCTTTTGAATGCACGTTAGGAAGTGCCTCTTTTTTTAAGATCCTGGAAGAGAAACTCCGTTCTCGAGTTTGTAGGTGGTTAAAAGAAAGACAAATACAAAACTGGCATTAGTTCAGTCATCCATGGGGCACCTTACATATTAGAATCACAGAATTGGTTTAGGTTGGAAGGGACCTCAAAGCTCATCCAGTTCCAACCCCCTGACATAGGCAGAGACACCTCCCACTGGAACAGGTTGCTCAAGGCCTCATCCATCCAACACCTCCGGGGGGGTTGAGGAGCACAGAATCACCCAATGTGATCGAAGATTGGGTGATTCTGTGCTCCACAACCTCCCTGGGCAACCTGTGCCAGTGTCTCACCACCCTCACTGGAAAGAACTTCTTCCTAGCATCTAGTTTAAATCTCCTCTCCTCCAGTTTAAATCCATTACCCCTCATCCTGTCATTATAAGACCTTGTCAGTAGTCTCTCCCCAGCCCTCTTGTAGGTCCCCTTCAGATAATGAAAGACCACTCCAAGGTCTCCTTGGAGCCTTTTCTTCTCCAGGCTGCAGAGCCCCTACTCTTGTAGTCTGTTATCATAGCAGAGCTGCTGCAGCCCTCTAAACATCTTTGTGGCCTCCACTGGAATCATTCCAACAGTTCAATATTCTTAGCATGGACTTTTTACCACACACCAGCCAAGCAGTTCAACTTTTAAACAGTATTCCTCAGGAAACTGCTAGGTTATTTCTTTTACCTGTAAGGAGATAACAGGTGAGCTGCCTGACTGTTGTTGAGAATGGTGTCATTTCCTCAGTTATTCTGTGCTTCCCTCTATTGCCTTCTCAGAAGTGAAAGCACAGTGCACCTTCCACTTGAAATGGACTCCAGTATGATTATCATTATTGATAGAGATAAACACATTTAAGTACTAGTTGGTTGGTCTAAGCCTTCTCAGAAGTGAAAGCACAGTGCACCTTCCACTTGAAATGGACTCCAGTATGATTATCATTATTGATAGAGATAAACACATTTAAGTACTAGTTGGTTGGTCTAAGCCTTCTCAGAAGTGAAAGCACAGTGCACCTTCCACTTGAAATGGACTCCTGTATGATTATCATTATTGATAGAGAGATCATTACTACATTTCAATACTAGTCGCCTGGTGTAAGCCATTGCCAGGAGTAGGTCTGAAGATTTGGAAGGTGAAACAATAAACTCCTGCCATCCAAACATGAGGGCTTTCACCTTTGTGCTGTACAAATGAAATCATCCTTGGGTACATCTAGCTAGCATCACTGGCAAGCTTCTTTCTGTCTGCTTTTCAGAACTGAGGATGTAAAAAAACCAGAACCTCTCCAGGAAAGTCACTGTTTTGATTAAGTCTTTCTGCAGTACATTTTCTGCTGCTGTGAAAGTGACTTTGTTTCATTCTTATTTTCACAGTGTTATGTTAGATTCAGTCTGTTATTAGATGGTTTGGATCACTCATCTTTTTTTTTTAATTCCTCCTCCTCCTGTTGTCGTTGCTAATGAGATCAGAGCCAATAGCAGCCATGTGTGGGGTTTATTTCTCCACCATGATCACAAGCAGCAAAAGCAAGAAAGGACAGGCTTTTATTTCCTTCACCACAGACCTGAGCAGTCATGGGTTTTCTTAGGCTTTCATCAATTACCATTTGGTGTGCAAGAGGCTGCTTAAACCCCTGTGGTTTGTGATGCTAGCTTGCTATCAGAACTGAGGTGGTCACTCTGGTGGGGTTAGCAGCTGTAGCAAAAAAGGACAGTTATTATCCTGTCCTTGATGCAGCCAAGTGCTCAGCGCCCACATTAGCATGACTTGGGAGTTTTGTGGCTTAAACACTCACCTAGATTATGCTGGATCTTTTCTGGCCTAAGGAACTATTAAGGTAACCAAAAAGGATTTTATTTCTCTATTTATGGAGCCAGAACCAAAGTAATTATAGAATCATAGAATCAGTCAGGGTTGGAAGGGACCACAAGGATCATCTAGTTCCAACTCCCCTGCCGTGGACTGGAACACCTCACACTAGATCAGCCTGGCCAGAGCCTCATCCAGCCTGGCCTTAAACACCTCCAGGGATGAGGCTTCCACCACCTCCCTGGGTGCTGTAAAACTGACTTTGTTTCATTCTTATTTTCACAGTGTTTTGTTTGATTCAATCTATTACAAGATGGTTTGGACCACTCATCAACCTGTTCCAGGGTCTCACCACCCTCATAGTGAAGAACTTCCTCCTAACATCCAGTCTGAATCTACTCATTTCTAGCTTTGTTTCATTCCCCCCAGTCCTATCACTACCTGACAGCCTAAAAAGTCCCTTTCCAGCTTTCTTGTAGGCTGCCTTAAGATACTGAAAGGCCACAATAAGGTCATCTGGGAGCCTTCTCCTCTCCAGACTGAGCAGCCCCAACTCCCTCAGTCTATCCTCATAGGAGAGGTGCTCCTTATAGTGCTGCATAAAACATAGTGATGCTGAATGGAGTCCTGGTGTTTATTTTTAGTCTGGTGTTTCCACTAGTCTTGCCTGTGCTTCTATTACAGTGTCACAGTGGCCACTTTGTCACATAGATTAAATGCTGAGTTTGGCTTTACTTTTTAAAGTTAATTTTTCTGTTGTATAAAACAGTAAATTCCCTCCTCCTTAGAAATCGTAGTCATAGAATCAGTCAGAATTGGAAGGGACCACAAGGGTCATCCAGTTCCAACCCCCCTGCCATGCCCAGGGACACCCTACCCTAAATCAGGCTGGCCACAGCCTCATCCAGCCTGGCCCTAAACACCTCCAGGGATGGGGCCTCAACCACCTCCCTGGGCAACCCATTCCAGCCTCTCACCACTCTCCTGCTGAACAACTTCCTCCTCACATCCAGTCTGACTCTCCCCACCTCCAGCTTTGCTCCATTCTCCCCAGTCCTGTCACTCCCTGAGAGCCTAAAAAGTCCCTCCCCAGCTTTCTTGTAGGCCCCCTTAAGATACCAAAAGGTCACAGTAAGGTCATCTCGGAGCTTGCTTCAGTATCTGTAGCCAAGGAAATTTCTAGGAATTAAGCTGTTCAGTGGAGTGTCCAGTCCAGTGGATACTGGAAACCTGGATGCTGCCTTTGGTGTAGTAATGTCCCTCTGTTTGACATCTCACCTCAGGCAAATGGTTTTGTGAAGGTTTAATGCGGTGTTTGGGGTTTCTCTCCCTTAATTCTTCCTTTGTAAATGTATTCTTCACTTATCTCACCATGTTGTAGCTGTTAACTGGCATTGAAGGGCTTCTAAATTCTGAGCAAGTGGTGAAAGACAAAGAGGACACTTAATGTGTACCATTAAGTCTGCGGGAGCTTTTTGTGTGTCACTTTCTTTGCAGGTTATTTGTTTGGGCTGGAAATGAACGTATTCATGAATGCTTCTTAGCTTAAGAGTTGCAATTATTCCTGCTTATGCATTAACTTGACTTTCTAGGTATAAAGAAAGCATGCTGAAAAGCAAGAGAACAACATATCCTCACTTGTGTGCTGAACTCACCTCTTCTGTTCTCCTAGGTATTTATGGGCCATTGGTAAAAATGTTTGGAAGAGATGGAAAAAACGATTCTTTGTCCTGGTCCAGGTAACAGATTTAACTAACAGTGATCTTAGATCACAACATGAACTATTTAGGTCTTTCCTCTGGCCACTTTTAGTGCTGTGTAATCGATGCTGAGCTGTGGTTCTGCGTAGGGTGTCTGTTTAGTCATGGATCTTCTCTAAATGTGTATGGCTTCTCAAGGATATCCCAGCTGCAGGCCCCTAGCCATGAGTTTCCTGGTGCATGTGAATCATAGAATCATAGAGTCAAGCAGGTTGGAAGAGACCTTCAAGATCATTCAGTCCAAATGAGTGCTTGGTGACGTGGAGAATTGGTTTTAATGAGGAGTTAATGGGATGAGGAGGGACCTCTGTCTGTCTTGGCTGGAGGTACTTAGGTGCAAATGCTCTCTTATGAACCTCCATGTAATGTTTGAAGTCTGTTGAGATGTGTAGAAGTCTCATCACAGGCTACATCAGATTCAGTATATTGTTCTTGACATTTATCCTGCCTTCACTTTCATTGCTGCCTCTCATTGTCTGTACCTCTCATCAGTCTTTTGCAACATCTTTGCTTTCTTCATTTCTTCCTTTCTTCCTTCTTCTGGCTTGTCTTTGGTTTGGGTTTTGTAGCTTTCTGCTCTCCCAGTTTAGGTAGACCTATGTGTTTGACTGTGAATTAAGTTAAGAATTGCAAAAGAAACGTGCAGAAGATGTCCTGTGTGAGCTAAAAAGATGTAGGCATTACTTGGTGTGTTAGAGTGGCCCTCCAAAGGCCAATTGAAACCACTTTGTTGGCCACAGAAGTGCAAGGGCCCAGTCTGATCAGCTCCATCTTCACACAAACCTGATAAAGCCACAGAGTCCTCTTGGGTCACTCAGGCTCTCCCTCCTCTCTGGCTTCCTCAGGGTGTGTTGTCCTCAAGTATGAGAAATACAGGCTTTGTGCAGGGTCCTGTGGCGAAAGCAGCACAGAGATGCTCTGATGGAATAACATGGGATACAGCTGGGATCTTGTGCCAGCATAGATCCAAAGTGATCAAGTCAGAGGGTGAAATCCTACTGCCAATGAAGCAGATGTTAGATCTGCCTCAGAAGAGACAGGATTTCACCCGTGTGTAAGAACAGAGGTGGTGTAAACCAGATGCACCAAGCTCCACATTTGGGATGGAGCATGCTTGTGTTCTGGCTTTGCTGTACCAGGATGGGGAGGAGTTGATGCAGCTCTTCTTCCACCTTACACAGCTGGCTTCTCTGCTTCTAAATCACCTGGTGTAAACTAGTTAGTTTGGTTTGAGTTAATCACAGAATCACAGAATGGTTTAGGTTGGAAGGGACCTCAGAGATCATCCAGTTCCAACGCCCCACCATTGGCAGGGACACCTCCCACTAGAACAGGTCGCTCAAGGCCTTATCCAACCTGGCCTTGAACACCTCCAGGGAGGGAGCATCATTAGTCCAAATTCAACTGTCACAGTAGAAAGCTTAATTTGCATTCCCTGTTTGTATGTCACTGCCAGGTGACCTATGTGGCACATAAAATCCATCCTGGAGAGCTAAAAGGGATTTAAAACATGTGTGACACAGGTGCTAGGTCTCTAAGTTGGAGACTCTTTGGAGAAACCATTTCAGTATCTAGTCAAATAACCAAGTATGACCAGGAGGGACAGTTTAAGCTGTCCATTTTGTGCTCCAAATGGAATAAAATTTGCCACAGAAATGGGTGGTGTAGAGCAGCCACAGGAGATGCCTCCATCTGCCCAAGTAGTTTATTTAGATTTAGCTGAAAGTGATGAGTTTAGGATCTGTGTAATCCATTCCTGGAGGCATCTGGTTTGCAGATGCACCCTGCAGGGACTGGCCAGGTCCCTGGCAAGGTAGAGTGCTTTACACATCACAAGGGAACCCAGCATCTTGCAGAGATAGGCCACTGTAAGTAAATTCCAAATTGTCTCCTGGGTAAGAAGCAGCAGAGGCCATAATGAAGGAAGCATTATGCAATGGCTCTGGTCTTGGGCAAGGATTGAAGGATTGGGTTTGTCTGTATGTTTCCTTTATTATCCTCTGAAATGAAGTTAAAAGTCTGTATTGCTATTCCCTGAGACAATTTGTTCCTGTTTGACCAAGTTCTCAGCCCTTTTTTATACAATCACAGAATCACTGAGGCTGGAAAAGACCTCTGAGATCATCAAGTCCAGCCTATGACCTAACACCACCAGATCAGCTAAACCATGCCAACAAGTGCCACATCCAGTCTTCTCTTAAAGACCTCCAGGGATGGTGACCCTGGGCAGTCACCACCTCCCTGGGCAGTCCACTGCAATGCCTAGTCATCATTTCCACAAGGAAGTGCTTCCTGATATCCGATCTAAACCTCCCCTGGCACAGCTTCAGGCCATGCCCTCTTGTCCTGGCACAAGTTGTGTGGGAGAAGGGCCTGACCCCCACCTGTCTACAGCTTCCTTTTAGGTAGCTGTAGAGTGATAAGGTCCCCTCTAAGTCTCCCCNAGAGAAGAGAGCAACCTCCTCCTGGCTACAACCACCCCTCAGGTAGTTGTAGACAGCAATAAGGTCTGAGCCTCCTCTTCTCCAGGCTAAACAATCCCAGCTCCCTCAGCCTCTCCTCGTAGGGCTGTGCTCGAGGCCTCTCACCAGCCTCATTGCCCTTCTCTGGACACATTCAAGCATCCCCCTCCTCAGTCTCTTTGCTCTCCTCTGGACACGCTCCAGGAACTCAACATCCTTCTTGCAGTGAGGGGCGCAGAGCTACACACAGTGCTTTAGGTGAGGCCTCCCCAGTGCCTGTCCAGGGCAGAATGACATCCCCAGTGCTGCTGTGAACAGGCATTCTCCTCTTTCATAAGATAAATAAATCTACTGGTAGTCCTCTGCACAGGTCTGCTGGTTTAGCCATGGACTCCCTTGCATCTCTCCTGGCCAACTGCTTGCAGTTCCCTCTCTAGTTTTCAGTTCCCATCTATTTTTCAGCTTGCTGAGGAATCGAAGCTCAGAGTTATTCCATGTTTTCTCATGTTACTAGGTCTGCATCCGTCAGTTGGCATATAAGAGCAGGATTTGGCCAGAAAAGCAGTTCATTTGAATAAGATGAGCAGACTTTTGCCCTCAGAGAGTCTCTGTAGCCCACCTCAGAAATTCCAGCTGCCACTGCAGCTTCTCTGTTATGTTACCGTTTGCTCAACATTTGGTGCAATGTAAAGTGTTCTGCCGTACATCAAATATAAACAAGAAACACTCTCTATGCAGTCCCTCAGATGTAGTTGGAGCATATTGAACATGTCAGCAGGCAATAAAGATGGAATAAAAATACTTTGCTGTCCGTATGTTTGTCATTTGCTTTTCATGCAATGCAAAGGATGGGTGCTGATATGAACAGGGATTGGCAGCAAAGGTGTTGATGTCCAGGATGCTGTGAACTCTGCTAAACCACAGACAGGAAATAATCCCCACAGAAAGGTGTGCTGACTTCATTAAATAAAGAATGGGCAGGGAGCAGCCCCTCTTTCAGCAGATTGCTCATCTGCACCAGGCTCTGGCTTGCACCAGAGCTGAGAGATGGAGTCCAAAGCGTAAAATCCATTTGGGATATAGTGGTCTGGTCAGATTGTGATGCTGCCAAGAGGGCAAGGCAGTATGTTTGAATATAGCTAAGCATTTCCTTTCTGATCTCTTGTCCCTGGCCCTTACCTGTACCATTTTCTATTGCAGCTCTGTCTCCTCTGCCGCCCCCAACTGTGTAACCTCCTTCTTCTGGTCCTGCACCCTCTCATGCTCCTCTTTCCCCATTTCAGAGGGACACTGCCTCAGTTCCTTCAGTGCTGTTGGGTGGTAGAGCTCTGCTTTCTGGTACCAGTGGTTAAGAAGTTCATGATAATAACTACTCAGACTCTTCATAACTATCTAAACAAGGCAACAAAGGTGCCAAACTGCATGGGCGGCACCAGGGAGGAAGGTGCTGATGGCAGTTTATCTCTTTTGTGTCAGCGATGCCTCACGGGTCTGAACGCAGGGTTTGCCTGCATATGTAGAAAAAGGAACTCTGCTGGGGGCATTTCCACTGCCGTTTGGCTTGTGTTAGTCCTGGAGAGAAGGGGAAAGGAGCAATAACTGCCTTGTAATTTGGGTGGAATAATCCCTCGCACCTTCTGTGTCTGTATAGCTGCGAGGGTTGTACAGAAGTGGAGAGGGTTTGTTTGGGTGTAACAGATGAGAGCAGTTCCTTTGTGCCATTTCTAGGACCCGGCCTCACCTCTGCAGTGCATGTGTTGCTGAGTGGACTTGGTTCAAGCCCTCCGGGGAGGTTTGCAGCATGGCACAGCTGGCAGAGCTGATGCATACACTCCTCCAGCATGCACTCCTGCATTAAGAGGAGGTAGTTTTCTCTTCCGAATGAATTGCAGTCCTCTCTGAACGCTGCCCACCCTTCTCGTAGACACCCTTTGAGATGAGCAGCAGAAGAGCAGAATACTGATTAGATGTAAATTACATGGCAGAGACTCGTTACTTGCCTAATTTTAAATCCTGAGATATGCAGTGTGAAAGTGATGGCAGAATATGGCCCTGAGCTTGGATGGAAATGGTCCGCAGCATCACAAGTGGGGAAAATGCTTCGTAAAGGCAACAGTGAGGCCAGTGGCAGTGGTAAGCTAAAGCAGCAGAGCAATTTAGGGCAAAGTTGTCTGTGAGTGGTTAAGAAAGAAAATGTGCATCCATCACAGAGCTTTCAAGTATCTCCTGAGTTGCTGTATAAGCTGCCTGAGCACGGTGTACAAATCTCAGCCAGTTTGGCAGCTAGAGCCTTGGTTGTGCAAAAGCTGGAAGTTTTGATAGCTGACAGAGCTTGTATTAATTCTTTGCAGGGTCTGCTGTGCTGCACTGGCAACAACACAGCTGCTGGTTCTGGTGGGTTTGCTCGGCTCTGCGATAGGAAATGGCATGTAATGATTCTTAAGGGCAAGTGAATTAATAGGATCGAGATTTCAGACTGAATCTCTTCCTCCCTTGTCATAACCCCATTCCTGCACTCTGGCAGCATATGGGAAGTAACACTCCGTGGTACCTGGATGACATGTCTGCTGAGTAGCTTGAAGCAGTCTTCAGCTGATTGTGTCTGATGGTGTTTGCAGAACGTTGCTGGAACCAGATCAACTCTCTGCAGATTAAAACCAGTTGCAGTGTCTATGCCTGGATCTATTGTTCCAGTGACAGACTCTCTGAACTCATTATAATTTAGACTAACAGTGACAGTTCCTGCTTTCAGCAAAACTCAACTGACTCGAGAGCAAATGAAATGAAGTAAGTGTTCAGTAACTCCAAACAACCACCAGGATTTGAATGTAATTCAGCAAAATTGCAGCGCTCTGCACCGCTGGTCATAGAGTGTGGTCCTCAAGTCAAAGCAAATGACCCATAGCTGGTCCTCATAATCATATTAAATCATGTTTTCAGTTAGACCCTCGCTGAGAGCTGAGCACAGGCAGTTGTAGAGAAACCTGGAGTGCAGGATAAGCAGACGCCACAGCTTGTTCCACCTGGCTGCGGTAGGTCCTGCGTGCCCAGTCTGTACTGGAGGGATGGCTTCCCATCGTGCCGCCCTGCCCGAGGAGAAGGCATGCACACCTCCTGCTCGAGGGAAGAAGTTAGGACAACTGCTAGGTGCAATTGCTTAGGGCTGCATGGGTGTGCTGAGATGTGAAAACTCTCGTTTTCACATTCTTATCTTTGAGCTAGCTCATTCCCTCTGCTCGTTTGTGTCAGGAAAGGGCTTGGGAGGCAACATACAGCTGCAACCAGAGGACAAGAGTCTCCCATCAAAGAGGAAAGCTGTATTACAAATGGCAGCATCTTAGCACAGTTTCTCTCCCTTGGGACAAAATGCACACTGTTAATCCAGGAAAGGGCCATTTGAGAACTGAACCCAAGTGGGGCTGCGTTGTGTCAACGGCGGGAGAGGGGGAGGCAAATGACTGAGCTCGGAGTCTGAGGCACAACAATTAACAGGTTTGAGCAGGATCCTGGGGAAAGTGGTGCTTGCTAGAGCAGGAGTCTCTGGTGGAAAAACAAGGACAAAGTCAGGACTGTTTAATACATATCTACTGTATTTATTAATCAGTCAGATTATATAGCTGGTGACAGAATATGGTCAAGTGCCAAGAAAGTCAGATCTAATTTAGCAGCCTGAGAATATTGAACTTCGGCATTTGTCTCCCGCTGTCTGCTTCCTCTTTCCTGAGTTTCTTTGTCTTCTTCTCTTTTTTCCCCCACTTGCTATTCCTTCTATTCTTTTGTCTCAAATTATTTCTCAAAGCATTTTCCTCTTTTTTTTTTTTTTTTTCTGGTGATGAACCAGCCAGGGAAGCCTTGAATTATTTTCCTTCTTTTAGTTTCTCTCAGTTCACCATCCTTAGATGTTCCTTTCCTGGCCTTCATCAAGTCCCTGGATGAAATCCCAGCTGCTTTGTGAGTTTGTCCCTCACTGGGCAGAGATTTCTCCTCTATCTTCCTTCAGTTTCCTCTCTGTATCTGTGTTTTTTCCAATTACTCAAACCATTCATCTTGCCCATCCCATCTGCTCGCTCACTCTCATACTCAGCTATGGTTCGGTGTGAACTCAGCAGGCTGTAGGATTAATTTCTGCTATTAACTGTTTCCCTTGTCTGGCCACTTCTAAGCTTCTGCAGAAAGCAGTCTCTGCAAAGCACAGTATCTTTAGAGGGCTGGTGAAAGGCAAGCTGCAATCTCCACTTGACCCTACAGTGCTGTTCAGCGATGAAGCATGACCTTGACGCACTGAGCTTTCTAGAACCTCATTTTGTCTGGTTTTGCTTTACCATCACTTGTAGATGGAAGGAGACAGATTGCACTGGTAGCCAGGGCATCGGCTTCAGCACTATCCTGAGCTCGGGCAGTAAATACTCTAGGCATCAGGACAGATAGGTTGGTATGCCAGTGCTTGAGGTCAGTAGCTGGAGCTGTTTAGGTTTGGGCATTCAGCGTGGCACAGTTGGCATCTTTTCCAGAGGCCACCGATGGCTGTCTCTTCCCTCCAGGCTGATCCTGGCCTGCCACCTGCCAGCAGGCTCCTGAGTGCTCCTGAGCTTGAGCTTCACAGAACTGTATGAGTAGAAGAGGAGCAAGGCGTGAACTCAGATGGGCTTATCCTACATTGTAAACCTACCTGTAGATTTCTCTTAAAGGTGCCTTCTAATAATCGTGTTAGCAGAAGAGGCTGATTTGCTCTGCCTCTGTCCCACCGTGGCTGGACTGGAGCCTTCTGTCTACATCTGTCTTTTATAACTTTGAACGTAGGAAGAATAAGCTCTGAGTGTGTTTCTGTGCATTACTGTTGTGTTGCTGTCGTTGGCTTATCGATAGGCACAAAGAATATTTTCTACCTTCCAAAGATGAGCGAAATTATCTTGACATGAAGAGCCTGAAATTCAAACCTCAAGCTCGGAGTCAAAGAAGAAACAGAACCGTTGGATGAATTTTACCTGTTGCTATGGAGCGTGCAGGAGAGGAAGGCAAACCAAACCTCCAAACATTCGTTGTATTAATGTTTTCCCTCACAGCTCAGGAATTAAATTTGTCACGCAGTCCCTGAAGCTCAGGCTGTCTAACACAGAGAAATCAAATCCTCACCACTCAGCCGAAATCTCCAGGATCTTACCATAAATAAAGCACATTCGAGGGTTTCTCCAGGAGATGGCAGCAATATACTGCGAGTGCGGCTGAATGAACGCTGCGGGAGCCGTCTGAATGTTGTGCTGTGGGGCACTAGGTTATTTTTAGATGTCTTCGTGTTAATCTTTTGGATTTGTGTGTTGCCGGTACGGTGGTGTGCATTCAAAGTTCAGAGCATGGAATATGCACTGGGGTGCTCCTGCTATTGGTCTGTTAGTTGTCAATCTTTCGTCAGTGCTGGTAGTTTTAAGGAGGATGCAAGATGCTTAAAGCATCACTTTTAGTCTTACTCCCACAAATGTGTTAATGATAGGGTTTATTCTTAGGTGGCTTTTGGAGCTGTTCCTGGAGGAAGGCACGGTGCAGGCAGGGCTGCTGAGAGCGGGCTGGCAGCTAGCGGGAGCCCATAGAGGGCAGCAATAAGCCGAGCGCCGGCTGGGAGACGCTGTGCCAATAGATGGGTCCCCTGACTGAAATAAATGACATTTGTATTACTGATCGATGCCACCAAAGTGGGCGCCGCGTGTGTATTTGTGGCCGAGTGATTTGCCTAGAGTTTGAAGGCAAAATTCCCCAGCCCACCCTCTGCCGTCTCCCAGACGAAGCATTTTCCTCTAACCCGACGAGCACCACTACATCCATCGCCACCACATCCATCGCCACCCACCAGAGGTTTAAAGTTTCCTCCAGAGGTCAAGAAAATGTCCAGAGACATAAAATTGTGTCAGGCGTCCAGGATGTGACACAACCTTAACAAAGTCGTTTGAAATCGTTTGACAGTAAATTTTCCCGTGAGTTCCTAGCCTGGGGCACGGAGAATCCTCTCTCTCCTCTCCTCTCCTCCCTGGATGAGCTTCTGGCCGACCGTCCAGATTGCAGCACGCCGAGTACGCGCGGGGTCTTGATGCGGCCTGATGGCCTCCTAAAGGCGATGTGGGAGCCTGGCAGAGCCCCCGCAGCTGAGTCGGCTTCCGTCAAGAGCTTGACATTGAATGTATCGTGTCATGCAGATGGTACCTCAGAGGAGTGAGAGCTGCCATTTACAGCACTGATGACAACAACTGCCGAGATCAGTGGGATCTTAAGATTGCTTTAATATGACTGGCACCTAGCAATTTAGCTCACATTGTTTGTGACAGGGTGTCACTCTTGCACTTGTCTGGGGATGAATGATAGAGGGTTTTAGAGCGTGGAGCTTCCTCTTATGGAGGAAATTAAACCGCTGTATCTACTGATGCAGGGAATTAGATGCCTGCTGCAGCAGGCTGTGTTAACAGAGAGCTTTAGCAAAAGTCTGGTTGAAAGTTTAGTCTGTCTGGCATGGGCAGCAACCATCAAAATTACCCCCACACCTCCTGGGTGTCTGTAAACGTGTATCAGCATGCAGCATTTGTAAGCACTTTGGATTGCCTTCTTGTGACCACCTGGTGCCATCTTAGCTTTGTGATTTTCTTCAGGTTAGTCAATATACATTTGCTATGTGCAGCTACCGGGAGAAAAAAGCTGAACCTCAAGAGCTGCTGCAGCTCGACGGATACACTGTGGACTACACCGACCCGCAGCCAGGTATGGGGATACTTGTGGCCAGGCACCGGGCTTGCTGCTGCACCCAGAGGTGCTCATGCTCCCTGTGCTGCCTACAGCTCCCAAAGAGGAGTCCTCTCCCTCTCTCCCTGCTTACAGCTGAACTGTGATCAGCATTATTAGAAATGCGTTTGTGCTTATGCTGAGCATTAGCTGTGCATGACTTCACTATAAATAGATCTAAGGAACTCTGCTAGGAGTTGCATCAGAGAGGGAAAAGGCTCAGTCTCTTCTGGGGAGCCTGAGTTAGACACTGAAATCACAGTACAATTTGATTGTTAACTGGATGCTCAAATCAAGTAACGATCCTAACCTGTGCCTTCAGGTTATATTCCCTAAATAAAAAGTTAGCAGCTATGTTTGTCTTTATTATAGAAAATATTCCTGGGACCAAACCAGCATTTTTGCCTGCCCTGTTTTCTCTCTGATGGATGAGTGAGTGGAAGGGGCAGGCACAGGAAGCCCTCTGGTACCTGGGGGTACCTGTTGAGTGGTGAGACCGTGGAGGAGCACCACGTTTATTTCAGTGGGGTGATGTGTTGAGCATGGTGATCCTCACCATGCCCTCGATAGTGGTATTCCCACAGGAGATGAAGAAAGACACAGTAGGCTGGTTGTTGAGACCGTGATTCCAGGTTAATTCCCATGTTATAGAGATGGGAAGATGGGCACTGGATCAGGGCCAAGAGAGAAATAAGCACATCATCCAAGCACCTTTTGTGCAGTCTAAGCACTGATGCACTTGGTCTAATGAGAAACCTCCTGCCACATGCCCTAAACCCCCGTTTCTAATGGGGCTCCAGCCGTGCAATTCACGTGGGCCCAGCACAGATGGGGCTGTAGGTGAGAGAAGCAATTAATGCCAGTGTGGTGGGACATATTGTTGGGAATAGTAATATTAAATGTAGTGATTCTATAGAATTGTCTGAATATTATACACTGGAACACAAGCCATGGCCAGGAGAGAGTGCACGAGCTCAGTAAGTGCTGAGTTGAGACAAAGTGGAAGGTTGGAATGACCTTAGAGAAGGGTGTAACAAATATAAACCAGCGTAAGGCTGCAGCCTGTGGTTTTCACCTATCTCTGCTGACTTGGATTGCTTAGACACAATGTACTTATTGCTGAGAGACTATGATGAATGTCTACACTAATTGTAACACAAGTACATGTAACCAATTCGGTAATTGCAGCACAGGGCCCTACCTGGGGACCTGGTGGGCAGTCTTGCAGCTGAGTTTGATACAGGCAAGGGGACCGAGCTCAGCTGAGATCTGGGGACACTTGGGGTGCTGGCAGGGTGGGCGGCTGGGGAGATCCTTTTACCCGCCTCAAAGCCTGTGAAACTCTGTTATCACTTCCCTCCTGACAGGTTTGGAGGGCGGCAGAGCCTTCTTCAATGCGGTGAAGGAAGGAGACACGGTGATTTTTGCAAGTGACGATGAGCAGGACCGCATCCTGTGGGTCCAAGCCATGTACCGAGCCACCGGCCAGTCCCACAAACCTGTGCCGCCCACTCAAGTGCAAAAGCTAAATGCTAAAGGAGGAAATGTACCCCAGCTAGACGCCCCAATCTCTCAATTTTGTAAGTAAATAAGCTCTCTTACAGAGCAGAAGTCTTTGGCAGAAAGATTCTCTGCACTGATGTAAATCAATATTTGCTTACATGTCTCTGACTCCAAAAGGAATTGGTTGTTTTGGTTTTTTTTCCTCTATCGTTAAGCTGCTTTTTACATCGGTGGATCCAGAAGCAGATAACCTGTTTGTTTAGCACAACCAGACCCAAGGAACAAAATTCCTTGGGGAACTTGTCAATGAGTATTTTAAAGTGCAATACTTGATGAAGGAGAGACTGGGATTGAAGAGCCTGAGACTACTCAGCTTGCTTTCTGCAAGGCACATGTTTTACCCCCACACAATAAACTGCACGCCCAGATCAGAGCGATTCATTAGTGCCATTAGCTGTCTGTCAAAGGCATCACGTGCTCAGAACTACAGGTGCAAATCTTGCAAGTACGAAATGCACACACAAAAAGAGGTCTCCTGTTGAATATTCAACTGTAGGAAAGCATATGGTATTTTTAACAGGTTGCTTTGCAGGCCAGTTAGATGTGAATTTAAAGCAATCATCTTTTAAGTCATAGCTGTGCTGCATGTCCTGTGCAGTTAGACCCAGTTTGCTTAATTTGATGGTTAGAGCAATTTCTTTTGTCTTGCAAATGCAATTTGATTGTAAACCAGGCAAATGCCTCCTCCCTCATTTTTCCTGAAGGTCTTGATCACACGTCTGGAGCCCCTTTGTTATGTAACACATTAGCAGTTCTTGCTGGTTTCAGCAAAATTTAAGAATTAGTATCATTAAATGTAAGCAGAATGAGGGAAAATGGTAAATATTAGCAAATTCTTCTAATTAAATCAGATTTTAACATTTAAAATAGTCTCTGTAAAGCTGTTCTGGAGTATTTGGTTGTAAAGAGCTCAGAAAATCTGTCCCTTGCTTATCAATATAATTTCTCTTTTATGTTGGTTTAACTTCTTCATGCCAGTATTTATAGAAAATAGCAATGCCAGGCATAGAGCTGTGTGATCCGTGTTACAGCTATCTCTGCTTGCTGCTGTGGGGTTTTTGTATCCTCTTGCCTCCTGCATCATTTGGACTCCCTCCTGCCTCACATTGCTAGCTGTATGATCCGTGTTACAGCTATCTCTGCTTGCTGCTGTGGGGTTTTTGTATCCTCTTGCTTCCTGCATCATTTGGACTCCCTCCTGCCTCGCATTGCTACTGCCATCATGGAGGATGTAGCCCCATGTGGTGTGCTAAACCACTCTTCATCTCAGTCAGGTCACTGCCTTTGGGGCTGCAAGGTGTAAAGGACTGGGGTCAGGAAGGAAGGATGCCTCTCAAGAAAGGATGTAGGAATTGGGCTCTTGCAAAGGCAGAGTTTGCTGGCTGTGACGAGTCTCCAGACCTGGCTGAGTCATGCTGACCTGCGAGCCGTCCCAGGGCTGATAAGTCTCTCTGCCCAGGTTTTCAGATGTAGCTGGCACAGGTCCTTCTGCAGCTGCTTTTTAACATGCCAGAAGCCTTTAAAATGTAGCAAGGAAGAGCAGCAGAGAGGTGCTGCTTCTGCCTCCCTCTCCTACACATGCAGTGCTGAATGATGCTCTTAGTGTGCCATTGGTGCAAAAAGGATGCACTCGTCCCAGCATGATCCCTGTGGGTTGAGGTTAGGGCAGCAAGAGAACATCAAACTGCAGAAGCACTTTTCCTTCCAGTCTTCTATCCCTGCAGACATCAGGCCTGGAGCATTTTGCTACTGGATTTATGTTTATGGACTTTTTACTTTGCTAGACCAGTATGTGGGGTCAGGGGAAGGGTCCCTTTCTCAAACACATAATAATTGTCTGGCAGCAGCAGCAGCAAAGCCCTCCAGGAATGTGGGGAGAGGGGATGCCCAGGCCCATGGGCCTTTGAGTTATTGTCCCCATGCACAGACAAGGGTTGTGTGTGTAGGGTGAGCTGAACCCCCTACTTATGCTACCTAGGATGGAGAAGAGGCAGCTGGCTTTTCTTAGTCCTTGCCAGCGGTCTGTGATGTTGGTGACTGAGCTCAAGAGTCTTCTCTGCATCTCACCACAGCCCAGCACATCCACTAGAGACTTGTGCTGCTCATGGTCTTGCAGGCCTGTGTCAGCCTAACTCTGCTCAGAGCAAGAGAGATGTCACAGCTTGGACTATGGCTTTTCTATCTCACTTGCCTGCCAGGATGCAGGGATCCCTTGTCCTCAGCTCTGGTGAAAACAGCTGAGACCTCACTCCCTGGTCCTTCCAGGGCATCTGAAGGAGTTAAGATCTGAACCCAAGTTTCTTTCACTTGTTCTCATGCCAGTGCTAGCTCCAAATCTGGATCGTTCTGCTTCTTTTATGCCACCACCCTCTTAACAGCCACAATATGTTTTCCCCATAAGCTGAGCAGCTTCAGGCTCCCCTTTTTGCTCCAAGCAGTGGGAAAACCCCTTGGTTGTGTTGTGCCAAAGCCTGGAAGGGGAAAAACAGTTGGCTCATCAGTCTGATCGTGACTTGCTACTTCAGCATGCTCTGGGCTAGGGTGTTTTGCCCTTAGTCTTCCTCCTCCTCCCTTAGGTCTAGATCCCTCTGGCAGCTCTTTGTGCATAGGACTTTCATCATGCAAGAGGAGGAGGGCATCATGCCATAGTACACCTGCCTCTCAACAGCAAAGGCTGCTTGCTTTCCATATTTCATCATTTGCACATGGCAGTGCTCACTGCAAAAGTCATTGGACTCAGCAGTTGATAATTAGAAGCAGAAGTGAGTCATGCATGTCACACATGATGGCTTGTTGGGAGTCTTAATGCACAAATACATATCTCAGTTCCCTCAGTCTTGAAATTCAAACACATCAAGTATTGCATTTTTAAAAGGGTCTTGGTTTGTTTGGGGGTTTGGGGTTTTTTTTGGCTTTGGGATTTTTTTTTGTTGGGGTTTTGGTTTGGTAGGTTTTGGTTGGGGTTGGTTGTTCGTCTGTTTGGGGTTGTTTGTTTGTTTGGAGTTGCCTGTTTGTCTGTTGGGATTTTTTTTTTTGCCTGCAGAAAGGTAAGGACTTTCATGAGATATTTTAACCTTGTACATTTATCTCTATACCTGTCGTAATTTTTGTGCTTAATAGAGGCTATGGTGAATGAGGATGTGCAGAGAAGTAAATGTTAAGCCATTTGACAAAGTAACTGTCGTTCTAGCTTTCATGTTGTAGCAGTCCAAGATGGCACATGCATGCACAGGCAGAGAAATCCAGCCTTCCGCTCCTGGGATCGAGCTGTCTGTTAAACAGAAACTCGACTAGAGTGGGTTTTACTGTTGGGGGAAATTTGGGAGGAGCAGTGAATTCATTCGGTTCCCACCTCTTCTGACATTGTAAATACAAGCTTCGAGCAGTACTCAAAATTCCCACCTGCAATTCCATAGCAGCCCTTGGCTTGGGAGTAAACAGACAGCTCTGAACCAGGATGGAGTTTATTTCATTTGCAATTTAACTACTCAACAACTACAACAACAACAACAACAAAAATCGATCCTGCTATTGGTGAATTTTTGTATGACTCTACAATTCCTTTCACATGGGTGAACAATACCTGTTAGAGTGAATAGTTTTGCTTTTGTTTTCTTTGGGTTTTTTTTTTTTTGGTTCTGTTCTGTTTTGCTACGATTGGAAAGCAAACCTCCATTCACGCCAAAGCTGTGCTTTTCTCCAGTCTTCACATCATAAAGGGAAAAAAAAAGAACAAAACCCCAAACCTGTTCTTGTTTGCTGTTGAAATCGTGCACAGTATTCCAGCCAACAGTGCTGCCAATACATATTACACCTTTTGGCAATATTTAAGTTAAGTACAAGTGGTCACTTGTCTGAAAGCACCAATCTTTGTTCCTCCTGTATTAGCCATGCAGCCAACAACCTTCCCAAAAGTGCTCAACCTTCTGGTTTGGTTGGTTGTTCATTTCTCTTTTTTTTTTATTTAACCCCTTTTCTTTTTAACCTGAAAGATTGGTCTGTACTTGTTTTACGTTATCACTTGTTGGTTCTATTTCAGTTTTTAATGTCTATCTATATCTAATGCCTGTTAATCACACCATACACTAAGAGTTGGTTGCTTTGAGAATTTGTAATGATTTGTTCCCCCGTACTACGTAGCGAGGTTTATTGAGCTGCTTAAAGACATTTTTCAGCTGTAAGTGGTTTTCTTTTTGGTTTGGTTTTCTTATCTGTTTTTTCGGTTGGTTTGATTTCTTTAAGTTTCTTTTTCATTCTTTGCTTGAACCCAAATATTTAGCTGCTAGGTTAGGGCTCCTGTCTGCTTTCCTGAGCCTTGTTGCTAGTCTTTATGTTATTCTGGTTTGTTCCTTCTTACCCTGCTAACTTCTAGCTGGACTCAAGGGTAAGTGCTTCCCTGTAGCTAGCACAGCTCAGATAATCAGACCTAGATTATCTGACACATGCAATGTGCTTTTTTTCTCCCTTTTTTTTTTTTTTCTCCTCTTAAATCTTTCTCATGTTTAGATTTTGTAGTACAAACCTTTCCATGTTATTTTCCTGAATTGAGATTTGAAATGTAAGTTTCCATACTGAAATTAGGATGCATGTGATGTTTGCATAATTGCCTTCTCTCCCTGGCTTTCACATTGGCATCAAGTGATCCTCTTAGTAAAGCCAATCATTAACATTCCTATTTTTTTTTTTCATTCCAAGATGTAAATATTAATTAACATCACAATAAAACTGTAAATAATACCTTCTTTTGTTTCATGGAATTTACATCTAGTTGACTGCTTCCTGCCTGAAAACAGATCATTTTGCACTCTGACAATATCCTTTCTCTCCGTGCCGATGAGTAGCTTGGTGCAGCGCACCAGTGTGTGTGTGGGGCTAACCATGGACACCTCAGAGCGTAGAAAGGTAGGGCAGGAGACCCTCAGAGACCTAGGCAAAGCAGCCCCCTAAAAAAAAGCCCTTGTGACAACAATCTTGAGCTTTGGTAGCTCCCTCCTCCCATCAACTCAGTAGGGAATGATTTTGGCAGCAAGTAGCAGTTCTCTGGGTCACCCTGGTTTTGGAGATGCTGACCTGCTCCGACTTAAACGCATTAGTCACGGAGGGGTGCTGCCACTCCCCCAAATTAGCAGGAATTAATGTTTCAGCGTGGGTCTCAATCACCAATCAAAACTATACTTCCCAAAGAATTATTGTTTTATCTTCTCCCACTGTAATACCTACTTTGGAAAAGATAAAAGCCCAAACTCTTGCCGTAAAAGAGCTTCTCCTTACTCCTCGGTCAGTCTTAAATGCACCCAGTACAAATCTGTTATTGGTGTTAAAAGCTGCTTCTCTAATACCTGGTGAGTGCCTGCTTTCCTTTAGGAGGGAATAGCATCAGTGGGTCATGAGAGCTGGCAAATATGTATCCAGAGTATCTGAATGCAATTATGAGAAGGAACAGGCGGTGTCATCCCTCCTGGCCATCCAACAAGACTCCTTTTGCTTTTTTTTTCTTTTCTTCCTTCTTCCTCCTTTTGTTTCTTTTTCCTTCTTCTTGTTTTTTTTTCTTTCCTCTCCCCTGTGTGTGAGTACGTGAGCGTGTGTATAAATACAGCAGGCAGAATTTCCTTCTCAGCAGACACTTTCTTTTTTCTTTCATTTTTTGGAGTTGGGGTGGGGGGGAGTGTTTTTTGTTTGTTTGTTCGTTCATTTGTTTGGATTTCCAAAGAGCATTTTTATCATTTACCAAAAAGAAAGAAAGAAAAAAAAAAAAAAAGATTAAAAAGAAACAACAACAAGAGGGAAAAAAAAAAAAGTTTAATTGGATGGAAATACAGATTTTTTTTTTGCCACTTTGAAAGAAAGAAAGAAAGAGTGAATGAATGAATGAACTTGGGTCTGGCAACGTTACATGTATTTGCACTCCCAATGCATTGCTACCCTATTAGAGTGTTAGTTTTGTGCTTTAATTGCTTCGTTTATTTTGTCTGTAGATAGTTAGAGATATCATAAGAACGCTGCTGTGTCTTCTGTATTGTCAACTTGCAGATGCTTCGTTGCAGGAATGCAGAATTAAAACGTTCATTCGATTCTTACTTGATCTTGCATGGATTTACAGCCAGCCTGTAAATCACTTCTACGTGCTTTAAGAAGCATGGGACTCTTAACTTATGAAATACAAATTCACAGGTTTCCAGTCATGCATTTCAAAAACCATTTTTAAATAGCTATAAAAGGGCTGTGAAACAATGTTTGCTATTACGAAGAGCTGCTCTAACACCGTGTTTCTAGCTTGTCGCACAAGGAAGGCTGCAAGTGCTTACCACAAATTCTCTTGCCTTGAACTCCCAAGTATTAGCTAGCTTAGATTTCAATTCAGTGCCTCTCCTGTCGGCTGGTTTAGAGGAACATTCGTTATCATTTGTTAACATTGTAACTTGAGTGGAAAAGGATTTTGTTTGTGGCAGGGGAAGAGCCATAAAGCACAGGGATAAACAGCCAATTAAATGTAAAGCTATCTCCTAACGTGGGATAATATGAGGAAGGAAAAAAAACAGAGAGCTCTTAGATATCCAGCTGAGAAGCGAGTTCAGCCGGCTGCAGCGGCTGCAGCTTGCAGTGGGGAGGAGGTTTGCACAGCCCCAGACACACATACACACATGACAACACTATTCAGAGGTGGCAGTGCTGTAGTATACAGCAAGGAGGTGACTTGGTAAGTCACCAGCCAGCTGCATGTATGCACATCACAACACTATTCAGAGGTGGCAATGCTGTAGTATACAGCAAGGAGGTGACTTGGTAAGTCACCAGCCAGCTGCATGTATGCACATCACAACACTATTCAGAGGTGGCAATGCTGTAGTATACAGCAAGGAGGTGACTTGGTAAGTCACCAGCCAGCCGCATGTACTCACATCACAGCACTATTCAGAGGTGGCAGTGCTGTAGTATACAGCAAGGAGGTGACTTGGTAAGTCACCAGCCAGCTGCATGTACGCACATCACAACACTATTCAGAGGTGGTATACAGCAAGGAGGTGACTTGTAAGTCACCAGCCAGCACTGCCAGCAGCTTGCTCACCAGCAACAGCCTGGCATTTTAAGTCCTAGCACAGAGTTAGTCTCCCGCTCCAGAACACCAATATTTGCCAATGATGCCTCTGGCTCCATACAGCTGAACAAAAAGAGGTTTCTAGCTGCTCCTCTGGGTATTTCTTTCCTGAGTCACATCCCAAGCACATCCTGTAGCTCCAAACGAGTGGCCAGAGCAGGAGGAGACCCGCGCGGGCAGCAGGTCAGGGCGGGCACTCCAACGCTCGCCTGCCACGCAGCATTGCCGACAAGCGCTGCGCGGGCTGGGAAACTACTCCTGCTTCACCCAGCCAAGCCAGTGAAGAGTTTTCTAGAAATATCTGTAAATGAATAGCTGCCATCAATCATTGTCATTCCTTTATTTCATGTCTCCTGATGAGGTTGACTAGTGTCATTGTTTGTTACTGTCCAAACCACATCTTCAGTCTTGTAATGTCAAGCAGATATGACAAGCACACATTTTCCAGATGAGTAAGATACAAAGTCACCTTTTAATTTACAGTTCTTTGGGGTTTTTGTTTGTTTGTTTGTTGGGTTTGGGGATTTCTGTTTTGATAAGTAAACGTGTCGTAAAATTTACTAGATGTTCAGTTGCCTTTGGTATCTAAAGCAAAGTCACTCGTTAACGAAAGAAATAAATCTGGAGTGAGAAATTCTTACACTAAAATGGCTACCTAAAGCCTTTTATAACAGGAATTCTTCCATGGAGCTTGCCCCCTGCTAATATCTTCACTGCTTTCACAGCAAAAATCTGCCAAAATTATTGCTGAAGCAAATGAAATGCAGAGGGTAGGAAATGCATTATTAATTAAAAGAAAAAAGAGAGAGAGTTGCCCCTTTGGTCTTTTCCTTTTTTAAATAACAGATACATAGTCAGAGGACCAACTGGTGGCACAACCCTTTGGTTTTCCTTGTGGTGGTTGTAATCTTTGTGTTCCTGAAACCGGCAGACTTTAAAGACTCAGATTTCAAACGCTTGTAGTGAAGGGTTAGTAAATGGAGTCAGTATAAAATACTACCAGGGTGAAAATGAACAAGAGAAACCTGCCAGTATTAAACCCCTCCATAACGTCCAAGTGTCCAAGTGTTACATAAAAGGCCAGAGTCAGCAGTTTTCCAGAAAGAAGGTTGGTGGAGTTCATGTTGCCCATTTCCCTCTGCTGGCAGCCTCCCACCCGAGACCACCATCAAACACTTTTCAGCTGGAGTTGTGTGCAGCTTGTCTAAATTTGCAAGATAACTTCTGTGGGCCTGCAGCAGCATTTTTGGCTGGGGCCCCAAACAAAGAAGCACCAGCGAGCTTGGCACAGCACGTTGGGAAGGGATTGTAAATTAGCGGAGCATCATATAACTTTCTTTCTTTGGTTTCCCTGTTCTTTTTAGTTGGAATAACAGAGCAGGGTCAAAAAAGCAACTGTATTTGACTGGACCAATTAGAAGTACTTAGAAGTGAGCTGTGCAGTTTGGATGTCAATATTGGGCATTCTCATTTTGAACTTTGTTTATAATCTCATTCAAACTGAACAAGCTCTTTTCAAAGAGGGTAGATTGTACATAGAAGATATTTCATTTACAGATGTTGGTATTGTTTTAGTTCACAGATCAGCTGTCTGTCATGGAATAATGATACATTTAGATCATTTAGATCTATCTTCTTCTTTTCTGTTTGTTTTTTGGCTTGGTTCTTTTTTTCCTGGTGTTACTGTGGAAGTTTAATGCCTTTGATGTCATTTGATTCCTAAATTTCATTTACAAAAAGCAAGTCCTTTGGAAAAAATCAGATGCAGAAATCAACTGCATGTTGCATGGGGTGATTAGTTCAAGAAAAGACTGGATGAGGCATTTAGTGCCATGGTCTAGATGACTGGATAGGGCTGGATGCTAGGTTGGACTGGATGAGCTTGGAGGTCTTTTCCAACCTGGTTAATTCTATGATTCTATGATTATTCAATAAGGGAAGGTGAGTTTAGTGTAAGATTGTCCTTTGTAACCTGCTCCTAGTTGTTCTTCAGAACTTTAAACATCTGGCCAAGGCCAAATAATCCATTTAAGAGAAATACACATGTATATTACCATTGTCCAAAGAAATCTCCTGTCCATACCATGCCAGCTTTATCCCCTGAGTGGGCACCCACCCAGCTCTGAAGCTCTGCCAAAGCAATGTGGGTTGACCGTAGCAGAACTGCAGCACTGGGCTGCTGCAGAGAATGGCAGCTGCTCATCTTCCTTCCCAGGGCCAAAAGCCACGTTTCAAACCACCAACTGAACAGGAACCATGGAATCATAGAACCAACCAGGTCGGAAGAGACCACCAAGATCATCCAATCACACAGTTCATACTTTTTTTGGTCACTTGAGCTCATGCAGAGTCATGTCTGATGCCTCCCTCTTTAGGTGTTTTTTCTGAGGTGGGGAGATTTGGAGCAGCAGGCTTTTGAGTGGGTGCCAAAGAGGATGCTCAGTAAGGAGTGACGTCAAAGGGTTAATGACAGTTAAATTGCCCCTGGTTATGGACAGTTGTGAAGGCTATTTAATCGTTGTGTCTGTTGACCCACTTGGTGGGGAACTGTCTGTGCCCTTGCCTTGGACAGGGAGATCTTAAAAAGCCCAGGACAGACTTTCAGCTCTGTGGAAGCCGGGAGAGCTTGACCTGGTTCACACCAACCAAAAGTCCACGCTGTGCCCACCTTGCCCAGAAAATGTAAAGTGAGGAAGAGCTTATTAGCCTGGAATAAAAAAAAAAATAATCATTTCAAGCATGCTTTCTAGCACATATGCTCAAAAAAAAGTTCACCAGCTAAAGGGCTAGAGGACTCTTCAAATTTCCAGCTGATTTACTCAGCTCTCAGAGCCTCGTTGGCTGAGCAGGAGGATTGACAGTGTATCAGGGCTTCTAATTGAAAAATAATCAAATCTCTGAGCGAAGCTGGCAAATGAAGGCCTCCAGCCAATTTGTCAGCTTGCAGTCAACTCTGAGGAGCCAGGCAGAGCAGCAAGCCATTAAAAATAGTCTTAATATCTGTTAAAACATTTTGCGGACACTAAGGATGGAATCGGAACCAGCACAGACAAACTCCTCGGGAGCGAGCACAGTCGGCTTGATCCTGGCCCGGAGGGACAGAGACGGTGGGGCAGGAGGCTGTCAAAACAGACAGGAGCCAGCCCCTGCCCTCAGCCGCAGGGCTGGGTGGGTTTCGCATCCCAAGCCCAAGGGTGCTGGAGAGGTGCGGTGTAAGTGATGTGTTCATCAGGGAGGTTGCCCCCATCCCCCAAGCCAACCCTTGTGCTGCCATGTCACTTGGCACCTTCAGCAGCTTCTTCTGTCCCCATGTTGAATACACGGAGCTGCCAGCGGAGGGGGGACTGGGGACCAAGGGTGGAGGCAACAGGACCTGGCACACGGAGCAAAACAGGGTAGCAGACCCTCAAAAATTTACCAGCTGTAGGGAAAAAAAACCTGAGTGTTTATTCAGCAGGGTTTTAATGAGGAAAATTGCCAGCTACAACTGAATTAAGTACTGCTAGCAGCTAATTGAAATGTTACATGTTTTAATTTGTCTGATTTCTTTCCAGTGGGTGATGTTATTTATGTAGTTTGTCTATAGCTAACGACAGACTATACAGAAAATTTAAAGATCACTTCCAACAATCAGGAATATCTGAGAGCACAAGGCAGGAACGACGTATTTAGGAAGACATGCCATCCTTCACAGCTTAGTATTAAAGAGTAAAGCATATATCAAAGAGCACTGCCTCATTATCATTTAAGGATCTTTAGTTTTGTTTTGTTTTAATGAAGGATTTCTGTCTTTTCTGGTAAAGAAGGATTTTGTTTTAAAACAAATAACAGTTACCGCATACTACCCTTGCAGAAAACTGCATTTTTGTGTCCTTTCAGCCACATTGTTTCAAGGCCACCCAGTTCCCTTAGTAGGCTATAAACAGGGAAAGGATTTAAATCTTGTTTTCTTTGTCGAGGATTTGGCAAGAACCCATATAGTAGGAAGCTGAGCATAGACAAAACCGAGTGAAAGGTGTCCTTTAATTCCCGGGCTGCTGGTAGAACAAAGCCTGCTCCCAGCGGGGTCCCGGCTGGCCGCACCCCGGCCGGCTTGGCGGCTTCATTTCAACTGCTGAATTCGGTGTATTTTTAGTTAACCATGTTGAGATTAATTAATTAGCCCCTAGGAGTTAGTGCCCATAAACGTCACCCAAAGCAGGGGAAGTGTGAATACGTTGAGGCAGTTAATTCACCCAAAAATGGCAGCTCGGAATCCGGGCAGAGGAAATTCAGTCCCTGGGCCGGGATGAGTGGCAGCTCCGCCGCGCTATCAGGTTAGCGCCTGAGTGACAGCAAACTACATAGCAAGTTAACTTCTGATCCATGTTTAAAAGAGCATCTTTTTATTTCAGGGAGGTAGCACTTGAAGTTGCCTTTAGGGGAAATAATGCCGTGGGGTGACAAACATTGGCTTTTGGCTACAGAGCAACTGATCTGGTACCTAGAAAACCTCGGAAACATAAAGTGCTGCAGCTGTAGCTGCAGGAGAGTGGCAGAATCTGGTATAATTAACCACAACCATCTAAATAGGAGCTAATTTACCTCTGCCAGCCAAAACCCCGTTAACTCACAACGTATTGCAAGATACAGAGTAAGTTCTTGGGTTTGTGTTCTGGTGTTCAGCACAGAGTAAATGCACTCTTGATGAGCAGTTGACAAGATGCTAATTCTCAAATCTTTTGCCTAAATGCGATACGACAGTCCACAACTGATGCAAGTTGACAATGGGAGGTGAAAAGTGTACTGTATAGCCTGCAAAGAGAAAAGTTAATGGCAATGTAAGAAAGAGGAGATATTTAGCTTTCATGCTTCATACTGTATTATTTTTTTTTCTGTTGTATTTGTCAACTAAAATGTCTTATATCTCTCTAAATGGTGTCTTTCTCTATATGTATAAATGAACAGATGCAGATAGAGCTCAAAAGCATGGCATGGATGAATTTATCTCTTCCAATCCCTGTAACTTTGACCACGCTTCACTCTTTGAGATGGTTCAGCGCCTCACTTTGGACCACAGACTTAATGATTCCTATTCTTGTCTGGCAAGTATATTCTTTGGTCTCTAGTGATATAAACAACAAGCAGCACAGTCAAAGCTAGCGCGAGTGGGGGCTAAACGCCCTTTTGCTGGAAGAGTGACTTCTGTTTACACCAGGTTTGAACTTGGCCCAGAGGTATTTTCTTTTGAGAGGCTACCTGCAGTGAACTGGCTGCTGTTCTTCTCCAGTTGCACTGTCTTTGTCATTTCTGTTTGCAATGCTTAAAATGTTTCTTCCTTGAAAGACAAACTTCCGTGTGTGGATGTGAAGTGGAAAGCAATGTTTTGCAGCCTCCCACACTGCCTTCCAGAGTCTTCTGGAGGAAAGAACAGGGGAAAAATGATGATCTGCCACCACCTCCCATGTCAGTGGAGCCCCACCAGGAATAACAGTGGCCCAGCTTTGTGTTTCTTTTATGAGCAGGGAACCCAAGCAGGCAACAGATGGGACTAGGTGGACAACTGCAGTGCTGCTGCGGTCCATCCATGCTCATGTAGTTAGTTGCATGTCTGTCCTGATTACTTTTACTAGCACAGGTTGCAGTTCTCAGCCCACTGCTCTGCAACATGGTCTATAGGACAGTGGCACTGAGATGCTCCAGGAAAGCTTGTAGTGCCTGGGGACTCCTAGGGCGTAACTGACAAATAACCTCTAACAATACAATTTGAATAATCAAATTTTAGCAGTTTCAGTGAGGAGGATGAAGAGACTCTTAGTTTTAGGAGAAAACAATAGGATGAAGCCTTTCTAGAAGGGCCTGAAATAGAGGTCCTGTGCTGAATATGGACAGACCCTGAGCTGTCATCCTCTTAGTGTTGCACAGAAACCTCCACATTGGGATGTCTTTGAGGGCTTCTTCAGCAGGGGGACCACTCGGTGCCAATAGCCTTCATCGTTTGCCAGCTGTGCAGTCCCTGGATCTGGGGCTCTTCAGTGGCTTGCTATTACAAGCAGCAACCTGGGAACACAACCGAGCAGATGACAGTGAGGCTGTCAATCTCAATTCTGGTCTTCCATGTCCCTCTCCACCATGGTGCTCCTCTCACCTGCTGTGATACTTGCACCACATGCAAGAGCTGATCACTTGGAAAAGCTAAGATCCAGTCAATGCCACTAGTGATAGTGAATTGTCACATTCCTGACAAAAGGCAGGGCTAGGAGGAATGGTTGTGGATGTCCTCTGAGGTAAGGTTGGGGTGGGGGAAGGTGGAAGCTTGCACTTTACTTGCAGATACCCAAGTGGTACCAGTAGGCTTGGTGGGAGCATTGTCAGACCTGCAGCAGGTTTCTCACCAGTTCCATTGAGGTCTTTGCTCCAGCAGGCAGTGAATTTGGCATGCAGCTTCTGCTCCCCACGCATGGCTGATCCTAGGAAGACCATCCCCATCCATGCATGTCTGACAGGTTGGCTTGCAGCTGGTTTGTCTCTGTGCAGTCTCGGGCCTGGTGAGAGAGCCATTGAATTAAATTGGTGGAGAGGTGCAAGGCTGTCACTGAAAATGATTAACAATGTTTCTCTTCAAGAAACCCACCAGCCACACTTCTTGTTACTGAGATGTTTAGGCCCTTGCTAGAAGCTACTGAAGCAGTGGATCTCCCCTCAGCACCAAGACTTGTGCCTCACCGCAGCAGAGCATCAGCAATTAACCATCTTCTTTCGAATCACCTATTGCAGAGTGTTATAAAGAAGAGAATAATCATCTGTGATCACCTGTGCTTAGATTTCACATGCTTCTTTACTTATTTTAATATGGTTTTGTCCTGATTATGGCATTAAAAAACCCCAGACTGACCTCAAAATCTGAGTTCAACTTCAAAGAGCTCTCATAGCTCTTGATATATGTGGGACATTGGTGATACCACTGCACTGACTTGCCTGGAGGAGTGGTGACCCCATGGTAAGCCTGCTCTGTCCACTCTTTGTGCTGCTGGGCAATTGTTATTCTCCCTACAGGACGTTTCCATGCAAGGTCCCGCAGAGTTTTGCATCATCACACCTCTTCTTGCTCTCAAATGTGGACCTGGAAGTGCCAAGGGAGGCTTTCCAGACACAGTGGCTTACCCTGACATAGAGGATAACTTGGCATCACCTTCTTTCCATGAAACCAGGTTAAACAAAGTTGTTCAAGCCCCCTCACTGATGGGTCCAGGCAACCCCGTGAGAATAAGCAGGCTGGCCGAGTAATCTCAGATGTGTGGAAGTGATGTTTGCTGGCAAAGAGGACCAACTGTGCTGGAAAAGGGGAAGAGTGTTTTCTGCAAGCTGCAGGCTGCTGCACATCATCTGCAAAACAGTAGCACAACTGCACTCACAGCTCTTCCTGGACCTTTGGGAGGGGTGTGCAGCTCTTCCAGCTCTGTATGCATCCCAAACAAACACAGGCCTTCATTCCTTTTGCTTGGATGTGTGTACTGTTTCTGAGACTACCCTTCCTCTCTTCCCAAGATTTCCCAACCCACTGCCAGCATTGGGCTGATGCAGCCAGGTCCCTGCCGGAGCTGTATTCCCATGATGGGTCAACGTTGATGGGATTCACATAGTGCAGCATAGCATGTTCTGAGGAAAGGTGATCTTCCAGCCTGCCCAGCCTAGCCATGATGATGTGAAGGAGTCAGGTTAAAAGGTTCATGAAGCAGGCCACCAAAATTAAATTCAGCTTTCCCATGGTAAATGAGAAAATTCAGCTACTGCAAAGTGAAAATTTTCCCTTAAAAAATCTGTTTTTCACAAAAGCTGCATTTGGCATCAGAAAAATTGCCAGTGTTTCACCAGCCCTGACCAAGCCTTGCTTTACCCAGCTCCAAAGCTCCCACTGCACACCACGCTGGTGCCTGGGACGTGCATTCCCATCTGTGTGCAGTTCAGCTCGTTGAACACAGTCAAACTCCCTGTGCTCTGTAGCCTTCCTCCATTGTCCCCTCCAGGTTTCCTTGTGCTATTGAAGACCATCTGGGAGACCACACTGAGCTACACCTAGCTGCACTGGGGAGAGACACCCGGTGTGTCATCACTATCAGCTGCGTTTGCCAGACTGGCTGGTTGTCAGCTGGTTGTGCCAGGCAAATCTTAATCAAGAGCCAAGATCTGCCTGAAGATGTGGGAGATTTATCTGAGTACCACCTTTCAACAAACCTTAGATTTTTTTTCTGGCACTGTGGGTAGCAGCATTTACTGCTCCTTTGGAACCCCATTCAGCAGCAGGTTTCTTATTTCCTACCTCTGCCATGCAAAAGAAGACCACCTGGTGCCCGTGGGCTCTGGATCTCTTTGCCCGTAGTCTGCTTGCTTGTGCTCTCATGAGGTATGAGGCTTATCACAGAACCTCTGAGCTTCTGCTCATCTTTCCCCTCATTGAGCCGTGGCAGCGATCTTGAGTGTTTGCCCCCATCCCTTCTGTCTGCCTGAGGACCAGCACTTCTCAGACTGCAGTGCAGGAGAGCAATATGTGGTGCTCCAGATCACTGGGTCCAGCCGCCTGCTTCCTTTGCTGCAAATCCTGAGTTTGATACTTGGCTCCACTGGAATCAGTGCTAGCCTTCCTACTGATGCCAGTAGGGCCAGGATTTCTCCCCATAGAGAAGACTTAAGTCCTTTGTCTGCATTAGGTGATTGCTGCACTTCTCCCCCAGCAACCCAATGCAGACCATTTCCTACTGCAGAACAACCACGGCACTGCTGTATTTTTTTTTCTGTGCCAAAAACTTCTGTGAGGAGAGGCAAGGTGAAGAAACAGTCAAAGGGTGTAACAAACAGACGACTTAAATCCAGCACCGAGCGTCATGCCGCCAACCACAATGCAAACATAAATACCTTTGAAAGCGGCGGAGACAAATATACCCCTCCCCAAAAAAATAACCTTCCAGAGTGCCATCCCATCTGCATTGTTCTGTGTCTTCATTTTGAAATGTGCACTTCTAGTGATCCCAGCTCTGTAGCTACTCCCTATATCTATCATTTTCCCCTCATTATTTTAATTCTTTTCTCAATCTGTTTTGGAGTTGGCCCAATAAGGATGAGCAAATTCTTCTCTATGTCTTTGAGCTCTTAATTGATATTTCTTCAACTCTTTTCAAAGCAGCTATTTTGGCATCTAGAAAAGATTTGGTGTCATCTGAGTGGTAGAAAATATATTTTAATCTTTCACAGCAGTGTTGTTTCTAAGATGTAGCATTTGGGGTAACAGATGGGGTGGCAAAGAAGTTGCCTATAGGGGCAGTGCTCTGCCTCAACTACTCTCCCGCCCGCTGCAGGAACTTTTCAATTAAACGATGAAAGATTTTGCAGCTTGATGCATTCCAGAGCTGCGTCTTAGCAATTGTTTAGCACCCAATTTTCCATGTAAATATTGATGGTTTTGCAGCATTTTGCAAAGCAGTCTACAAGAATATTCTTGTTCTAGCTAGCGCCTTTCCCCAAGGCAGAGGCGTGCTCCTCTTCGACTGTCCCAGGACGTTCACCAGAGCCGTCCCCTCTCAGGCACAGGTGGCCCCCTCGGGAGCCTGGCCATGCGCTACAAGCCACCTGTCCCTAGGCCCTCAGGACTGACAGACAGAAATAATCTGGGGTTTCTGGATGGATAAAGACACGCTGCTCGTCAGCAGAGCTTCCCCTTGCTTCAGTGCCGAGGAGCTGGGCCATGGCAGAGCACCAGCGTCACCAGCGGTACGCAACAAGGACAATGGGAAACGTCTGTCTCTGATACTGCAGAGCTACCTTCCTCTGTCTACAGCACGTTCCTGCCTGCCAGATGCAGGAGAAGTCATTATTCAGCGTAATTCTCCATGCTCTCCCCCAGATCAGTCTTCTCGCTCCTGGCCAAATGCACAACCCCATCTCCGAAAGGCAGCTACTGTTTCACGCTGTTTAAATAACCAAACCTTTGTCATCTCTTCAATGTGTGCCCTTTTTTTTCCCCTTTTTTCCTTTTTTCACTAGGCACTGACATAAACTGGCCTAACTTTTCAGCACTTTAAGCGACATTTCCCTTTAACGGTAGTGTAATATGTTGTTAACAGTTGCACCGAGTATATGCTGTGTTTTAGGTGATGATATACAGGTTGTGTGCTGTTTAAGAGTGACCTCTCTCTTTTTTTTTTTTCCTTTATGTAGCCTTAGGTTTGTATTTCTTGTATTAGAACAGTTGACCACTGCACCTCCAAATCTGATAGCCTTCGCATTTAATAACTCATATTTAAAATCAAGTCTCTTTATTTCTAAACAGGGCTGGTTTAGTCCTGGCCAGGTCTTTGTGCTAGATGAGTATTGTGCACGTAATGGAGTGAGAGGCTGTCACAGACATCTCTGCTACCTCAGAGATTTGCTAGAGCGCGCAGAAAACGGAGCTATGATTGACCCCACCTTACTTCACTACAGCTTTGCCTTTTGTGCATCACATGTTCATGGCAACAGGTAAGGAATTCTTCTTGGCTAGCAGCTGCCTGCCAGCAAGGGATGACTTTGTCAAATATAGGTTTCCTTGGATAATGCACAACAGTCCCCAATTTGTTTTCACAGTGGATGTTTGGCAGCAGCGCTTCTAGTGGCGTAGTCTGTTTGTTTGTTTGTTTCGTTGCTTGTTTAATGTAAGCAATAAAAATGCACATAGAGGATCCAGAAATGAGGGGGTTTAACTTTCTTACCCAGGAACCTGCTAGATGCAGTTCTGGACAAGATAGAGTGGAAGTACACGTGGCTGTCAGAGGTTGAATAAATAGAAGTAAATGATATGCTGTACTGGTTTAATTGCTGCACAAGAGGATCTGACAAGTTGCAGCAGTGAAATTTTCAGCAGGCTCCAACTTCAGTGCTCAGAAGGGCTTTAAGCCCTCAGGCACCCATGTCTCATTTAAAGTCCGCGTGACGTCAGTCTGGAAATTGCTTAGACATAATGAAAATTTCATACTTGCTGCTGTTGCAAAGCAGTTTGAGTTTCAGCACCACCCCGTTCCTTTCTCTCAAACGTGGCAAACCTTTGGTGGGAGGAACTGGAGCTGTGCTTTTGCCTTCTCCGTTTGTTTTGTTGACAGCTGTAGCACCTAGTGCAGCTTCTTTTTCTGCTGGTTTCTGCTAAATTACTTTGGGATATCATTCTCCATCTTGCATATGCTGCTGAAGGAAGGAATGTTATCAAATAATGATGCTTTCATAATTAAAATAACGGTAAATACAGCCTGAATTATGACACACATTGCCCAGGTTTCACGTTGCAAGGCTGCCGCTTGCTTTTGCAGTTACTTTCATACATCTTGTCATGGAAACCGAGTTTTTGCTTCCTTAGTTTCTTTTTTAGTTCTGACTTTCTTTTGCTTGTTTGTTCTTTCTTTGCCAATTGTTACTTGATTTCAGTTGTTTCCTTTCAGTTGAATTTCCTTTTGGTTTATGTTGAGTTTTTTCATGCTTTCTTCTTGTTTCTTTCACTTTTGCTGCTGGCCTTGCACCCCCACACGTTTCAATCACTCCCCAAAGCCAGCTCATGGCAGAATTACTTGGTGGGTCACAGCCAAGTGCAGAAGGCGAGGGGGGAAAAGTGTCTCATGCCCCTGCCACTGAAGCAGAGACAAAAAAGGATTCCAAAAAGGAGTCCAAAAAACGGAAAGATTCCAAAGCCCAGCCGAATCCAGAGCCGAAAAGGTAAGCGAAAGCGCGCAGTGCACAGCAGTGTGTTGTAGAGGGCACTGGGCTCCCCGGTCACTGAGCACACTGGGCAGTTTGCATCATCCCCGTGACATGAGGAGACCTATGGCAGCACCAGCATTTGGGTCTGACTCTCTCCTGGGAGCTGGATGGCATTTGGGCACCCAATTCTTGTAGAGGGTCGGGACACTGGGTTTTACGGGTGTGTGTTTAGGAGATATCTCTCACGGCATGCAGGCGATGGGACTGGGCAGGTGAAGCTGGCTGCCACGATTGCTCCTCTTCCAAAGGCAGGGCTTGTGTCAGCAGGAGGCTGTTGTGAGGCAGGACCTGATTCAGAGCCCATTTGGCCTGAAACAGAGAGGAGTTCAAGTGCCAGTTATGTCTATCCCATGTACATCTTCACCGGGTTCAACATTACCAGAGCTGGAGCCTTCTTTTGAACTGGTGGCAGGAGGTATCTGGTGGCACTGGCCAAGGGAACACCCCATTGTTGCCTCTCCAAGGGGCTGGAGAGCTTTGGGTTCAGGAAAATGTCTTGCTTTAAAACCTGTGTGGTGTGTCCTGTGCCTGCTCAGCTTCCCAGAGCTGCGTGTAGCTGCTGCACCACACCAGGAGACTACTGGGCACTTTTAAAGGGGCAGCTCAGCTGTGGATGGAGTCTTTGAGTATTAACTTAACATGTTCCAAGAACAGAGTAAGATGTTGTGTGATGACTTAGCTGTCTTTAGCTGCTGGTTGACTTGTCATCAGAAGGTTGAATGTTCATATACCTTCTTGTTCACTGCTGTCTCTGTGTTGCCTGGGGGCCGTGGCAGGCTCTGTGCTGGAGCTGCACGGCTGTGGCATCGCACTTTGTCCGCAGGGGCAGGCTCTGCACGACGCCTGGGAGCTTGGTGCAAAGTCTGTGGATTCTGGCTTTTGCTATCATAAGGTCACAGAGAGGGACCACAGTGGGTCTGAGGGGAGACTCATGAGCTCCATGTCTATGGTTAGATTTCTGAATATCAGAGCAGGGGAGTCACGATGTCTTTTCAGGAAGCAGCTAAGGACTCATGCGTCGTGCGTTTGCAGACTGGCTGGCAGAGAGCGAGGAAAAGCCAATATTTACTCATGCAGCCCTTAGTGGCAGTTGTGACGTGTGTAAAGCTGGGGTCTCTTTAGCTAACCCCTTTAGCTCCCACCTGCTGCGCCTATGCATTGCTCATTGTCATAGGGTTGGCCATGCTCCTCCCCAGGAAACCTGCAGGGAGGAGCTGAAAACTTGCCATGTAAAATTCGTAGAGGTGGGAGCGCACCTGCCCCAGGACCTGCCTCCCTATCCAGCAGAGCATCTTGGAGGAGCTGTGCCTTGTGTTCTTATCAGCATGCACGGCTCCCTGGGAAGAAGTCAAGTTACAAGACTTGTTTCCATTCAACGAAGGCTTCTTCTATCCAAACTGAGAAAGTGTCACTTTTCTTTACAAAAGGAAGTTCCTCTGCTTTCAAACAGTAAAAAAACCGAACGGGTGGTTTAGCTTTCCCCAGAATGAGGTTGGCTGTCAGTCAGAATATGCCACCCAGTAATGAAGGTTGAGCAGGGAGATAATTTCATGTGGCTATCAATCTCCTGGACTAGCAGCAGACAGTGATGGAGCTGAGGTGGGCTGTCTGTTTGTATCGTGTTTGCGTAAGGTCAGGCAGCGAGACAACAGTCGCTCGCAGTCAGCGGGGAAGTGCAGGCAGTCTGTGGTGCGGATGCTGAGGACAGCCTGAAGGTCAAGGCTGACAGGATGACAGGCGTCAGCGTGGGGACGATGCCTCCTCGCCTGTCCGGCTCCCGCCTCAGTGGCACAGCCACCACACCGCAGCCAGGATGGTAGCAGGATGGCTGCTGGTGGAAATGCACCTCCAGCTCGGGGATGACCCTGCAGCTGCAGCAGATGAAATGGTCAAAACGGGATCCAGGGGCATGTTTTGGAGCCCTCTTGCTTCCTGTGTCAGGCTTTGGTCTCCCTGCCTGCTTTGGGCTCGTGTAGCTTATTCAGACCCCTGAAAGCCCATCAGAAATCTCTCCAAACCAAGTCTGCAAATCACTTCTATTTGCGTGACAGTCCCCTTAATTTTTCTGTTATGTTCATCCTTCTCCAAGTAAAAATAGAGTTAAATGTAAGTTCCTTGTCCTAAGTTTCACCTCCTGCAGATACCTGAAGGCTGTCAGGAAGACAGGGATCAGCCAAAGTTGCTTGCTGAATACCTACATGGTTTTCTGCTACCCAGGTACTGTCTCTCCACTAAGACTGAGGAACTCGAGGCTTTTTGACTGCTGTGGCCACTAGGGAGTTGATAGCAGGATTTTGTCCACAAGGTATCACTGGATGCCTTTTGTAAAGTCCTGCCATTATGAAAGCTCTTGGGATTTTTTGATGCATTTACCTACATGACAGGTAAGAAAGGCATAGAGTTTCTCGAGCACCCAGTGACACACACCAGGTGTTTACTGACATGTGTTTGCTTTTGGTACCACCACCACAGTGATGAGACTGTCACTTTTCTCTGTGGATAGTCCTCCAAACGCCAGTGAAACTGAAATGGTTTTAAGAGGATGTCATGATTTGGGGTAACATTCTGGAAGATTTTACGTGATCACTCCAGTCTTTCTCTGTCTTCTGTCGGTGTTTGTTGGTGTCCCCACACTGGAGGGCTGTGTCGTTTGACACACAGAGAGGTGATGTGTTGGAGGAGCCTCGCTCTTTCCATCTGTGTATGGGAGAGGCACTGGGGAGCAGAAAGTTGAGCTCACCTTTCCCAGACCCAAAGTCAGCACCAAAACATTGATCAGGGCTTCCTGCCCCTTTTGAAGGAGTGGCTCTGAAGAGTGGCCTTGGTTTTGCATGTGCTGGTTTTGGATTTACACATGTAATAACTTAGTTTTTAAAGTTTAAACCAAAAAAAGCTTCTTTCTATACTACCTAGCCCCAAACCTTTTAAAATAGGACTGAAATACTGAATGTGAGTATTAGCAACCCTTGAGCTTATCAAATCAAGGTGCTGGACTGCATCTCCTCCAGTGTAAAAGCACCTGAACAATGTCATTTTGTGTGAGTGGATAGATGACAATTTACCCAAGGTCCAAGTAAGTTACAAGTCTCTCTGTTCATTTAGTGTGTCAGTGATGTGACCTTTCCTCTGTAAGCTATATTTTACAGCACCAACCTTGTTTTCAAGAGGGAGCAGTTTCATTAGCCAACGTGAGCATCAGCTTTCATTAGTTTGTGACAACTAGAAGCTGGCAGAACTGTTGTTACTGTCATAGACCTGGAGGAATTGGAAAACCTGAGTAGCATCATTGTAGTTTTTTTCTGTTCTATTCTAAGACAAATCTGGCTGTTTCACTTAAATGCAAGATTTCCTTTACACATAGCTGAAAAAACCAAACAGCACATTTCTTGGTCCCTCAAAAAGAGTAGTGGATATGGGAACGCTTTATCACAGTGTCTTCATGTGCTTCCCGTAGTATGTTGTGCTTAGTTTCCAGATCTCGTTCAGAATTAGCAGCCCGGGTGCAGTAAGGCAGGTTAAAGCCTGGCAGGGCATAGTACCCGTAACCTTTCGTTAGGTGCTGTCTCCGTGTCCCAGGCAGCTCCGCCGCAAATCCGGGGTGCCACAGTGTGCGTTACGGCTGTCTGTCGGCTAGGATCCGGTGTCTCTGCTGAAGGGTGGTGGGTTGCCAGCCACCAGCAGATCACCAGCTCCGTGCGGACACTGACGTGATTCATTACAATGGGTGTAGGATGGCAGTGCTCAGAAACCATCCGGTTCAGCCGCGGTGCGTCAGGGGTGCAGATCGCACCGGAGAAGCGATGAGCCGTGACTTGGCTCGGCGCTGCGCTGTGGAGGAGAGCCCAAGCCAAAGGAAGGCAGGAGTTGGGAGGACGAAATGGCTCCCGTGCTCTGCAGCATCTTGAGCAGGCTGCTGGGGTGCGCCCGGGAGAGCGAGAGGAGGGTTGGACTGAACAAAGGGCTTTCAACCAGATTTTGCTGCACGGTGTGAATCCCCAGAAGAAAGGGGAGTCAGGGGAAATCGATGTTTGCTGAATAAACTTTGTTGGTTTTTCTTTCAAGGGGTATGAACAGGTGGGCTCTTTCAGGTCAGATTTGCTGGGGGAGATGTAGGAGGCAGCAGGCAGGCAGCTGTGGTCCTGCCCACCTCCCCCAGAGCCGGTCCCCATGCAACCGGTGGGACTTCGCGCAGGCAAGTCTTCCTGCAAGGCATCCTTTGAAAGCCTCTCCTGACACATGCCGTCCAAAGCGCTAATCATCGGTGTTTACTGTATAGCTCATATGTGCTGCACCTGGCAACCAGCAAGGGAGCTGAAGGCAGCACGTGTTTTATATTTGAGTTGTTACTTTAAAAATCAAATTATTTGCATCAGTTTTTGACATTGGGTTGTTGTTTTTGTTTTTGTTTTTTTTTTACTTGGCTCTTCATGCCAGGGCTCACAGTGCATGCAAAAGATCTGTTTGCTGTGTGTAAGCAATATTTGCCTCAGTTAAAAAAGAAAGTCTAGAGAAGTTAAACATGAAAGGTGTAAAAGACGATCGGTCTTTTCGTTTAGAAGCCTCCACGGTGTTTCACGCAGGCTTGTGTCAAAGAGATTAACCCGCTGGAGCTCTGGTGTGTGTTTTTAATTGCATACAAATGCATGCTATTGCTTCAGATATTAGTCTTTGTTTTAAAAAACATCATTTTGATATATTTGTTGTAGCAGCATCACTAGCCCTGGGGGCACTGGGTATAATTAGAAAAGGGCATGGTGGAGGGGGGGAGGCAAGACTCGTAGAATAAAGCAGTGGCCTTAGGATCCCAGGTCCTAATTATAATTTATAATTAACCCTGGAATTTGCAGAACTCATCTAAGCTAAACAAGGACCTATCATTTTTTTTTGCTATTTAAATTGCAACCTTTTATTTTCTTTCTTTCTTTTCCCCCCTCATTTTTTATTTCTTTTTATTTCACCACCTGCTTTGTTGATGTTGTTTTCTTGGCTTAAAACTTAAAAACAAGGGGGATTAGGAAAGTGGCATTTAAAACTTTCCATATGAAATATTTACAGTGGGAATTTACTAGTTTAGAGCCAACACAGTGAATCTGCAGCAGAAGGAGTCATCTGAAACTTGTTTACTTATAATTAAAATTCTCCTTATTTATTTTTCTTGCCTTTTTTGCCCTTCTGCTTCCCTCTGTGCCCACAACTTCTGCCATACACCTCAAAGCGTCCCTGAGCAGGAGCTGTAGAGAATCAGATGAAATGGTGCCTCCACAAAGGTGGAGATGCTTGTGTGGTTTGTTGACCCAAATTCATAGACTCAAACTCACACATCTGTATGTACCATGTACCCACAGAACTTTTTGTGCCCCTGTTGCTCTCCTCTCCTGACAGCTTCAGTGCACTAAGGGTTGTGTGTGCCAGCATCCGTTTCCTCCAGCTGCATTTTAGCCAGCCTTGCTGCAGCGCTGCTGCTCACTGGAGGAATTGATGCTTCTGTCCTTGAGCTCAAAGAGCAAATATCAAAGTTGGTCCGGGGACCTTGGCTGAAACCAGAATTGCCAAGAAACATCAGAATGAGCTGGTGCAACTCAAGCTTCTCCTGGGGATTTTTTTTTTCCCAGCCCTGGAATTGTCTAGAGCACAGAAGTGAATCTTAACTCACAGCGATGCTGAGCTCCGTACCCTTTGTGTTCTTGCAAAAGGGAAAATAAATATGTTCTCTCAAAAAGATTACATTTAAAAAGTGTATTTGACTTGAATATTTAATTAGGTTTCAAAATTATCAAGCTAATAAATTAAGTGCAGGGCTTTGGGTAGTGTTTTTCCAGTTCTATGTATATCCTGCATTTGTCACTAATTAATGAGTTCCTAATGCTTCAGCTTCTGGGAAGATGAGCAACAAAGATTAACATAACTACTAAGTCTGAAGATGTGCAGCTGGGTTATAGTATTTGAAATTTGACAAAAACATAGGAAGTATTATTGTTTGTGACATGGCTCAAGATGGGGGATTGTGAGGAAAGCAAAGATGACAGAACTGGTGCTAACCACTGTGACAACAACTTGAAAAGCAGCCGACATGACATCTTTCCTATCATGCTGCCGAAAATGTCAACTTTGTGAAGGACAGTGAGAAAACGGTTTGCCGAAAATTTGAAAGGTAGATTCAAGAGATGCTCATCATGTCAGATGCAATATAGTCCACAGCTGGGTGAGAAAGGGAGTCCTTGCCATGGTGATGGCTCTCAGTTGGCAGGCCCTTCCAGACATCCGCGCTGCTCCAAAAATGGCTACAGCTGACCTGTAGATTGTCTCAAGTTTGCAGCAGTGTGATACGTGAGAGCGTTGACACCGTGCAGCAGGCCCTGCCTGCAGAGCCACTGGGTTTGGTATCCTTCTGGCTCACAAACACCCTGCAAAGGGTCAAGGCATGGGGATTAAGATTATATGGTCTTATGTAGTCAGTGGGCATCCCTTGGGGCATTGTGACTTGGGTGAGAGCTGAATTGGTCAGAGGTTCCTTCTCCGGGCCTCAGCATTCGTCTTTGTGTGAGTCGGTGTTTTCAAAGTGATGCTGCTAGAGCTTCCACTGCCCAACCAGAAGGTGACTGATGCTGGTCATGTCAGCCTGGTTTAGGTGTCTACTATGAGTCATTATGCTGTGAATGCTAAAAAATGAGTCCTGGCAAAACCAAAGCCCTTTGAATGCAGTGAGAAACTGTGATTCACGGGAGAGGGCTGCAACCCAACCCGAGCTGTCAGATCCTGCCATTAAATCTCACTGGTTGAGGTTATTGACCCAGCAAAGGGTAACATAACTTACAGACCATTTCCAGTCCAACAGCGAGTCGCAGCCAGGGCAGGCAGCTTTTCCTACCTCGTTTGCTAGCGCTGATACAATTAACCTAGTGACACTCTGAGAGCTGTTATGGGTGCAAGGCAAGAACCAAATGCCAAAAGTCAAATGAGGTCTTCAACCCTGCCCCTCCACGCACATCATTTATCGTGGTCTCAGTTGAGTTGTCTGCTCTTCTGCTTGGAAGCAAACCAGCACTCTGGGGTGGGCAGCACTGCAAAAACCACGAACAGCTCTGTCTGAATATTAAATATTTTATGGAACTTTGGAATAAAAATACATTAAGCATCTTCAGACATTAATTTTTGCTCGATATCTAATTTAGTTGTTTTTTTTCCTTGTGGCTTGCTCATTTCTTCAAAATAACTAGTCCTAATTAGGTACTAATGAGACCAGATCCATACTTCCAAACTTGTTTATGAAATGTGTTCCCCAGCTGAGACATTTTATCAAAGTTTCAGCCTAAATCTCTTTTTTTTTCCTTTTTCTTCCTTTTTTTTTTTTTTTTTCCTTTTTTCCCCCTTAATACACAAATGAATTTGGCAAATACTCAAGTAAAGATTTCTGATTAAAATGCTGTTTAAATTTAAATGCATGCCCTGGTATTCAAGTCTCTTTCTGTGTCCCTGTTGCAAGTTTTATTAAATGTATATTTAGCTTTAAAATGCTGCACTAAAATACCACGGAGGGTTTGCAAGTGCCTCTTCCAAAGTGCTTTTAATGGTTTATTCACCTGCGTTGGAATATCAGAGTTCATGTTTATGATATTAAGAGCTTACTAACTGCAGGGTCAAGGAGAAGTGGTTGCACAGATTTTAGAGCTTCTAATATTTTGGAGCTTGTTGGTTGGTTTGGGTGGTTTTTTGGTTGTTTTTTAAGTTTAGGGCCTTTGATTCTTTAAGAGGAAAATAAAGCCAACCAATTAACCCCTGACAGGAGGTTCATTAGAAGCTTTGTAATCCCTTGCCAAGTCTTTTGTATAGCCAAACCAGTCTAGTACTGTGGATTTATGCAGCTTAGGCTGAACACTGGAGGAGGCCTTTAAGTAAGAACATTTGTTCAATTTTAAGATGTCTTGCATTACCTAAAGAGTGCCTGTGCCAGCAGAGTTGCCCAGGAGTACACAAATCCGTGGACTTTGCTTGCCGGCAGTGGGAAGCGGCGCAGTTGATTGTCTGCCTGGCTGATTCCTTTGGTGGGTGGCTTAGACTCGCTGCCTCCTCTCACCCGGGATCCTGCTGCACGGCAGAATCTTGCCGTGTGGGTGTGGGGAGAAGGAGGGGGTCCTTTCCAGCCATAGCGATGCAGAGTGATTAAATGTTGTGCTGAGGGATTTGGTTTAGTCAAGGACTTGTCAGTGTGAAACTAATGATTGGACTGGAGGAGCTTGAGGGTCTTTTCCAACCTAAGAAATTCTGTGATTCTGGGATTGCTGCTTTTGGCTCTTGGATGGGTTGGCACCAGCGGAGATAAGGGGTGGAAGAGCACAGGGACCAGTGCATCATCCAGCCCCAGGAGAGCTTCATCAGTGTTTGCCTGCACACTGTGCTCTGTGAAAGATGAGCAATACCCCCAGGCAGCGGGACCTGGGTGTCTCACAACGCACTCCTGTGCACTCCTGAAATACCAGAGAGCCCTAAGTGGGCTGAGAAATCCTCTGTTAAAACGTATGGACGTGGTACTCTGTACAAATCGGAGTGAGGTGAGCGGGAAAGCATTGCGTTTGCCAACACCAAATGCATGCCACTCTGGAGGCATATTCCAGCAGAAATCTATTGCAGAGGGTTCACTTCAAGAAATCCCAACAGCCATGGGGTGATTCAGTGGTTGTGAAGGAGTGCAGAATATGTGTTCTGTTTGCATATATGCCTGTTGTCGATACTCTTTGGTGCTATGAGTTGTGTAAAAGTAGCAGCTGAATTTCCCTACGGAAATTCACTCCCTGGTTTGTCAGCAGTGGACCAAATCCTTCAGTGAGAGCTGGCACTGTGCTCCCTCTCATATACCCATATGGAAAAGGGCATTCTGCTTTTTCCAACTTCTCTACCTCAGAAAAAAATGAAGGGGAGGGAAGCTCACATCCAGACTATCCTTCTGAGAGAAGATCTTTTTGTATTTGTTTATTTGTTTATCTTTTTGTGATCCCTTGGCAGTTGTCCTGCTGTGACCATCCACGTCTCAGTGTGGTACATCCTCTGTCCCAGGTCTCATAGTTGGTGACATCCGTTCCCAAAAGGGCAGTGTGGTGTTTGCTGTGGGGATGAGTTACCAGGCTGGTGAGGTGAAGGCTGAGTCATTCATGGCATTTCTCCTGCAGGCCTGACGGGATAGGAACTGTGACCGTGGACGAGAAAGAGCGCTTTGAAGAGATCAAGGAGCGGCTTCGCTTGCTTCTGGAGAATCAGATCACACATTTTAGGTAAAGGCAGAGAACCCAAGCTGAGTGCAAGAGGACTCATTTCCTCCCAGCTCCCTCCTATAACCAGCAAAACCAAAAGGCAGGTTTTTAAGTCATATGGGAATTTTGTGTAAGTGGCACAGACCCACGCAGGGCAGTGATGCTTCCACTGTTGCAGGCCTGTAACTGGAGAGTGATTTTAAATATATAACCTTTAAAGGATCTTTCAAGCCATTTTCTTCTCACAGGCATGGTAATATATTTAATGAAATCTAAGAACAGTACAAATCCCTCACCCTCTTATTTCTCTGTTCCCTCCTGCTCAGATATTACATATTTCTTTTCCCTTCTCCCTGTGCTACATCACTTACAACCCAAAGCATTCTGCGATTCTATGGTACCATCAGGCAGGGCTTTCTGCAAGGATGTCCTGGTTACAGAAAGAATGGATGCTGCCCTCTCCAAAAGGGAAGCATTGCCCCCAGGAGTGAGGACATTGCCCCCAACACAGCAGCCGGGTCCTGGGCAGGTTGTACACATCTGCATGCAGTCAGGTGATGTGCAAATCCACATATCTGCACTTCCACATGCAGAGTTCCTGTGGGAGCCCTGAGGAGCTGCCCCTTCCCGGTGGCGGCAGCTCTGTCAGCTGCTTACCTACAGCCAGCTGCATTGCCAGGACTGTGCCTGGAAGTAAATGTCCCTTCCAGAGGGACTTTTTTGTCCTTTTTTTTTTTTTTTTACAAGAAGATGGTATTTAACTCTCCCCTGGGAGACCTAGGAACTCTCCAGGTGACATCCAGACTTAGTAAGCTGCTGAAACTATCACCTTATTACTACCCCATATTCTGTTTTGCTGCCTTAGGGTGCAAACCACCAAAGCCTTTGAGCAAGTTACCTTGCAGAAACCCTGAGCAGAGGGACTAGAGAATTACTTGGGCATATGTAGGAAAGCCCCTTTATAGCACCGTGGAGACACCTGCTCTGATGTTAACATGATGTGATTTTTCTAGGTACTGCTTTCCATTTGGCCGTCCAGAAGGTGCACTAAAAGCTACTCTATCGCTGCTGGAAAGGGTAAGCTAAAGAACGGCAGAGAGTAGTTAAAATTACCTGTGTTCATGCATCTTTCCAGCCAGAAGAGCTTGGAGAGCTGTCAGTTTTGCATAGCACATATCTAATTAATGATAGTGAGTACTGCAATGCGGGGGTTTAGGTGGAGTTGTTACCTCTGCTGCTTCAGCTCAGGGACCAGTGTGTAGCCTGGCCACCAAAGGCAGCATAGCCTGTGTCTGTACTGGTGGATAAGGGTGGAGGATCTTGCTGCCAGGCAAAGCCTTGTAAGTGATGCCTGGCTGATACCTGCTGAAATTCCCGTCTTAAGGCAGGATCGTTCCCCTTGAGCACAGGAAACCTGCTCACCGTCATCCTCCCTATCCCTATTTCAGCCTTCCTGCTGCTCCAACATCCTTCTCACCTCTGCTAACTGCAATATGGCCAAGCCCAGACTTAAACCCAAGTCAATCAGCAAAGCCCAGGAAGAGCATGACACTAGGCAAGTTGTGATAGATCTTAATGTCACGTCCTGAAATATCAGAAGCATAGATTTTGGATCATGCCCTAGGATATAGATACAGAAGTGGAATGATACAGCAGGGGTAGGTCCCACGTCTCAAGCTAGCTAAGGTGACCTTGTAGTGGATCCTATATATTGTACGCATACTCCAAGAGCCACAGAGCACTAGTGCAGGAACAGATACATGTGCTAGGCTTGGAGAAAAGCAGTCCTGCATGCCTGATGCCACAACAAATCAGATTTTCTTGTGTCAAGGTTCTGATGAAAGACATAGTTACTCCAGTCCCTCAAGAAGAGGTAAAAACAGTGATCCGTAAATGCTTGGAGCAAGCAGCTCTGGTCAACTATACTCGGCTCTCAGAGTATGCCAAAATTGAAGGTAAGGCTCTTTCTTTGTGCAGTTAGAATTTTGTTATGTTTCTAGGTGGCAGCAGTGGCTGGGAGCTATCTAAAAGAAGCTCATTTGTTATGTCTGCTCACTTGTCAATAAAACCGATGCGATTCCGAATCCTTCTTCGTGGCGTTGGCTTTGGGAGCAGTTAAGAATGGGAGCTATGCAAAACGTTTCTTTTTTCTGGAAAAGAGACAGGAAACGGTTCAAAGGAGCTGTGGCTTTTTGTTTTGTCGTTGTCTGATCGTTAGTGCATTTGGCCAGTGGTGTAGTGTTCAGACTCATGCTGTGGTTTGAAAAGCAAATTGAGAAATACTTGGGATGTCATCTTACAGGATGAAGGTACAGTGTAGCTAATTGCTTGTGACAGTGGACTTCAGGAAACAAATGAAAAATAAGAAGCTGGAGAACTCTTTAATCTATGTTTGATCGTTTGTAACCAATTTAAAATGTCTTTCTGTTGTTTTTTTTTTTTCTGGGAGTGTTTCATTGTCTTTGCAGTATATACACAGCAGTCATTGATCAGTGATCCCAGACTCGCATCAGATTTCTTTCTTGTCACTCTAAATCTGGCATAGCTGATATTGCTGACCTTTTAAATTCTGGGAGGGTAATAACCAGTGACCACAGACACATGTAGCCATCAAAAAGACATTTTAAAGCTTGCTGGAGGATATGTGTTAGCCGAAGCTCTACGATCCAGTCGTTCTTTATATGTTAATCAGTTTGTGTTGGTACCTTGTTGCCTGCTGTCCTCAACTTGAAACTCCCACCCAACTTTATCCGAGTTCCCAACTGCTTAAACCTGTGTGTTCCAGATGAATGGTATGTTCTGCTCTAGACTTTGGGTTTCTGTTATGTGTGATGTGAAGCTTTCCCACAGCTGAGATTATCGTTGTATGCCTCTAGGACAATATTGAGAGGAGAGGGGAAAAAAAACCAGAACCCCAAACCAGAACCAAAACACCACACCGCAAACTCCCTCTGATTTGTTTTTTGCTCGTTTACATGAAAAAATTGGGTTATTCTATGACAAATTGTCCAGGTTCTGTACATGACATGTCCTCTCTTTTTCCATTTTTTTCTGTCTAACGATGCAAATTGTGTACCAGTGGTAATGAATTCATTGTTATGCATCCAGTGAGAAACACTTAAGAATTGGGCACTAAAAGGATGTTTATCAACTCTTGACTTGGTAATGAGTGACGAAAATAGAGAAGGAAGGAAGGTTTCATAAGCACTGTATTATCAGGCAATTTATCCAAGTACTCAACTTCACAGGACATTTTAATTGGTGTATTCTGTAAAATGCAATGTTTAAATATACTTGACAAGGCTGGAGAAGGACCGAGAATCAAAAGCAGCTTTTCTGTTGATGGATGCTTCTACCCAGGGCTGGCTCCCTTAGGTTCTCTGTGTAAATATCACTAACTTGTTGGTAAGATTTGCTCTCTTCTTTCAGATAAATCTATGCAAAAACAAACTTTATGATCTGTAAGTAAAAATGCATTCATCTCCAAAGTAGAACAGTTAGTGTGTACTTTTCCTTTTGTGCCTCAATTCTTCTCGGTTGTGTGGATTATCTGCCCTCTTTTGCGCACTGTGACTTTTAGGTCTGGGAATACTTTGAAGCAACAAACCTATTTTTTTTCCAGCTACCTTTTCAGAGAAATAGTTCATTCCACACTACCTGCTCTCTTCTGCTTTCCTCCTCTTTTATCCGTGATTGGCCACAGCCACTTTTTTGGTGCTGTCTCTATAAAAGTGGTTGTCACACCAAGCATGCTGGGATTGTTAATTGGAACAACCCAACATCCGCCGGCTGCATGCATCAGGTTTTCTCTCATGAGCATAGACCACTACTTGTGCAAAGGCTTCCTTAGAAGAGCAAATAACGAATTCGCCGTGGCGAGAGGTGTTTCTGTGCCGTACGGGGCTTGGAAATCTTGCATTTAAAAGCTGACATTTGAACAGCCACACGTTTGGAGAGAGTTGTGTCACTTATGTGGAAGCGGATCAGAGGCAGCAGTGCTCGAGGCTATGCTTATGAAGAAATACCTGTGAGAGCCTTAGATACTGAAGGCTGAAATCCTTAGTATCTCGGAGCCTTAAACCAATGATACTCTATTTCCCTCTATTCATGACGTTTTGATCATTATATTCTTGCAAACAGTTCTGAGCAAACCTCTAGAGTCATGGTCACAGCTTCTCTTGTGACTCATGGGCATGCCGAATGGTTAATCCAGTAAATCTCCAATTTTAACCTTCCTTTTTGGTTTTTCTCTACTTTTCCTCCC
>WAAF01003967.1:0-64436 GCA_013400475.1 Tricholaema leucomelas | reverse complement strand
ATTCCTTTTATCCTGTGTATATCCCAAAATACTCTACGGCTACTTTCCTTTTAACCTAATAAAAAGTTTTCCTCTGACCTATAACCTCTTACCTTTGACCTAAGCCTCTTGCATGCCCAAATCCTCTTTTATAGGGAAAAAGAGAGAAATGTATGAGCATCCTGTCTTCTGCTTGGCCTCTCAAGTGATGGATTTAACCATTCGTGAGTACCTACCACCCTCCTCTCCATGCTGTCCTCACTCTTTCTGTTTTCATTACCTCAAGAAAGTCCAGATCCAAACCAACTCACTCTCCTTGCTTCAAGTCCTTTAGCATTGGCTTGTCTGTTGCTTCTGTCTGTGAAACCCAGTGTGAGAAGTCCAGTCACTTTTTATCAGCCAGGTTAGACAATGAACCCATCTGTTTGTGATAAACTCAGATCCGTCTGTAAGTTTTTTCAGTTCTTCTTTATGTCCGTGACCTGAATGCATTTTTACTTTGCTTCTGTGTAACCCCGATTTGTAAAGTGCTTGTCACTGGTACACAATCAAAAGGTAGCAGCTTCACTGGGGAGAAGTGAGCTAGAGGTCAGATAAAGGACACTTGGAAAAAGCCGTCCCTTTGCCTGCCTATGAGATCTTTACCCAATCCTGTGTACGAGATGGTATGAGGCTGTCCTTTCTCTGTACATCAGATCTTACATGTCTCCTGTCTGTTAGCTCTCAAGCAGAAGGATGTGCTTTATACTCACTCTCCTCCTCGGTATTTTTGACTGTCCTTTGCACCGAGCTCTGGAAGGGACACCCCAGCCCCGCTGTCACTTGGAGATCCCCTCCGTGTCCTCAGAGCTCGCCCTCTCTGGTTTTCTCTTTGTGCAGCGTTTTCTTTCACCTCCGTGAAAGGAGCTTCTTTTGGTAACCCCACGCTTGGGGGGGGCGGGGGGCGAGACGGGGGCGACTTCTCTTCTTTTCAAATGTCATATATCACCATAACTGGGGGGCTGTGCGGTCCACTTGCTCATTAATCCTGCATATCTGTTCTTGTTTCTCTCTTTTCTCTCCTTGTTGCTTTCTCTCTTTCATATAGAGAATCAGAAGGACGCAGGTGAACAATTGTATATGCATTATAAATTGCTAGGACTGTTGAGTTATATTGATTTTGTTTTCTTTTCTTATAGCTCCTTAAGATATGTACTCCTTCAGGCTGAAAGTGGAGATGCATTGATACTTAAGGAGTTAATTTGTGCTGTCTGCGTAATCTCCTTTTGCTCCTTCCTTAGAATAGAGCCTAGATTAGAAACACCTCATAGAAATGTAGTGCCCTCTTAGGAGACAGTTTGAGAGGAGAACCTAGCCTTTGTAAAGAGAAACCTTCTTGTCCTCCAAAAGCACTGCAGCTCATTTTGGGTGAAAAGATGTCGGTGATTTGGCCATTAACTCAACACACCTAACAAAGCACATTTATAGCTAAACTAACGTTCATTTTTGGTTTTCATCCCTTCTGTTTTATGACCTGATGGGAGGACTGGGTTTTTAATTTCTTTTTTCTTTTTTTTTTTTTTTGTGTTAATGTGTAAAAAAACTACCTGGTGGGACAGAAGTTGTGTTTGTCTCTCGTTTATAACTTGTGGTGACATGTAACAAGGCAAAAGGCTCAGCTCAAGTGCCCTTCCCTTCAGAAGGGAAGGTGGAGCTCTGCAGTCCCTGTTCTCGTTTCTGTTGTATCCCCGAGTCCTAGTTTGAAAGTCTTTGAAGCCTGAACTGTTCACTTCTTTTTGTGAGTAGATTGTTCTGTATTTGTCGGGGTGGGAAGGGGGAAAGAAAGAAAAAGAAAAACCAAGGACAGAGATAGAGTTGGTTTCAGCTCCATTTGCAAAGGGAAATGGCTTTTCGAAAGGTTCCACCCTGGCTTCCCCAGCTCTCCTCACCTCAAATCTGGCCCACGATCCAGAGCTAGTGCCTGACAATAAAATGAATTTTCAATACAGAAAAAAAAAGCCCACACTTATAAAACAGAGAATGATTTTTCCTTATGACTACGAGAGGTGCAAGTAACCCAACAGCAAATAGAACAATCCCAGCCGTGACCATTCCAGTGAGCGCAGGCTGTTGTGCGCCGAGCTGTTGTGCACCGAGTTGTTGTGCACTGAGCTGTTGTGCGCTGAGCTGTTGTGCACCGAGCTGTTGTGCACTGAGCTGTTGTGCGCCGAGCTGTTGTGCGCTGAGCTGTTGTGCACCGAGCTGTTGTGCACTGAGCTGTTGTGCACCGAGCTGTTGTGCGCTGAGCTGTTGTGCACCGAGCTGTTGTGCACCGAGCTGTTGTGCACGGAGCTGTTGTGCGGTGACTGGCAGCAGCAGCAGCCCGTCATGTGCTCACAGTTCAGAGATTCAGGAGGACATTCCTATGGCCCAGCTCATTTTAAAATAAAACTGCTTCTTCTCGCTGTTTGGAGCGACTGAAAGGACACAGAGAGTAGTGACTCTGCTCCTTCGTGCCCACAGATCTCCCATTGTCTTCAATGGAAAATTTTCAGGCAAGGTCAGCAGGACTCAACTTGAAACCAGTTCCTCAGCTTAAATGAAGTCGAAAGTGTCTGGGTTTTTGGCCTGACTTTTTGTTTAGTTTGCCAGAAGCAAGAATAAAAATGAGATACCATAAAAAAAACCCTTCTTAACCACAGAAATGTCACCCTTTGGTGTCCTTTCTCCTGGAAAAGTATGTAGTCTCTTGCCTTGCTTTAAAAATATTGATTTGAAATAGGACATTAAACAGAACACTACGCTAAAACAATTAAAGATGAATGACTTGTTTTAATTATTAGTCAGATAAAACTACTAACACTCAGATTAATAAGTGCAACCTTTTAGTAAGCGTTCATCTGCCTATTTATATAAGTCAGGGATCCATCATTCCTTTAGAAATGAATAATTTCTCCATCCCTTAAGCAGAGGCTTTGTGAAATGTGCTTCACTGTGCTGTGGTGCTGGGGTGATCTCAGAAATCCAAGTGCCACTTTGCACTGCAGAAGTTGGGTACAGGCAGATCTGGAGGTGATGCCAGCCGAGGTGATAGCTGTCGGCTTGACAATTAGTGTAAGAGGCTTTTTTAAGTTTTCAGAGCAAGTATCTCTCATATTGTGATTTGGTTTTGGTCTCTCTAAAGAGAGGCTTCTTGTGCTGCTGCTGAGTTGGTGCATAGAGAGGAGAAGCAAAGGAGATGTAGGGATGGAGGCAGTTTACGTCACTGCTTGGTGCCAGGGCAGCCGAGCAATGGGGCTCATTCTGCAAAAGGCAAGTAAGTGGAGAGAGACAGACACACTGAAGACTTATTGCTGTGCTACCCTTGGGCTATCCAAAAAAAGCCAGCTTTTTACTTGTCCCACAGACTCCTCGGCCCCTGTGCAGAGCTCAAGGTGTGCAGCATCATGCCAGGCTGGATGGCTTCCACCATCCTCCCTGGATCTGTCTGTCCCTCCTGGCCAGGCTGGTGGGGAAGTCTGACTTCCCTCCAAAACCCACCCAGTGATGCAAAGCCAAAACCAGGTCAGTGCAGGGATCAGAGACAGAGACAGTGCCCACGCAGAGGCAGCCATGTCTCAGGTGCCTTCATCAGACTGGTGTGCACCTGCCAGAGAGGGACTGAGAACAGCAGCTTCAGCCGCATCAGCCTGGGCTGGCACCAGCCACGGAGCATCTTGCACATAGCACTCAACCCAGCAAGCATGGAAAATATCTTCAGCTAAGGAAGCCTGTGCAGAGAGGTTGGATTTTGACTGGAGCAACACATCAGGTTGTTCAGAAGCAGTGGTATTTTTCTAGGCATTCCTACTGGGCCTCCTCACAGTCCCCAAGCTCACTTGTGTCCGTCACCTTCCCTATTTCTGGTTCTCAGCCTGGGAAGTTCTGTGCACCTATCTGTAACCCAGTGAGTGCACTGAGGAGTTAGGGCTAGGCTGCCTGTGGATTAACCTGGTCCCTGTCAAAGAGAGGTCCTGTGTGAGCAGTCACTCTCGGCATTTGTGATAAACCACAAAGCTTAAAAAGAGGATAGAATTATTACATTATCCAAATAAATAATGGGTGCAGAATGTATGAAAACATCAGTCTTTGTATGTGGGAGTGGAGAGTGGAGGCATTGATAGCCCATGAGCTTTAAGTCAGGTGGAGCTGCAACCTGTCTTTGAACAGCTGCTTTATTTATTCCATCCCTGAAGTGGCATTCAGTTGCATATAACAAAGAATCACTTTTGAGATTTCCTCTTGCCCTCTCAAAAACAGGGTCTAAAGCAGCATGGAAGTTATTGCAAGAGCTTCAGAAATCACAAGGATCTGCACTGTGCTGTTCTCTTTCTGCAGCTCTCTTACCAACTGCAGAGCAACTTGCTGCCTGAGGCATGAGATAGAATTCGGGTACACAAAATTCCTCACTAGGCTGAATAATGAACAGAAAATCAGGAGTTCTGCTTTGCCACGATGCTGAGTTTCGAGAGCTAAATTGGAATCTTTCTGAGTTGGAAAGGACCAATTCTATGAATTTTTCTTACTTTTAAGGCAAAACATCTTATTTTGAAAGAAAAAAATATATCATCACTGAAATCCTTTTCAGAAACACACAGATTCATACCATGATTATAATAAAAGGCTGCTTTGCCTCATCCTCAGGCTAAGTCTGTTATTGTCCATAGTTATCTTGAGAACAGCAGCTCTTTTTTATCAATTTCATGGCTGGCTCACGAAATGAGCACACACATAAGACTGGCAGACCAAACCCTTTGGCAGAGGTCGTATCTTTTAATTATGCACCAGGAAATCAGTGAATCAGTGGCTATGCTTTTTAAAAGGTACCGAAAATCAACAACACTCCTCTCCTACTGCAAGTGTAATCCTCACTGGTGCTGCTGTGCTCACAGCCCACCTAGCAGAAATCACAGAATCACAGAATTAAATCATGATACTGAGAAATCTGTAAGTTGGAACAAGAAGAAGACCATAACAGACAAGGAATTGTATGCAATGGGGATGGATGCCCAGAGTAGCACAGATATTCTAATGTACCTGTTAAACTTGCTGCAGGCTGAAGCTTATTGCAAGCATGACCTCAGAATTTGCCAAGTAATATGGCAAATTCTGCAAGTGTTGTATTTGCAAGTATTGTGCAGAAGCATAAAGACCTTTGGTGGAAGTTTGTCCAGGAAAGCCCTTTGTCAGGTTGTTAGTAAGGGAGAAACTGCTCCTGCTGCTGATTTCAGTGATGGAGGTGTTTAAATCTTAGTCCATGTGACAAACGAGCAAAAAATACAAGAGTATTTCTGATGCTGAACTGTCTGTGGCAAGGGACTGGAGAGGAAAAGGACAGGGAAGGGAGACAATCCCAAGCAAAGGAAAACCTGCCACGGTGCTGCAGCTGATCACTGGCAAGTGCGGTAAAATTCATCCAGCCTCACACATCTCCCTTGCTCCAAGCGGGAGCTGAGATGCCCAGCAAAAGGGACCTCACATATCATTTCCGAGACTCGGATCCAGAGAAGCATTTAAACCCCAGTGCCTTACAGGGCTTTGCAGTCACAGCCCCATTTCTATTTAGGGAGGAAATGGATTATTCTCCCTATCCAGAATGGAATCTTTTACATTTTCTTCCAATGAAAAGATAACAAAAGTATAGGAAGGGACTCACAACACCTTCAATACCTCTAGGAAGGGCAAGAATTCTTCCTCTCCTATCCTTTAGCTCCAGGTTGTTTTGCAGCCATCATGCAGCCCTGGATTTGGGTCTGAAAAATGTAAATGAACAAAAGATCAGCATATTTGTGCAGATTGGGCCAGGTCCGAATTACATCAGGAGTTTGTGACTTAACCTGCTGTAATCCCTTGTTTTCAAGAGCCAGTGGAGGCAGGGAGATGCCAGAAGCAGGGCTGAGGTGCTGGGGGGAGTCTCTCGCAAACTCCCAGAGAAGCGAAAGCCACCCCGGGGCACTCTGCTGACAACTGCTCAGCAGGAGCCTGCTCCAAGCTGTTTGCTACGTGCTGCAGTAGCGATTCGTGAAGTCCCAGTGCTGCTGCATCTCTTGGCTTTTCCTCCTCTTCCTTTGCTGGTAATGACTTTTCCCTAGCACAGAAAACACTTGCACAGGATCAGCCCCATCCCATACTCTGTGGGTCTGGAAGTCCACGAAGTCTGAAATCTGTTTTTTGAGGGGTAGCTATTTGGGATGCGGGAGCTGGATTCACATTTAAGGGTACTTGAGGGTCACATTGCATTTTTGGTTTTGCTTTGACGCTCCTAGAAGCAGCTCTTTCTCTTTGTCACTCTCAACTTTGGAGCCCAACAGACTGACTTGGTGGGAAGGGGTTCCCACCATGCAGCCGCCAGATGTGAATGGGAGACGTGCAGTCCCCACTCCCCATGGTCCTTTCCCATCTAGGGATGTTCACACAAACTACTCTCAGGAGACACAGGCAGTAAAATGTTCTTCCTACATCTACATCAGGAGCCACCAGTGATGAGCCAAATTGAATTCTTGCTTGTGTTTTAAATTGGAGTGAAAGCTGTTAGGCCAATGCCCAAAAAACCAGTTATTTTTGCCACTTCAGGCTGAGAGGTTTGTTTTTGGGGACAAAGCCACCCCTGGTAAACATTGAACAAGGATCAGGATGACTCTAGAAATGAACAAATAGATTTGTTTTTCCTGTTACCAGAAAACAACAATAACAAAAAAGCCAGAAATCAGTAGCTTGAATCTGAGAGCCTGAAATAAATCATTATACAGCTTAAGAGCCTAAAAATGTGTGTGTGTGTGTGTGTGCACGTGAGCATTGTACGTGTGTTTATGTGTGTGTGTGTATCTATCCCAGTGCATGGAGAGGGGAACCAACTTAACTCCTACTCTTTAATGGTTTACTTGAATATTCTTTATTATACTTTGATAAGTGTTATAATTCTGTGACAACTGAAAGCAATCAGAAATCTTCTTTGCACAAGCCAACCGATTCCACCCCACCCCACTGGAAAATGCAATCAAAATGGCAAGGACTTTTGGCAATAGAATGTCCAGATAAATATGCCAGATTCCTCGCAAATGGCGTTATCAAAAATAGTCACAAGGCTGCTAAAAACTGTTATTAAATGGGACAGGAACTATTGTGTTAATATATTCACAGTATATAATTTATTCCCTGGAGTGTATGTAAAAGGAAAGGCTATTTTCTTTGAATTTTTCCTATGCTGATATTGTAAACTATATGACAGATGGGTCAAGTCCTGATTGCAGTATTCTAACATTTGGAATAGCAAGTAACATATTTGATAGAGCTGGCAAGTTTTTATATATGATTCAACCCAGAATATAAAAGCCACTAGAATTTCCAAGTTGAAAATAATTAAATGAGCTGGAAACGATCAGGAACCACACATTTTTAAGTGACAGATTTTTTTACATGTTTAAATTGCACGAGAATATTTTATAGCTCCCTTTAACCAACAGTGACGTTTAACTCTGAAACGTGGAACTGATATTTGCAAAGCAATTAATTCCTGTGGCTCGTTATTCTATGGCTAAACGCACCTAAGCACTGGGGCGCTGACTTCGAGTCATCGCTTTTCACCTTTGCTGGATGCCAGAGTTCTGACTGAATTCACCTGTTTCAGTTTCCCCACATGGCTGCCTGAAGTGCAGATTCCTCCTCGCATTGAATCTTTTAGCTTTCTGATTGCACAGTGCCGTAGGACGTTGGAATCCGCTGGCTTCTAGAATATTGTGTTGTCCAATGGTGTCATCCCCGTGTATCACCTCTAGTACCAATAAGCAAAAACCCAGCAGCTTACTCCATTAGTAGCTGACCATTTCTGCTCACGTTCCTTTCGAAGTTGCCATCTTTTTGTCACTGTTGACGAAGTCATTTGTCTCTTTACTTTTGGCGTCTCTCTCTGTCATGTGCAAGCAGCCCGTCCGTCCAAGCCTAAGCCACCGGCTGGGCCACCATCATCTCCTCAAACGCAGACTAACATGATAAATCATATGCTCAAAGGCATGGCCAAACAGCCGCCAAGTACTGTAATAGTCTTCCTTCCTTCTACTCAGTGGTTCGCTAGCCTAGCAGTTGCTTGCGTAGCGCTAGAAAGCTAGTCCTGATGTGCAGCTCCATGCAAGCTACCTAGCGTGACGTGGTAGGCTGTAGAGATTTAGAGGTAGCATTTCTTTCCAAATGTCCACATTTTTTTTTTGTCTAGCAATGTCTGACATATGCAACATTTTCAAATATCAACGTCAGCACAAAATAACATTGTTGTTGCATAACATTTTGCATGAAAACTATAAATATGTATGAGCTTTACATGATGTTGGATGAAATGTTTGATAAGTATAGCGTATACGTTTCATGTAACTGTCAGTGCTCCAGCTATCTTAGCGGAATATTCTGATGTATAGTAACTTAACCAGGGAAATATTTAAAATAAGAAGAAAAAAAAAAATTAAGATTGACATCTGCTGGCTGCCAAAGTTGTATAAGCATCAATATTTTCTTTAAAGACAGCATCTCTGAGCAGTTGTTCTTATTAACACTTTTGTCTTTTAGTTGTATTTGAGAGCAGATCAGTGTTGCAAATGAGAATGGGCCTGATGCTGATCTGATCAATGGAAAAGCTTCCCCTTGTCTGTAGAGGTGCAGAAGCAACCAGAGCTTACTGTGCACTCCTTTTGCAAAGGAAAGACGTTTCCACTTCCTGTAGCTGAACCGAATGGGAGAAAGAATGAGGAGTCAACCAGCAGCTCTCCGATTTCAGTGTTTGCCCAATAAATTTTAGCGAGGGGAACCTGGACCTCTTTTTTCCAGTCTCAAATTATAGAAGAAACAAAAGGGAAAGTGGAGAAGAGACTCCCAGGACCCCTATCTCTGGCATAAATTGGCAAAACTGTTCTTTTGCTTGGTGCTTTACCACGTTGCATCTCTTAGCCAAACTGAGCCTCTGCAATGCCAGCCCTCAGCTGGCCAGGTTGCTGAGCTCCTCTGAAAACCAGCCTGTGGAGCCTTCACTGGCCTGCCCAAATGTGTGAAATATCCAGCTTTGCTTTGTTTTTCTTTTCATGGGAAATTGGTTACCTGTAACAAATATGGAGGAGAAACTAGGAGCAAGCAAGATTTTGAGGGGAGTGAATTAAGTTCTCAAAGCTCACTGAGCCTTCACCAAGGCAAAGACTTCTCCCTGGGTGACCCAGTTGAGTGGCACAGTGCCACCTGTGTCCAACCCATATTTCAGTAAAGAAGATCTAAACACTAGCAAAAAACTCATGCAGGCAGGAGGCTGGAGCGAGCTGCCTGGCCAGAGCCTTGCATGCTGGCTTAGCTAGGCACCTTTGGACATTCCAGGGTGGTTGCTGGTAACCATGCTTCAATGCCTGCACTGCCAGCATTTTGCTGTGGTGGGTACTCAGGTCTGTTGTACACTCTGAATTGCAGATTCATTTGGCTATTTGATTTGGGGCACTTTGCCCACTTTCAATATCCTGGAGAGACCAAACTGTAGAGCGGTGTGTAGGTATGGTATAGCTACCAAAGCGCAGCACTGTGCTTCCCTCTGGCTGCACTGGAGAGCCAGGATTGGCACTGGGTTGTTAACCAGAGGGACACCTCTGTACTTAACGTGGTGATGTGCTGCAGGACAGATGCATCCCTGAGGAGCAGGTCTCCTGCTCCGCTTCTCCCCAGGGACATTTTACACACCGCAGGGAAGCGATCCACGGCGTCAGCTCACAGAGACCTTTTCAGCTGCCCTCAGCCAGCTCTGCAGAAGCTGCCTTTCAATCAATGAAAACTTTTCTTTTTCTCTGTATTATTTCTAGTGGAATACTCCAAATGCTCCAGATTCATAGTGCCTCGGATATTTAACCTGTTCTGAACAGTATCAATTACCTGGAAGTGTTATCAGAAAACACTGCAAAATAGCTCAACGCAGCCAAACACCAAGCTCCAGGATTTATACTCTTTGGTTTGTTTGCGGGGTTCTTGCTGTAAAGTTGCATCTGTTTTCCCATCTAAATCTTACCTACCAACACCTAGTGTGGGATTTATCGCCTTCCACTCCCCCTCCGGCATGCATAACTCCTTGATCGTTGTGGAGTTAAATCCTGGAGCAAAGGCAGACCTGCAGGTTGTTGGGTTTTTTTTTCCCTTTCAGTAGCAGGTGACATTTAAATCACTCGAGCCTGACGATTTATTAAAAGTGCAGACAGATTTGTTTGAGTTGATCTTCAATTGATCTTCAGATTCTTCAATAATATAGGCACGCTTGCTGTAATGGCATCATCTCCATTGAAGGATACATATTGTTCGTATATTAGCGGCCAGATGCTGTCTTTAGGGAATGCAATGTTCTTATTTGAGCTAATAAAGTGGCACCATCTCACCATAAAGCAAAACAACTCTGACAGTATTGTGAGATTTGGAGCTGGAGCACTGTATTTTCGTAGTAGAATAACGAATGTGGCTTTCTGGTTTGCTCAGTACTAATTATATAAGCATTTAACATATGCATGAAAAGATCTTTAAAGCTGTAGAATATTATGGGAATTGGATTTCTTTTTTTTTTTTATTCTTTTTAATTTCTTTTTTTCTTCTTTTTAAACCTCTAAAATAACTTACTGTACGTCTAGCTTTTCATTCTGCCTCCCTTTTAACTCAAGTTCTTGTACTACAGAAAATGTAGGCCGGTTAGTCACACCAGCTAAAAAGTTAGAAGACACAATCCGCCTGGCAGAGTTGGTAATTGAAGTCCTACAGCAAAACGAAGAACACCATGCAGAGGTGAGCAGCGGCGCCCGGCGAGGTCGTGTCCATCCCCACCCCTCCCAGGTCTTCAGCAGGCTCCGGTGGCTTGCTGGGAGCTTTGTATATTTGTGTGATGTCTTCCCTCCTGATGCTGGGTTGTCTTCTTCAAAAGCCAAAGCTATTCTGAAACGGTGGTGTTTGAGCGTGATGAAGGCAAGGTCCAGTCCAGGAAGACTGTTTTTTGCAGAGGAGTGGGAGGGCTAAAGGAGGGGTTCATTAAGTTCTGCTCTCCTCTGCCATAGTCTGCAGCCTTTCGTACAGCGCCAGCAGGAGCCATATCTGGCCAACTACGTTCACCACCAGCTACATACAAGAGCATGGCTGTCCACTTTTCAGAAAGGTTGTGTTTCCGAATAGTGTCCTGTGTTTGTGCCTCCAGACAGCACTAGCATGGTCCCTGCAGCAGCTTGCTGCTCCTGCTACCCAGAGGTGGAGCAAGGAAAACCACCACAAACCGAAACCATTCTGTTTTTATCCCTATCTGAGCGTTCAGGTTGTTTCCAGGGGTTTCCCTGGGCCCCTGCAGTACATGATTAACTCACCTGGTTTCCTGGTGGCCTCTTCTGCCTTGGCTTATTTGGAATGCCTCAGTTACTGGTCACAGAGGTTAGGATGAATTATTCTCCATTACTCATTATTTGGGTTATCTAAGGCCTAATGCAGCTACTTTTAATTCTTCAAAGCACTTTAACAAAGAGAGTCATGTTTTATGTCCACTGAAACCATGTCATAGTCAAACACAGACCACAAAATGGTGAGGCTTGATCCTGGAAACACTTGACCTCACAGGCAGATGACACTGGTGGCTGCAGTCCTTCTGTCAGCCCAAGCAAGTGACACTGTCTAAGTATTTTCAGGATTGAGCTCTCTGTTGTCTATAAATCTGGAAAGTTAATCAACTTGGAATTCAGAGTGAGCAGTTACTGTTTATGCCTGTAGGTAATGTTACACTCATGCACTATTTTCTCTCCAGCAGGAGCCATAGATAGATAGATAGGTACATAGATAGATAGGTAAATAGGTAGGTAGATAGGTACATAGATAGATAGATAGTTGATAGATAGATAGATAGATAGATAGATACATACATACATACATAGATACATAGATAGACAGGTAGATAGGTACATAGATAGATAGAATCATAGAATCATAGAATCATAGAATGGTTTAGGTTGGAAGGGACCTCAAGGATCATCCAGCTCCAACCCCCTGCCACAGGCAGGGACACCTCCCACTAGAGCAGCTCGCCCAAGGCCCCATCCAGCCTGACCTTAAACACCTCCAGGGAGGAAGCATCCACAACCTCCCTGGGCAACCCGTTCCAGTGCCTAGATAGGTAGATAGATGATAGATAGGTACATAGGTAGATAGATGATAGATAAGTAGATAGATAGATAGATAGATAGATACATAGATAGATAGATAGATAGATAGGTACATAGATAGATGATAGATAGATAGATAGGTACATAGGTAGGTAGGTAGGTAGATAGATAGATAGATAGATGATAAATAAATTGACAGGTACATAGATAGATAGGTAGATAGGTAGGTAGATAGCTAGATGATAGAGAGAGAGATAGATGCATAGATAGATGATAGATAGATACATAGATAGATACATAGATATATAGATACATAGATAGATAGATAATATACTCACTATATTTTGCATTAAGAGCATTTGATAACTTCACAGTCACCTAAAAATCATGCTAGTGTATATTACATTTGCAGTATAACTGAATTGATAATACACAACAATCCACAACACCCAACTAATGCCTGATTGCATATTTAAATTTCCTCCCTGTTTTTCTACTGTTCATTCAATCTTGGATGATCCTGGCAGGGGAAAGAGGTATGTGACTAAACCGAACGAAACGAGTCACTCCTGTCATATTCCGTGCATGCCCTCTCAGTGCCATGTTTCCTACTGGGATTTTACCCGGGTTGCCCTCGCTTCCATAACTTTTGACCGAGGAATGTAACAGCAACTTGGAGTCGGCTGCTTGCAGAGCTGGTAGCCTGACACAGGAGGGTAAATGTGGCGTAGCAGTCCAGTCCATGCATGTAGCAATGAGTACCTTTTACGAGCGCTGCAGTTACATCCCAACACAACCCTACCTGCCTGGACTCTCTCCTCAGCCTGTTGTTACCTCTGTCGTTTTGCATTCATCTGACCTCTAGAACACTGTGGTAGAGGTGGACTCAGTATTACACTGGTGCCTAGAATGGTAGTGGTCTTCCTCTGGTTTTGTCTGTATGTGCCTTGTACTGGATATACAGTATTTATATGTAGAGAGAGAATATATGGGGTGAGGAGTGAAATCAAGTGCATTTTTACACCTGCCAGGGGTGCCCGAGAGCGCTGCGCTTGCGCACCACCTCCTGCAACCCTTCCAAGGGTAATGAGGGCTTTATTCCGCTCATGGCCAGCGTGGGCTCGGTGTGCAACCAGCCAGGAAGGAGCTGGTGTTAAAACAAAGGTGATCTCGACAATGGTAGACTCCTGAAAGAAGCTGTTATAAGGCTGGTTGCATTTAGCCAGCCACGTTGCCAAGATCCTCACCAGGAGGAAGACTCAAACATGTGCTCCAGCACCCTTTGTGTCATAAGCTTTTGATTAGAGACAGAAGGTTAATGCCATCACAGACAGGAAACATCTTAGTCCCTTGTTCTGAATGGTGACCTGGAAGGGTGAAATTAATCTCTCTCCAGAAGCCCAGCACACTGATGGTACATTATTGAATCCCTGTCCTGAGGGTGGCTGTGGCATTTCAGCAGCGTACAAGCAGCAGGCCAGCTATCTGCACACTTGGAATTGCACCCAAAGGAAGAGAGAGAGAAGAGGCTGGGTGCTGTGTCACTGATTTTTATTATGCAGTTACAAGAACGTGTTATATTCTCACTATACAATGAGAATTGCTGAGGTATTGCACTTTCTTTCCCCTCAGATTATTCCAGGTGAGGGTTTTCTGACATGATGTCCATTCATCTGGAGGAGGTTCAACCTGCAAGGTGCAATTTTTTTGGTCCACTTTGGATGTTCAGCAAAACCAGTAAACTGCACCACTTACTGAAGGAATGCCCTCATTTACTGAAAGCCAACCCTCTTTGCAGTTAAAGCACCCCCCTTTTTTTTCCCCATGTGGACATCCAGGCAGAGATGAGATGGCTCCTAGCGAGAACCCACGAAATGATACTCAGGGCATGGCAAATATTCAAAACCCTGTTTCAACAGAGGTCCTGTGGGCAGTCAGTTGGGTTTGCCTTATCCAAAAGAGAGAAGCAGACCAGCCCAGGCAGAAATACAGCAGAAACCATGTGCCTACCTATGTCTGTAGTCTGTGAGAGCAGCAGGTCTCTGTCATTGTGCCATCTCTCCCATCAGATGTCTTCTCACTGCCTTTCTGTTCCCTCTGGATGACTGATGACAAATGCCAGAGACGATGGCATTCACCTATTTGGAAACTTGTGCATACTGGAGAGAGCCCAATAGAGGGCTGCAAAAATGAGGAGGGGACTTGAGCATCTTCCTGGTGAGGAGAGGCTGGGGGACCTGGGGCTGTTTAGTCTAGAGAAGACAGAGCGGGGTTCTTACCTGTATCTGAAAAGCAAGTGTCGAGGGGGTGAGACCAGACTCTTCACTGGTGCCCAGTGACAAAGGACAGTGGGCACAAACTGGAGCAGAGGAACTTCCCCCAAAACGTGAAGAAAATCTGCTTTCCTGTAAGGGTGCCAGGCTGCCCAGAGAGCTTGTGGAGCCTTCTCTGGAGAGATTCCAAACCCCTCTGGATGTGATCCTGTGCAGGCTTGAGCAGGCATCAGGAGCAGACATGAGTCTTGATGTTTTCTCTCTCTATGTATACATATGTGTATATGTATATATGTATTTTAACTCCTCGAGGTCATACATATATACATGTGTATCCATGTGTAAAATATACAGTAATAGGTGTGTTTGGCTAGAAAGCACACTTCTTTTCTTTTCTTTTGTTCCCCTTTACATTGTGTCTCGAGCAACACAGGTAAGTGGATGGTAAATCAATGCTATGTTACCATCTTGAAGGACATTTTCCAAGTATGATGTTACTGCTGCCACTGCAGGAAGGTGCTGCTCACTGAGGCTAGGGAGGAGGAGGAGGTTAGGAATCCTGATGTAAGTTAGAGACTTTCAGAACTAAAATATGACTTTTTCAGCTAAAGAGAAAGTATGTTTGGGCTTTATTATTTTTTTTCCACAAATGATCACATACTTTTCTTCTTTGTTTCTCTTAAGGGAGGTTCCCCCCCCCTCCCCCCCAATCGTTTTTTTATGGAAGCAGATTTTTACTGCAGGATTGGAATGTTTATGATGGAATTTACTGCAGAAGATGCCCTTTGACCTCCTCTCTTTTCCTTCCCCACAAAATGCCAGTTGCCACTGGTCTTTCCTAATGATTGCTCTTTGCCTGCAGATCTGTGGGCAATATCTGATGGGGACACAGTGTGGCAGGCCCTTGGCAGTCAGAGGCACAGCCACTGAAAACACATCTGTGCAAGGACAGCCTTGGCATCCTCCCTGAAAACCTCAGATGAGCACTACTCATTTTAAGAGCACCCTTCACAGCCCTGTGGCTCAGCATCCACTCATTTCCCAGCTGCACTTTGGGGAGGAGGCTTGAGCAGGCATCAGGAGCAGACATGAGTCTTGATGTTTTCAGTTCCTGTGCATTTTGCAATGGTTTGACACGTCCTGATGCAGCACTACCAAGCGTTCAGGCCTGCACTCAGTTGGACACCAGGACCAGATGTGAGAAGAACTGAAGAGCATTGCCACATGTGCTCAGCCCTCCAGGCTCCCTCGCCTCATTCTCAGCCTGTACACAGTAACCACTCTGCAAACACCCAGGGCCATCATTACCAATGCTCCTGAGCTCCCCAAGTACCCCAGGAGAGATCTTGCTGCAGTGGTGGCTGATGACTTCATCCTCATTTGAGAGGCTGGGTGCAGTTTGCAGATGAAGGAGCCCAGTGTAGCCTCAGTGTCGGCATGCCGTGGCCGCAAGTACACCGTACCTTGCTGGCATTGCTGCTGCAGGCAGACCGTTTGCCCAGCCTGCCCCTAGGTACACTGAAATAGCCCTCCTCATCCACATCACAGAATCATAGAATCAGCCAGGTTGGAAGAGACCTCCAAGCTCATCCAGTCCAACCTAGCACCCAGCCCTAGCCAATCAACCAGACCATGGCACTAAGTGCCTCAGCCAGGCTTTTCTTGAACACCTCCATGGACAGCAACTCCACCACCTCTCTGGGCAGCCCATTCCAATGGCATCTTCACCCCCATGACAGGATGAGCCCAATCCTAAGACTAATTTGGACATTCGTTGGTAATTTTTGTTATTTTGTATCTTGGATGTGTTCTGGACGCATGACACCCAGCGCCATGTCCAACCTATCCATGTCTTCAGACCAGTTTTATTTCAACTCATGGAATAATAGAATTATAGAATCAGTCAGGTTGGAAGGGACCACAAGGATCATCCAGTTCCAACTCCCCTGCCATAGGCAGGGACACCCTACCCTAGAGCAGGCTGCCCACAGCCTCATCCAGCCTGGCTTTAAACACTTCCCGGGATGGGGTCTTAACCACCTCCCTGGGCAACCCCTTCCAGGCTCTCACCACTCTCATCCTGAACAACTTCCTCTTCACATCCAGGCTGAACCTACCCACCTCCAGCTTTGCTCCATTGCCCCTAGTCCTGTCACTCCCTGATAGCCTAAAAAGTCCCTCCCTAGCTTTTTTGTAGGCTCCCTTCAGATACTGGAAGGCCACAAGAAGGTCACCTGGGAGCCCTCTCTTCTCCAGACTGAACAGCCTCGTGAGCAGGGACACCCTACCCTGGATCAGGGTAATGGCAAGGAAATGCTCTATATTTTGGTGGAACAAAGGAGTGGAAATAATCTCAAGATAAAAACTCTGCCAGTATCAGTGGCAGCTAAAAATTATGGGCAAAATAGGAAGAATTAAAGAGGTCCATGGTAGTAACCTGGCTGGGGGCACTGCTCCCCTCTCCACATCTAAGCCAACCAGCAGCTAGAGTTGTAGTCTGCACATCAGTAGAGTTCTTCGTCAGTAAATCAAAACTGAACCGTGAGAAATTCCATTCTGCTTATTTATGTCTACCCCTCCCCAGCTGGCAGTTCCTCTTCAAATGGATTCATCTCTTCCCAGTCTTACCCATTTCAGCTCCAGTCTTGCGCCTATGCAAGAAGTTTCTTTTTCTTGTAAAGTGCCAGGAAGCTGTTTCTTAGATCTTTTTAAGTCCCTGAGTAGTTTCCTATCACTTCAAAATGACAGCACACGGTCCTAACGACAGCACTTCTCATCTTGCATGTTCCCAGCCAGAAGCGGTTACTAAACACGCATGCATGCGGCCGCAGCATTCACATCTGAGCCGTCTACGATGTGAATGTCACCTCCAGAGACCCCCGCACAGTCAATTCTAAGGACCCACGTGCATGAGAATGAGTGACTTCACTGGTATTTTTTGGTTTTCAAGTTTAGATATGTTGGGTGTGGGGATTTTTTTTACGTTTGCTTTGAATTTTCTTTTCCCCCCTGCCTCTGTAAAAATGTAGGCTTGCTGTAGATATTTTCTTTATTCATTTATTTATTTGTTTTCTCTTGGCATGTTGATAGTAGAGCTTTGGAATCAGTTTCCTACCTAGCAGCATTATGAAGGTGGCAGTGTCTATAGCTAAGCATGTAAAATGAACAGTGCTGCTTACTGGTGATGCTTGGACTATCTCTAAAGGAGAGCGTGAGTGATTCTTAAGAGAGTTTTTAACGTTGTAGGCTTCTCGTTTTTCAAGACAAGTAGAAGCAGTGAATTCAAGTGAAATTTAAACTGTTGATCACCTCAACAGACAGCCCATAAGCACGGTGAAGAAACTCCCAAATTTCTATCCTTTAGAATACGAACGAGTTGCTGTTTTGTTAGTTGTTGCTTTGTTTTTTTCCTGACAATGAGCATAACTAAAGATGAACGAAGTCGTTTATTGTAAATTGAACAGATGAAACTTTCTCTGCCGTGTTACAGCTGCGTGCCTTTACGGTGGAGCTCTGAACAGATCCTCTGCAAGAAGCCTTTATGGTAAAGTAGCAGTCCCTAACGGCTGTGAGGAGCACTCTGTGCAGGCTAGCACTTGAAAGCACTGTTCTCTTTACAATAAAAGTAGTTGCCACGGGATGCACTTCTTTTAACTTTGTTTTTCTTACTTTTTCTTTGTTTGTTTGGGTTTTTTTTAATGAGATATGGGGGCCTAACATCTTTCCTTTTGCTTTAATAGAACTAATACACTTCTTTGTTATCTCTTTCTACCAACTCTGAAGGCCTTTGCTTGGTGGTCAGACTTAATGGTTGAGCACGCGGAGACCTTCCTGTCACTGTTTGCAGTGGATATGGATGCTGCGTTAGAGGTGCAACCCCCAGACACCTGGGACAGCTTTCCACTCTTTCAACTTCTAAACGATTCCCTCCGTAGTGACTGTATGTATTGTACTTTGATCATTTCTCTTCCAGTGGGCAGCTCAGGTTACTGATAACACTTTCAGCCTCTCGGCGCTGCACAGCGAACTGAGATGGTTAGAGATTTGCAGTGCATCCTCTGTTAGCATCAGCTTGGTTTTGTTCCATCTCTACTAGCAAAAAAAAGCACATACCCACCCTTTAAATTGAATGTCTCAGTCAAAGAGGAGAAGTTGAGCTTTTATTTTGCTTCATCTTCTCAGGACTCTTGGTAATGGCTGCCTGAGAAGCAGGGAATTAAGTAGTCTATCTCGCTGTCGTTAAATGTGCCTGTTGGTTTATATGTGTGTACTGTATGTATTAGCATGGCATAAACCAGTCCCTGCTGTAAAAGATTTTATCGAAGGGAGGAAAATATTACAGTAAATGGAAGCAGGGGCAGTTCAGAATAGCGCTTGGGACAATAAGGCTCAGCTTCAAAGCACGTGTGCCTGTGCCTTCAAACCCTGGGAGGATTTGTCACTCTCCCGAGTGGTCTGACTGCTCCCCGGGGAACTGGCGGCAGAAGTGGCCTTGCCTCCAGCGAGGTCCTAGACCAGGGTACCAGGGACTCATCCTTGGAGAGCAATTTCCAGCATTGTGGGAGTGAGTAACCAAAGATTAAATGATTCTCTTACATGCTACAGCCATAGTGTTTGCCATGCTGTCTTCCTTACGTCCATTTTATTCACAGGAAGTAATAATGTGTTTGTAAGTCTGACATGAATGGAAAAGAAGATTCGTTGTCTGTTTATTTGTTTGGAGTAAGAAGCCATTCCTGCTGTCTTTGTTGTGAACTGGTGCCTGATGCCAGCTCCTGTTGTGTCCTTGAAGTTCTTCCTGTTTGCTGACAGCTTCGTTGTGTGATGAAGTGCCACGCTGTGGTTTGTTACAGAGGTTTTAGCAACAGGAGTGTCTTACTATACTTTTATTTATCTATTCTAGATAATTTGTTGAATGGAAAATTCCACAAACACCTCCAAGACCTGTTTGCTCCACTTGTTGTTAGATATGTCGATCTGATGGAGTCCTCAATTGCACAGTCAATTCACAGGGGCTTTGAGCGGGAGTCATGGGAGCCAGTAAAGTAAGGAAACCTCCTTTGATACAATCGCAATTTGAGTGCAAATGGATGGAGATTCGCAGAGATGAATTAGCAAACATTAGACTGGACATGCAGAAAGTGCTTTAGGTTTTCTAGTTTAATGCTAAAAGTAGAAGGCCTTATCTCTTCAGGATTTTCAAGTTAATGAGGGAAATGGTATTTGCTTTTTTGAAATGCATTGCTGCCTCAGTTTGAACTTTTGGACACGGAAGCATGAAAATGGGAAAAACCTCCTTAGCAGGCATGACTTTTTGGGTCCCATTCTAAAAGGCCTTTTCCAACACTGCTTTTGAACTTGAATAGCTCCTTTTCAGAACAAAAAAAAAAAAACAAAACCCACCCTTCTTTCACTGTGTTCAGCCCAGCCCTATAACCTGTGTAAACCATTGATATACTTATTCTTCCCCAGACTCAACTTTTTTCCATCCCTCCCACGGAGGGACAATGTAGTGTTGTGGTTCTCGTGTCAGCCCCAGGGCTGATGGCTGCACCTGTCCCAGGGCAGCCCTTGCTGCAAGATTAGGCATGCACAAATCACAGTGAAATATGATTTCACAAGCAGAATCACTGCTTAAATTTGGAGAACTAGGAATTTACCAGTGAGAAATGAGTAGCCTGAGAGAACCTAGAGTGAACTCAAGAGCTGGTGACTGATAAAACTGTGGCGTGTGCTTTGGATTATTCTTGGTGTTTCACAGGTTTGGAAGCATTGCTGACCCCTGTCAGGCTTGCTCTAAAATGCCATGTCAAGTCCAAAGGAAAAGAGTTGAGTTTTCCTTCTGCTAAAGGTATTAAAATCCCTTGCAAACAGCATGACTCTGTGCCTCAGACGGGGGACTGGGAGCAGGTGACGTCTGGAGAAACTCTTCCCTGCTTGTTTGTGATTCTACAGGTGAAGTTCAGTGGTGCTGTGCTCTTGAAGGTTGCTGCAGAAAGGAAATGTGTGGTCTTTCAGGACTCTTCACACCAAATATGCTCCATTTACAAGGCAAAGATTTTGTTCAGCAGCCAGCCTCCCATATGCAACCTGGAGCCTGAGTACCCAGGTTTTTTCCTTTCTTTCTTCTACATCCTCAGCATCCATAAGGCTTCTGCCTGCCAAATCTCAGGCCTTTTCTTGACACCTGATCATCCCCTCTGTTTTGAGTGGGGCTAAGTGGCTGGCATTCAGGAGCCTCTCTTACTTTCCATTTGCTGTCTTTGGTCTGCAGGCTAACAGGATTAAAAAATCCTAAAAAATCTTGTTTCAAATAAGCAGATGTGACCCAGAAAACACACAAGAAATAGATCTTTCGAGTAGGAGAATGCCATTTTTACAGCCAGTCCTTCAAGCAGAATTGCACTTTGAAGTTAGCATTCACTCTCGTTTCAGAGCTCTGCTTTAGTAACAACTATGTTTGTGTTTCCTGGTCTCTTATGAAACAGAGGCAGTTAATTCCATGGACCTGTCCACCTCAGTCGAGAAGTCAGTAAGCAATTCATTCTGGTTCTTCTTTTGTCAGAAGCTGACATCATTTTGGCTTTTAATGATCTCAGTGGCTTAACTATAGATGCCCTTAAGTACCTGGCTGTGGTACTTGCCTGGCAAAATGCTTTGTTCCTGGGTGTGCCATTACCTCTCACGTTCAAGTTATTGTTGATAGTGATAAAAGGTCTTTTCTTAGTTCTCCTGTAAGTTATTGCCTTCTGGAATGGCCTCAGATTGCTCCAAGGGAGGTTTAGATTGAGCATTAAGAAACCTTTCTTTACCAAACAAGCAGTCAGGCATTGGAGCAGGCTGCACAGAGAGGTGGTGCAGTCACCATCCCTGAAAGTATTCAAAAAACAGGTAGACATGGAACTTCAGGTCGTGGTGTAAAGGGCCATGGTAGTGTCAGGTCAATGACTGGACTCAGTGAGTCCAACCAAACCAATTCTATGAATACAGCACGCTTTGAGCATTGCAGTTTCAGACGAAAGCCCTGGATGGACTTGAGCATTTAAAAGATCTCCAGAAGGAAAGTGGGTGCTTTTCACAAGGAGCTGTTGTCCATCTGGTGAATAGACACACCAAAAGGATTATTTTTTTCACGAGCTAGCATTTTGTCCTTGTGTCTTGCACACAAGAGTGCAAGCTGCAAACGCTGCTTTACTGCGATGAGAGCTGGTGACAAAAAGCGCCAGTAGATGCAGGGAGGGTGGCTCGTACAGCGTAAGGAAAAGAGGGCTGTTGCTCTGGGGGTCTTAGGACACTTTTGGTGTGCTGGTCAGAACTGAAAGTTAAAGCTTCTTCTTTTGCTTCCTGAGCAGAATTCCTTCTCCTCTTTGTCTGTCTGACAGTGATCATGCAGACAAACTCAGCTCAGAGACTCGTTTTGTTCGATTTCTCCTTCTGGATCTGCTGCCTTCTCATGTCCGTTCTGCAGCACAGTTGAATTTTTGGCCATTGATTCTCCAACACTTTGGACCAGATGATTCCCATCTAGGGCATCACCTCCCAGCAGAGCTTTTTTGGGTTTTTTTGAACTGGCAACACTGCAGTTTGTGTTTTCATGGGTCTCCTCTGCTTTGAAGGAAGGCCAGAAAAGGCAGGTAATTGTGGTTGTCCATTCCGCCAAGCTTACACTTGTCCTGCCTTGGATCTCTACAGCAAGCTGTGAGAAAGAAATCTCATTACCTCCCGTTAACCAAGAAATTATTCCACAGTATATAGTCTTTTGCAAGGGTTTCTCTATGCTCATGCTTGCAGTCAAGGCTGAAATATGTAGCCCTCCATAACCTGACCAGATGGCAGTTTGCAAGCATGTATTTCTTCTATTTTCATTGCTGAATACTCTGCACCTCATGCTATGAGGAGTTAGGTATAGAAATCACAAACGGGGAGAGAGATGCTGTGAAGTATTGAAAGCATTGAGTTGGGGAGGGGGGAAGCATCGATGTAATGTGCTCATGAGGGCTATGTAATCTGCCTCTGCAGAGCTGCTGAATTTGCAGGGGGTCTGTGCCCTATAGCTAGAGCAGCTGGTGTGCTTGTATGAATCCACGCAGAGAAATGTGGAACACTTGTCCTTCGCACAGTCATCCAAATACGGAAGATACAGAGTAGGTCTGTTCTCTGGTGAGTTGAGAGGTCTTGGAAAAGTAGGGTTTGCAATGGGTTGGGGTTTTTTTTTCATGCTAGCTTCTCAGAGAACACTGATGTATCTTGCAGCCAGCAGACACGTATGTGTGTGTGTGTGTCTCTGTGTCTGTGTAGAAAGATCTCTTGAGGAGAATGCTAAAGCTGGTGCACTGACAGCCAACTTCAATTGCTTGACTAGGGTGTTACTGACTGACCTGTGGCTGTCTCTGCTGCACTGTACTCCTGGCTTTAGCATCTATTAATTACTCACTAACCCCCTGCAAATTATTTATTAATGTAAATGTGTGTGATTGTACTAATTGTTTGCTGAGGTTGTATTACTACAAGATGCTAGTGAAAAATGCTTCCCCTGAAAAGGCACACTGTGGTAGTGAAAATGAGTATCTTTGTTACTATTCTGAGTGCCAGTCAGAGGAAGAGCACAGATTTCACTGCCTACTTCACTATCAAGCTCTTTGCTTCACATCAAAGGCTTTGAAAAAGATTTGCTCTTGAGCATTTGCTCGGCCTAGGCAGGAAGGTAGTAAGTGTTTATAGTGATGGAAGAGGCAGGAGTTTGCCTCTTCACTCACTAAGTCATTTCAGGCATCCTGTAGGAGCTGAGCATTTAAGTATGGACAAGAATCTCAACCCAGTAAAAATACTGTGATTTTTCTGCCCTCCTTTTAATACCAGGGCAGCTCTACAGGGGCAGACCCCATGCAATTGGACTTGTGCCCTGTGATCAGTGCTACTGTACAGCGTGAGCGTTGGGACGTTGTCCAGGGGCACGTTGCCAGTCTGTTTGCGCTGAGAATTCCCCAGCAGACAGCACAGGTGACCACCATTTACACAGCTATCAGACACCAATGGGAGTCAATCAGTAGAAAACAAGCAGTACAGCTCCAGAGCGTGTGTCTTTTATCAAACCTATCAGGATCCAGTCCCGAGTCGACTTAAATCAGACAGCCCTCATCTTGTTGATGCAAATGCCCACATTCCCTGCCTGATGGCTGAGGTTATATTTAGCCATCTATATTAAATAGGCATGGCTGGCTTCTAGAAACAGTTTCCATCTTGGACCTCTAGTTTTATGGTCTGAGCAACTGCAGGCTGGAACATTTGTTGGTAATACTAATCATTTTTTTTACAGGTCTCACTGCAACTGTTAGTCAGATAATTAGATTGGTTGAACCTGCAAAACTCTGCATGTCAATTCAGGAGGATAATTTCAAAATTAGTTACTGTATGTTAAGATGATGTACTCCATTCTTTTGCTGTTTTGTTTCATTTTCAGGCTACTAACTTATTCTTGCAACATATCCTTGCATCAGCAAAATAATGTGTTGTATGAAAGAAATATGTTTCCGTGTGAATATAGTATACTGTTTACTCTAGAAGTCATATTTTATTAATACAGTGTTTTTATTAATATAACACTGTCACTTCTTGAATTTTAATATTAAAACCAAAGGTCCTCTGATTTATGTATTTACCATCTGGCTAAGCTATTTAAGTTGCTTTTCCTTATACATTTATATGTTGTCCACCTCTTGCTATTTCTTTATTTATTCCATATCAGTATCTAACCACATGCACTGCCATTTCTGAAGATTTAACACTCTCTCAATCACTATGGAGTCCGTGTCTCATTCAACAATCAGGGCATCTTAACAGCAGATACAGTATGAATGGAAACAATGGAGAGCTTTGTTACCTTAGTAAATTCCCCTGCCCGCTTACTGCCTAGCAAAAAGAACAAGCAGACAGCATGAAGTCAGAGCTGCTGAGGAACTAGAAACAAAAGAAAGCAAGAATATAGAATAGAATAGAATCAATCAGGTTGGAAGAGACCTCCAAGATCATCCAGTCCAACCTAGCACCCAGCCCTATCCAGTTAACCAGACCATGGCACTAAGTGCCTCATCCAGGCTTTACTTGAACACCTCCAGGAACGGTGACTCCACCACCTCCCTGGGCAGCCCATTCCAATGCCAATCACTCTCTCAATATACTCCTCTCTTTCTTTTTAGTTTTGTCACTGAAAAAAAAAAAGACTTCTTTTATTCACAGAGGGAGGATGAGAATAAAGCCACTCTGGAGACATTCAGAATCCACCTGGGTGCATTCCTGTGTGATCTGGTATAGGTGATCCTGCTCTGCAGGCGAGTTGGACCAGATGAGCTTTCGAGGTCCTTTCCAGCCCCTGACATTCTGTGATTCTGTGAAAGCCTGTCCCCTAACACTTGCCACCAACAACAAACTGAGCTCTTGAGGGGTGAGGTTCAAATCTTCTGTTGCATTAGGAAGCACTTATTCAGCGTAGCCAGCTCGATTTTGATATATGAAATTGGGATTTTGATATGTAAAATTGGGATTTTTTGATATCTAAAACTTGCAGTAAGAAATGGAGTTTAAGATATGACTCAAGGAATTTGCTAAGATTTTCATATTCCTTGAAGGACATAGTGTCTACTTAGAATCATAGAATCATAGAATGGTTTAGGTTGGAAGGGACCTCAAGGATCATCCAGCTCCAACCCCCTGCCATAGGCAGGGACACCTCCCACTAGAGCAGGCTGCTCAAGGCCTCATCCAGCCTGGCCTTAAACACCTCCAGGGAGGAAGCATCCACAACCTCCCTGGGCAACCTGTGCCAGTGTCTCACCACCCTCACTGTAAAGAACTTCCTCCTAACATCCAGTCTGAATCTCCCCTCCTCCAGCTTAAACCCATTCCCCCTCGTCCTGACATTACCAGACCTTGTCAATAGTCCCTCCCCAGCCTTCCTGTAGGCTCCCTTCAGATACTGCAAAGCCACTCTAAGGTCTCCTCAAAGCCTTCTCTTCTCCAGGCTGCAGAGCCCCAACTCTCTCAGCCTGTCCTCACTGATAAGTTTCCAAGAATCCAGGCAGAGCTGCCTGTACAGTAACTAATGTAATCCAAGGGAATGGAGGAGACCTCCCTAAGGTGCGGTCACTGAGAGCAGGGACGTTTGAACACTGAAGCTGTGTCCTTGCACATCAGTGGAAAAGCTTTCAGTAGCTCCAGCAGCACAAGGTGAAGGTGAAATTCTCAAGTCCTGATACTGAGCCCAAAGAATGAATGCTTCAGTGAAAATGGCATCCAAGCACCTGGCCTTGTTCCTCAAGTGGGACTGTAAAGCTGTCTGTGGATTGTGCCCCAGTGTACCACGCAGTATTACTAGATTAAGGCAGAAACAAGACATGCTTCTGAAAACAGCTTCTGATTCCCAAGTCCTGGGACAATTTTCCTTTGCATAAAATCTGACTGTGATGGCATAGTCATTAAAACAGAATTAGACCAATTACAACATCTAGAGACCTAGCACACTAAAATACATCAGGTGTTTTTGAAGACTTTGGGCATGATGTGCTGCTACACCCCAGTTGCTTCAAGAGAGTATGTTGCATTAAGTGCTATACCCCATTTTAAAGAGCTCTGATTGCTTAGCAGTTTCGTGTCTGAAGGCATGATGCCCAAGTGGGCTTTGCTTGCTAAATTAACTTTTGAATGTCTTAATCACCCCAAGACAAATTTCCACCCAAGAAAATATTCATATATCACCCCTGGATTTCATAGAGACGTAGAATGATGTAAGTTGAAAGTAACCTTAAAGAACATCTAGTTCCAAAGCCCTGCCCTAGGCAGGGACAGTTTCCACTAGATCAGGCTGCTCAAAGCCCCATTCAACCTGGCCTTGAATGCTTCCAGGGACAGAGCATCCACAACTCTCTGGGCAACCTGTTCGAGTGTCTCACTACTCTCATAGTGAAGAACTTCTTCCTTGCACCTAATCTATCCTCTCTCAGTTTAAAGCCATTATCCCTTGCCCTGCTTATTAAGTTCAGTTTATTCAAGTGCATGAGTAGAGCTGGGCAACCTGTGGGACCCATTTTCTCCACACCCAGGAAATGCAAGAGCAGGATCAGGGCAGAGGTCTACACAGAGGAAGACCCTTGTGCTTCACCATTTAATTGCTCTAGGAGAGCACATCTTATTTGTAAAGTACAAAATAAACAGAGGTTTTGGGTTGAAATCACAACTTTTGGACTTGACAGCAAGTGTGATGGTTTGGGTGTCCCCTGCCCCCCACACTTTTAGAAATCACCCAGACTAGACTCAGTCGGCTCTGGAAATTTGAATGAAGCTTATATTTACAGCTGGCACAATGCACAAGCAGATATTTACAGTATATACAGTTATAGACAGAAATAGACAAGCTAAAAAGGTAATACGGAAACACAACTCCCCTCCCAGAAAACTGAGTCCCAAGGAGGGACTCTCAACCACCCCCTCACCTTCCCCTACCCCTCTCAACCTTACCCCAGTCCTATGGAAGAATGGAGGTTCAGCCAAGAGGGTTAAAAAGCAAGGTGAAGCAGCCAAGCAAAAGGAGGGTGAGGTTAGAAAGCAAGATGGAGTCCAGCCAGCAGCCTCAGCTTCTCCCTAGCAGGCAAAACTCCCCAGCGAAGAGAAGAAGCAAGTGAAGTAATCTTTGTTTTGCCTTTCTTCTTTACACATCCCAGCAAGACTGTGAGGGAAGTAGACCTCACCATTGTTTTCATTTTACAGCCTATCATCTAGTTCTTCTCACCAAAACATGCTAGCTAGGCTCAAACTAGCACAGCAAGAAAGATTCTTAAGGACATCTGCAGGGCTGAAATCTCAAACCCTGTGTTTATTGTTTTGAATCCCAGTTCTCTAGCAGATCTCTTAGTTTAACTCTTTCATCCAACCTAACTAGTGTAAGAACTCTGCACACCAGTGTTAAGAGCTGAGGCTCACTCCCTTGCAAGAGAGCTTTTTCTGAGGGAAGGCTGCTCTCTGCAATCCGAAATGGTGTCGGGACTGAAAGCTGAGTTATTTTCCGTGGGTGTTTGAGTATCCTCTGTTAATTTGCTACTTTGTGGTTCTTTTCATCTTTTCTTTTTCACCTTTTCAGTATCTTGCTTTCTACTGCAGACTGCAAACCCAGTACACTTGAGCTTCCATACTCATGCTTCTTTCTGAAGTGTTTTGCTTTAGTTTTGAACTGTCCTCATGCCTGTGAACTTTGCAGATTTGTTTATGAGTGTCATGTGCTTCTGCTACATCTGCATTGTCACTGTTATGGTATTTTTTTCTTTCTGTCTGTTTCTTCCACAGGAGTTTAACAAGTAATCTGCCCAATGTGAATCTACCAAATGTGAATCTCCCTAAAGTACCAAACCTACCAGTTAACATCCCACTAGGCATCCCACAAATGCCTAGCTTTTCTGCACCGTCATGGATGGCTGCTATTTATGATTCTGAGTGTGTATTCAGTTCAAATTAGATCTCATTTAAATTTAAAGTCATCTTGGCATGGATATGTATTGTTTGTTTCTCTGCATTATATAAAACTTTAAAGAGTGATACAGTTAATTAGATGTTTTCTGAATGAGCCACGAGTGAATTTCTGGCATGTGTATTTTGAGGGTTGGGGGTTTTTTTGGATGGCTTTTTAGGTGGTTTTTTTTGTTCTTTTTGGTATAAATCCTGAAAATTTGTCTTACTCCCACTGAGAGTTTGAGCAAGTATCTGGCTTAACAAAATAGCTGTCAACAATGGGGCATGACCTGAACAACATATGAGCCGCTGAACGTAGAATGTGACATTATATGTCTCAGCAAAGAGTTTTGCCCAAAAGAGAAGATGATACAATTTCAATGCCAGTCAACCATTTTCTGTGGACCAGATGTAGATCTAAAAGTGAATTTTGTATAATACGAGCTCTGTATTCTCCAGATAGTTGGGGTTTTTTTTTCTTCTTTGGTCTTGATTTTGACAAAATGGTTTAACAAAGACAAGCGCCCTGCAACAGTTTTTATTCATTCTGGGAGAGGCCCCAGAGAGCAAATGAAGCTCCCCAGCCATAATTACAGCCTGAATAATGCTGATACCAACCAAAGAAAGACATTTTCAGCATGAGCTGTAGATTGTGACCTGGTGTCAAAGCGGTCAATCCGTAGGAGCCTCGAGCTCTGTGCTCCCAGCTCCATGTCCAGGCATCCCAGGGCGCACGAGTGGAGCTCAGGGAGGGCATACCACAGATCCTGAGCACAGATTAGGCAAGTTCTCTTCTTTAAAGCAGCTTTCCCTTTAATGTCCCTGCCACCAGGCAGTGTGAAGAGGGGGCCTAACCTGAATCTCATCACTGGAGATAGCTCATCTCCCAGTATATCATAGAATCAACCAGGTTGGAAGAGATCTCCAAGTTCAGCCAGTCCAACCTATATATCTTACCAGAGGAGCTGAGATCTTGCCAGTTCTCCTTCTTAATTCCTAGAGGATTATTTAGGGTTGGGTTTAGTATTTTGGATTATATAGGGTGGTCTCAGCCAGCACTGCACAGATGTGTTGCTTTTTCCTTACCTTCTTTTCACTGAAAAGATAAAACTACCTCCTCCTACCGTTAATGAAATACCCTCAATTACATCTACACCTGGAGTCCACCAAAACACCTCTGCCATTAGCCTCATGCAGGCTGTACTGCAGAGCAGTGGTGATGAACCAAAGCAAAGCAAACACCTAATGGTTGATTTATGTAGTAGATTTGTTTAAAACCTTTTAAATATTAGCATGGTCATTTATGCTTCAAAGCTATACAACTCATATTCATGCTAAGATAGCTACATTAAAGGCTAGCTTAGGCAGTTGTCTGTAAAGAGTACTTGAAAGTTTTACTCTTTCTCTGTGCATGCTTTGTGGTATTGCCTGCGAAAAGATAAGAATCATGTCATGTCATGTCAGAAAATTGGGCAAGCAATCCCTCCAAAAACACTTGAGCATCGATGGTACCTCCCAAGCTGCTCGCCTGAGCAGAGTCCTTGTGGTGCTCGCAAGCAGAACCCTTAACAGTGCATCTTGGAAATGAATGTGCTGTATTGTTTCCTAGCGTGGAGCCTGAGCGAAAATGAGGAAATAAAAAGGCCAAGAATAATGCTTCTAAAATTTTGCAACCACACGACTGTTTGCTGCCGTTGTTGTTTGCACACCTTTGATAACTTGAAACGGAAATCTGGGCAGCTCCAAAACTCAGTTCCCAATGTTAAAGCTCATTTACGCCCAAGCGCGGGTTTGAAACGGGCACAGCTGAAAACTGGCAGAAGATGAACGTTTGAGATTGTTGTTCAAACTGGTCCCCTGCTTAAAGGAAATGCCTGATTCTTTATCTTTTCATCAACCTGGTTTCCTTTTACTCACCTTCCCCTCCATCAAGGACATGTTACCTGTTGCCTAGTGTCAGATACGTTTCTCCTACAACCGAGACGATTCATTCCTTGGCTCATTAACTCCGTTAGCACAGGAGCCCAACAGGACCCCTCTAGCATGTTGGGACCAGGGTTCTCACCTTGCAGTAGCCGTGTGTGCATTAGCTCTGACCTCCTCTAGCATTAACTCAATGCAGCTGGCATCTGTCACAATAGAAACATCCTCCCTCACCTGTTTCTATAGATGATGTCAGCACAAGTGGTAATGCATGGTGTGTAAAATATCTTCTAAATTACCGTGTTAGCACTAGTGGTATGCGAGGAGGGGGTTGAAACTCTTGAGGCTCCCTTGGCAATTGTTCTGGGGCGGGGGGGAAATGAGGGAGAAGGAGAGAGGGAGAGAAAAGAGCTACGGATGCATCAATTCCTTTGCACAAACAGAGTGCAATCCAGTTCTGTATTTTTACTCTGGAAGTGGAGGTTTGAGATATAATTATACTGTGAAAAGAGCCGGTGTAGCTACACACTGCAGGACCAAAGACTTCCATCTGGGCAGGGGTGTGGGAACGAGAATATATGCTCAGGAGAGAAATTCACTTTTGTGACAGACCAAAGATGTTTCAAAAACGATTCCTTTTCAAGATGGAAATTTGTTGTCCTTTCATTGATGCCTTTGCAAGAGGCAGATCTCTGAAAAGGTAGGGTGGTCAGTCCTGCCAAAACTCCTGGACATGTCAAGTGCCCTTAGTCCAATTGATTTACCCTGATTTTTTTTTTCAGCTGTTCAAAAGTGTGCCCTCGCTCACCACTTGTTAGCACTGACCCTTACCTGGAAATGGGGCCTCACCAGCGGGGGCGGGAGGGAACCAGGCAAACGCAAGGTATAATTCAGAGGTGGGGGAGAATTGCATGAAGCCCTAAATCTTAATAACTGCATACAGTCTGGTATGGCAGTTATTACTGATTGGGGATTTTCTACCACAGTTTCGAGCCTTAATTCTTAATAATCACCTACTTTAATGTGGTTATTAACTAAGGCTGATTTTTACCATACGCACATTCTTCCTGTTAATATGTGTAACTCATAATGTTGTCTTACTCATCTGGTCTGGAAAGTTTTGTGGGTTATGACAGCAAGGTAGATTAGGCAACTGTATGGTAAAACTCAAAATCCTGATGGTGGAGATTGCCAGCATTGTCCTGTGTATGAAACTGCTGTCTGCTCTACACTCGTTGCAGGGATGGTCTCCACATCAGGTTACAAAGACCCTGGTGCTGCTTATGACTTTTGTTCTCATTTTGCCCTGCCAGCAATGGATCAGGCACTTCAGAAGATATGTTCTGGAAACTTGATGCCCTACAGACCTTCATTCGGGATTTGCACTGGCCTGAGGAGGAGTTTGGAAAACACTTAGAGCAGCGCTTGAAGCTTATGGCGAGCGACATGATCGAGTCCTGCGTTAAAAGGTGCGTGCCCAAGAGCAAACTACTCTTGTTTCTCAGAGAAGCTCACTGGATGCAAAGGGTTTTTTTTTAATGTCTTATGATCAGTTAGGCTTCATCTCACTCACCAGCCCACCTCTGCCCAGCACAGCTGTGAACTATGGACTCTGCCAAGCATTTCTCTGTTCATAGAATCATAGAATCAGCCAAGTTGGAAGAGCCCTCCAAGATCATCCAGTCCAACCTAGCACCCAGCCCTAGCCAGTCAACCAGACCATGGCACTAAGTGCCTCGTCCAGACTCTTCTTGAACACTCCCAGGGATGGCGACTCCACCACCTCCCTGGGCAGCCCATTCCAATGCCAATCACTCTCTCTGGAAAGAACTCTCTGTCAAGACTCTGCAGAGTGCATATTCACAGTAAGGCAATAAATCACCCATTCTTAAAAGCATTATAGGCTATTACTTCTTTTCAGTGCTGCACATGCAGCCAAGTCATCTGAGGCATAGGAAGTTTCATATAAACATGAGGAGGACTTTTTTTCCCTGTGACAGGAGACTGGGCAGCAGAACAGGCTGCCCAGGGGAGTTGTGGAGTCCCCCTCTCTGGAGATATTCAAAACCCACCTGGACGCATTCCTGTGTGATCTGCTCTAGGTGATCCTGCTCTGGCAGGGGAGTTGGACTGGATGAGCTTTCAAGGTCCCTTCCAGCCCCTGACATTTTGTGATTCTACTGTAATTGTAAATGCAGTTTGATGTCAGTGGGGTTGAGTGCCGAAGGCATAGCCCTGAGTAAGATCCCAGCACCCACCTAAAACCCACAGATCTGTTAAAAAAACAATCCAAAAAGTGATCCCAGAAAGGGGAGAGAGTATAGCTTGGCACCCAGGTTTCACATCTGCTGCTGCCACTTGAGAAAAGCTGTTGTATCTTCAGCCACATTATAGCATATTCACCTGCAGATCTTCCAAAGCAGAGAGATTTCTTTTTAAGAACTTTTTAACTTACAGGCAGCTGTCATTTTGAAAGCAAACTGTTGAGGTTAGATTTCCAGCCTTTCCACGGTCATTTACGTCCATCCGGCATCAGAAGTGATGAGGCAGGAGGAAGAAATGAAGGTTGCATTCCACTGTGCAGAAATCAATAGGCAAAGGCACAAACCAAAGGGAAAATGGCTGTCAAATGCAGCTGGTCCACGCTAATATTAGCTGCAATGTGCGATGGCACAGTTCTGTGCCACAATTGCTTGGCCACCGTGCGAGTGTGAGCGTGGCATTTCTTGTTCACATGTTCCTCACAGTCTGGATGTGCAACGGCACTGCGGGAGAAGGCACATTCGGTCCCTGAGATGTAGGCAGGAGGCTCACCCGCTGGAAGCCAGGCAGCTCAAGGCTTGCTCTTACCATTCTGGAATAAACCCCAGTGTGTTCTGAGTGCAACAAGATGGTTGAGATGTCTTTGGCTTTGAGCAAAGCCTTTTTGGCTGCATCGGTTCGAGATGGTTGAAATGTCTTTGGCTTTGAGCAAATCCTCTTTGGCTGCACTGGTTCGAGATGATTGAGATGTACTTGGCCTTGAGCTAATCCTCTTTTGCTGCATTGGTTCGAGATGGTTGAGATGTCTTTGGCTTTGAGCAAATCTTCTTTTGTGGTTGAGAAGTCTTTGGCTTTGAGCAAATCCTCTTTTGCTGCATTGGTTCGAGACGGTTGAGATGTCCCTGGCTTTGAGCAAATCCTCTTTTGCTGCATTGGTAGCAAATCCTCTTTTATTGCATTGGTTCAAGCAAATCCTCTTTTGCTGCATTGGTAGCAAATCCTCTTTTATTGCATTGGTTCGAGATAGTTGAGATGTCTTTGGCTTTGAGCAAATCCTCTTTGGCTGCACTGGTTCGAGATGATTGAGATGTACTTGGCCTTGAGCTAATCCTCTTTTGCTGCATTGGTTCGAGATGGTTGAGATGTCTTTGGCTTTGAGCAAATCCTCTTTTGCTGCACTGGTTAAAGATAGTTGAGATGTCTTTGGCTTCGAGCAAATCCTCTTTTGCTGCATTGGTTCTTTGGCTGGCACAAAGGCTGAACTTCAGTTGTCCTCCAGTTGTCAGAGTGTCCTCTGAGAGCAAACCCGGTGCTGGAGCTCTGCTCTCTTCTCTGCCCCCTGCACCACCAGCAAAACACTTCCTTCCTCTTTTCGTTTGTTTGCTTTAAATTGGAACCAAGGCACCTTTGTTGCACCTGCAGTGCAGTTATAGATGTGATGATCTGCAGAAGTCAGACCAGGTTAGCTCAGCTGAGGTGACTGAGAAGAATAAAACGAGTTTCCAGGTACATCTGAAGAAAGATTTCTGTGCTTGGAAGCCAGGGCTTTTTTCCCCCAACTGCTTCAACCTTTCTTCAAATATGTTGTCCCTCTGTAAAAGCCTGGCCCAGCCTGTAATGCTATGCCTATATATAATGGTTCTGAGCATAAGTAAGTAGGAACATGCTCATCTCCGCGAGGAGATGGAAAATCCCAGTCACTTTGGGTCCTTTCAGTAATTATCAAGATTCTAGTCCCCAAGTCCAGGCTAAATCTGGCACTGGTAATTAAATCAGTTCAAATGCCACTGCTGATGTAAACCAATATGCTGCCTTCCCTATTTATATCACCTGCAAACAGGGCCTGGCTAAGGTTTCTTTAGCAATTTCAGTTTGACACAACATTTTTCTTCGCGTCTGTCTCTGAACTGTTGAATACCATGGAGGAGCCACTCCGCCTTCCACGCTGGGTTGTATTTCAGTGCTGTCAGGGAAGCAGCCCTTGCAGCAAGGCCTGCTTCACTAGTAAATTTGGGCAGAAGGACCTTTGTACCAGCTCAGATCTGATCCCAAGAACGGGAGTTTCACATTCATAAATGAGTTTTCATTTGCATAAGCCTGGGGGGATCGTTCAAGATCAGTTATTCCTGAGCTGCAGCTGATATTATTTGTTATTTCCAAACTGAAGCTCCTGTGTTAATTTGTTGGCAGACTCTGTCTGATGTGATAATTGTTCTGGGTGGGTTGGATTAGTGAAGCACCTCTAGAATCTGCAGAGGGGCTCCAAAGAAAGGCAGGGCAGTGCCCACCGTGCTGCAGAGTTTCTCAGAGTCATGAATGCCTTGGTGGTTTAAAATATGACATGGATCACAGGCTCACAGGATGTTAGGGCTTGGAAGGGACCCAAGGAGATCATCGAGTCCAACCCCCCTGCCAGAGCAGGACAATCCTATCTAACACAGATCACAGAGGAACACATCCAGACAGGCCTTGAAAGGCTCCAGAGAAGGAGACTCCAGAACCTCTCTGGGCAGCCTGTTCCAGTGCTCTGTGATCCTTACAGTAAAGAAGTTCCCCCTTGTGTTGAGGCAGAACTTCTTGTGCTGCAATTTACACCCATTGCTCCTTGTCCTATCCCAGGCAGCAGTGAGCAGAGCCTGTCCCCTGCTCCTGGCAGCCTTCAGATACTTATAAACATTTATCAAATCCCCTCAGTCTTCTCTTCCCCAGACTAAAAAGCCCCAGGTCCCTCCCCTCATAAGGCAGTGCCCTCCAGTCCCCTAATCATCGTCATAGCCCCCCGCTGGACTCTCTCCAGCAGATCCCTGTCCCTCTTCAACTGCAGAGCCCAAAACTGAACACAGTATTCAAGATGAGGTCTCACCAGGGCAGAGTAGAGGGGGAGGAGAACCTCCCTTGATCTGCTGGACACATTCTTCCTAATAATAAATCTCTAATGGGGTCCCGAGGATCCCCTTGGCCTTCTTGGCCACAAGGGCACATTGCTGTGCCATGGATGTTCTCCACCAGGACCCCCAGGTCCCTCTCCACAGGGCTGCTCTCCAGCAGATCACCTCCTAGCCTGTACTGGTGCAGTTTGTTATTCCTCCCCAGATGCAGGTCTCTTCACTTGTCCTTGTTGAACTTCATCTGGCTCCTCTGTGCCCAGCTCTCAGTCTGTCCAGGTCTCTCTGGATGGCCTCACAGCCTTCAGCTGTCTCAGCCAAGCCTCCTACCTTGGTGTCAGCAGCAAACTTGCTGAGCAGACTCTGTCTGTCTGTGCCCTCAGCAATGGCATTGATGAAGATGCTGAACAGGACTGGCCCCAGCACTGATCCCTGGGGGACACCACTGGTGACAGCTCTCCAGCTGGACCTGGCACCATTGATCACCAGGGGATCAAATTCTGCAGTCCTTGGCCTAAGAAAACTCTTGGTGTAACATGGTTTGTAACTGCTGGAGATGTCAAATCTCAGCTCAGTGAAACCTCAGGAGAGCAGTGAGGTGTGGGCCCTTGCAGAGTGTGTGTTCATACCTGCACAGCTGCTCGTGCAGATGTGTTTCTTTAGGGAAACCACATCTGTAAACTTAGGAGATAATTAGAAACTCTCAGCAAGCAAACACAATCCTGTAGACCTAAAAATGCAACGGGTCTGGCAATGGCCTTTTGGTCAGGTGATGAACAACAATCCGTTGTTGGTAGCTGCTATCATGAAGCAATAGGAGTCTCCTTTAATTCTCAAGGGACCTGGGGGTACTAAAGGGACCTGGGGGTACTGGTGGATAGTAGGCTGAAGATGAGGCAGCAGTGTGCCCAGGTGGCCAAGAGAGCCAATGGCATCCTGGCCTGTATCAGGAACAGTGTGGCCAGTAGGACGAGGGAGGTTCTTCTTCCCCTGTACTCAACACTGGTCAGGCCACACCTTGAGTACTGTGTCCAGTTCTGGGCTCCTCAACTCAAGAGAGATGTTGAGGTGCTGGAATGTGTCCAGAGAAGGGCAACAAAGCTGGTGAGGGGCCTAGAACACAAATCCTATGAGGAGAGGCTGAGGGAGCTGGGGGTGTTCAGCCTGGAGAAGAGGAGGCTGAGGGCAGACCTCATTGCTGTCTACAACTCCCTGAAGGGAGGTTGTAGCCAGGTGGGGTTGGGCTCTTCTCCCAGGCAACCAGCAACAGAACAAGGGGACACAGCCTCAAGTTGTGCCAGGGGAACTATAGGCTGGATGTTAGGAGGAAGTTGTTGTCAGAGAGAGTGATTGGCATTGGAATGGGCTGCCCAGGGAGGTGGTGGAGTCACCGTCCCTGGGAGTGTTCAGGGAAAGCCTGGATGAGGCACTTAGTGCCATGGTCTGGTTGACTGGATAGGGCTGGGTGCTAGGTTGGACTGGATGATCTTGGAGGTCTCTTCCAACCTGATTGATTCTGTTCTATTCTAAGGTTGCTGTTTGTGCTAATAAATCAGTTAGTGCACCCAAATAATAATAAATGAAATAACCATTTAAAGAATTGCACCTTTAGCAGGTTTTATTTTTAGTGAAGTGTTTGGAAGGTGTTTTCATTTGGCAGCATTTTCTTTTTCCTCTCCCCTCAAAAACTGGGGCACCTCCTCTTTGTAGTAGGTTTTTAGTGGATGCTTGGAGGATGTTTTCATTTGGTAGCTTGGCTTGTGTTGATTTTTTTTTCCCCTCTCAAAAACTGGGGTTTAATCATTGCACCTCCTCTCTTTAGTAGGTTTTTAGTGGATGCTTGGAGGATGTTTTCATTTGGCAGCCTGGTTTGTGTTATTTTTCCCCTCCTCTCAAAAATTGGGGTTTAATCATTGCACTTCCTCCTTGCAGTAGTTTTTTTTTGTGGATGCTTGGAGGATATTTTCATTTGGTAGCTTGGTTTGTGTTGAGTTTTATTCCCCTCCTCTCAAAAACTGGGGTTTAATCATTGCACCTCCTCTCTTTAGTAGGTTTTTAGTGGATGCTTGGAGGATGTTTTCATTTGGCAGCTTGGTTTGTCTTGGGTTTTTTTCCCCTCCTGTCACAAGCTGGGGTTTAATCATTGCACCTCCTCTTTGTAGTAGTTTTTCAGTGGATGCTGGGAGGATGTTTTCATTGGGCAGCCTGGTTTGTGTTATTTTTCCCCCTCCTCTCCAAAACTGGGGTTTAATCATTGCATCTCCTCTTTTTGGTAGGTTTTTAGTGGGTGCCTGGAAGATGTTTCCATTTGGCAGCCTATCTGTTGTTTTTTTTACCCTCTTCTCAAAAACTGGGGTTTAGTCATTGCATCTCCTCTCTTTAGTAGGTCTTTAGTGGAGTGTTTGGAAGGTGTTAATTATTGCACCTCCTCTTTTTAGTAGGTTTCAGTGGGTGCTTGGAAGATTAACTCCTGGAATAAGTTAGTTTTAATGTTTTCAACTTAAAAAATAAACCATTTCTGGATGGTTGGTGCAAAATCTTCTACAGAATACAGTGAGGAACAGGTTGCCCATGGAGGTTATGGATCATAGAATCATAGAGTGGTTTAGGTTGGAAGGGACCTCAAGGATCATCCAGCTCCAACCCCCTGCCATAGGCAGGGACACCTCCCACTAGAGGGATGTCTCCTCCCAGGAGGTGTTCAAAGCTGGGTTGGATGAGGCCTCGAGCAACCTGGTGCAGTGGAAGGTGTCCCTGCCCATGGCAGGGGATTGGAACTAGATGATCTTGAAGGTCATTGTGGTGGTTTGGGTGTTCCCCACCCCCCCACACTTTAGAAATCACCCAGACTAGACTCAGCCAGCTCTGGAAATTTGAATGAAGCTTATATTTACAGCTGGCACAAAGTACAAGCAGATATTTACAGTATATACAGATATAGACAGGAATAGACAAGGTAAAAGGTAATACAGACACAACTCCCCTCCCAGAAACCTGAGTCCCAAGGAGGGGCTCTCAACCACCCCCTCACCTTCCCCCTACCCCTCTCAACCTTACCCCAGTCCCAAGGAAGAATGGAGGTTAGGCCAAGAGGATTAAGAAGCAAAGGTGAATCAGCCAAAGCAAATGGAGGGTGAGGTTAGAAAGCAAGATGGAGTTCAGCCAGCAGCCTCAGCTCTGCAGCAGGCAAAGAGCTGAGAGCACAGCCCAGCACGAAGTGCCCAAGTGAAGTGCAGAGCAAAGTGACTTTATCTTCGTTTTGCCTTTCTTCTTTACACATCTCAGCAAGACTGTGAGGGAAGTAGACCTCACCACTGTTTTCATTTCTCAGCCTGTTATCTAGCCCTTCTCACCAAAACATTCTAGCTAGCTTCAAACTAGCACAGTCACGTCCAACCCAAACCATTCTCTGTGATTCCCTGTGAAATTATAGGTGTGCACTGACTCTGCTGTTTGTATCATCATCACACAGCATGAGGAAGCAATTGTTCCCCTGAAACCACTGCACTCTTTAGCAGCATAAAGGAAAGTGGGTTGCTTGTTAAACTGGGAGATCAGTTTTGGGTAACAATTGCGCTGCAGCCCTCCCAGCAGCATTTGACTTTCTGATTTCTTGGCCTCTTCTCAGTCTTGTTTCACATTATTGTGATTTTTATTGTTAGTAACTGGGGTATGTTTAAAAGCAACTGAAGCATCCTTTTCTCCTTCCCTTCGCAGAACCAGGATTGCGTTTGAAGTCAAGCTGCAGAAAACCAGCCGATCAACAGATTTCCGAGTCCCTCAGTCAATATGCACCATGTTTAATGTCATGGTGGATGCCAAAGCTCAGTCGACAAAGCTTTGCAGCATGGAAATGGGCCAAGAGGTAAAAATGCAGGTTCTTCCTCTCACAGCTTTTAAAGGCAACGTCATGAAATTTCCTATCTCCTGTCGTGTTAGTTTCAGAGACGTTCTGTCAGTTGCGGATTTAGCCTTCCATTATAGGTTGCGCAGATGAATATGCACAGGGAGTTGGTCTCAAATAAGTCTAATGAATATAAACTTTTGGAATCCCTGTCACTTAGGAGTGGCTTTTCGCAAGGACTGTGGTATGCATAAGGTATTTTTTAAGCTTGGTTGATGCATGATGACCATATGTATCGAGTCATTAACTGCACCTTGGAGCCAGGTGTTGGCAATGCACTTTCTGTATCTGACTATTTTCTGTAGACAAGCATAAGGAACACAGAAGTGCCAAGTTGTTGCTGTGGTGCTTGTAAGGAGAAGGAAAAAAAACCAACAACAACAACAACAACAAAACCCACAAAACAAAACCAAAAAAAAAACCACCACCACCAAAAATAGATAACCTCCAAAAGCAGATTGGAATTCCAGCTGCTGTGACTTCATTGAGGACCGGCTGTAATCAGCACACTCGATGAGCCTAGATTTCCAGCTTCTTAATAACACAAGTTGCCAAACAACAAACCTGTTTTCATTAATGGCTGATACCTTTTTTGTTTTGTCTTCTGAAGCCAGGTCGAAGTTCACTGCTCTGTGAATTAAAAAGAGATGGTAAATTGGATTATATTAAGTGCATTGAAATGACTGTTTTGCTCCAGTGGCTTCCAGCCAAATTAAATATTCATATACCAGTCTAGGATAAATTCACAAATGCTGTTTGACTCTCCTACCCTGCTGCTTGTCAGCATTTCCTGGATAAGCCCTTTTGCTACAACTTCCCATGGTCAGATGTTGCAGTGAATCACTGCAAGTCGTTTGGGTTTTGTTTATTTTTTAAGTTGTTTACCTCACTCTGTTCCTCTGAGAGGACTTGCTCCAAAGGCCGCTGGATGCAGCAGGGAGCCATGCCCTGATGTCAGTGGGGTTTGGATGAGATCCAGCTGTTCTTTTTGCTATTATTATGCATATTTCAGTTAAGATACTTTATTTGTGGCAGTCACGTGGCGAGAGAGGTTTCACACTGCTCATCATCAGGTTCTTCCCTTGTGCTCCAGGTCACCAGAGGCAGATCTTGAGCGGGCTTTTGCTGTCTAAGCCTGGACGTGACCTTCTCTACCATCTTCCGTTCTTTATTCATACCCATTTATCTCCTCAAATCTCTCAGCCTGCAGCTGCTGCAGCATCAGCCCTGACGATGCCCTGCCAGCCAGGAAGGGCCATGGTTGCGATGCTCCCCAATGCAAGCCAAAATCAAACCCCATTATACTAGCTGTCCCTGATTGGTGGGGATGTTTTGGAGGTCAAGCAGACTCCAATATCATGACAGAGAAAGCTCATTGCATTCATAAAGCTATCAGGTTAAGTATTCAGATGGCACGAGGCTGGTAACATCAACAGTGCCTGAATGTGGTGTGACCAGGCACACACACTGCATCTTTCCATGCTGACTTGTGATGCTCTGTGCTTGCCACAGTTTCCTCCAACTCTTGAGCATCAATCACAACACACATTCAGCCTGAGTCAAAGTGCAAGCGAGAAGGGAGCAGGCGGCAGCGTGGTCGTTTCTCTGCCAGTCTCAGCTGCAGCGGGGGTTAGCTCTGCAAATCTGCCTGTGCCACTTCAAGAAGGTGTTTGGTACGGCAGCTTGGAGACAGCCTAGCTCCTGTGGCAAGCAGCAGTTGCCAGGGCATGAGGTTTTTAACAGATAGCTGAACTAATAGACCTGTAAAGCAGATGTAAATTCTCAGTGCATAAGTTACTGGTTAGGGCTGCAGAATTTTATACACCCTCCCTTTTTCTTTTCTTCCTTTTAATGAGTGCTCCTGCCTCCCCCTCCATTCGCTCGTGCCACTCCATATTTCAGCTACCTCCATCTTTTCCTCTTGAAGCTGTCTAAACCTGTGTGCTGAGATGGCTCTGCTGGAAGGGTAAAAGTTCAGATACAGACCGGTCCTTACAGCCCATGAGTGGAGGTTAAAACCACCCTACCTGTAGTAGTCCCTGGAGGAAATGATGAGACAGATGGCAGAGGAATGAGAAGCCTCCATAATTCTGGGAGCTGGGTCTGTACATCTCTAAGTCACTTTGTTCCCCTGCCCCAACGTATAGCAGCCACACAGCTCTGCCAGGGCCACCTGCAGCCCGGCTGGCGAGGGGCAGACAGGGAGGAAGGGCCAGGCAGAACTCACTGATGCGATCTTCCATCAGTTCCATGTGGCTCCTGAAGTACACGGTGCCTGTGCAGGCAGTTCAGAAGGCTCACACTGCCCAGCACAGTGTTCAGGCAGGGTTCTTTGCCCAGACCTAGCTGAAGAAGTTTTTACTGGAAACAAACAGTTCTGGGCTCCTCAATTCAAGACAGATGTTGAGGTGCTGGAAGGTGTCCAGAGAAGGGCAACAAAGCTGGTGAGGGGCCTGGAACACAAACCCTATGAGGAGAGGCTGAGGGAGCTGAAGTTGTTTAGCCTGGAGAAGAGGAGGCTCAGGGCAGACCTCATTGCTGTCTACAACTACCTGAAGGGAGGTTGTAGCCAGGTGGGGGTTGGTCTCTTCTCCCAGGCAACCAGCAACAGAACAAGGGGACACAGCCTCAAGTTGTGCCAGGGGAACTATAGGCTGGATGTTAGGAGGAAGTTGTTGTCAGAGAGAGTGATTGGCATTGGAATGGGCTGCCCAGGGAGGTGGTGGAGTCACCGTCCCTGGGAGTGTTCAGGAAAAGCCTGGCTGAGGCACTTAGTGCCATGGTCTGGTTGACTGGATAGGGCTGGGTGCTAGGTTGGACTGGATGATCTTGGAGGTCTCTTCCAACCTGATTAATTCTATTCTATTCTATTCAAACCACTGAGTTTTCTGCTGGTGCAAGCTGTGTGTGGGCAGAGACTCAACACTTTATTTGACCTCACTGCTGCTGTTTCCCTCCCACCCTAAGGGTCTTCCCTTGAAGACTACCTTCAGTTACGCTCACTTTAACAGATACTCGAATGCATTTTGCAAGCATTCCCCAGTGAAACAAACACCCATCATTTCATTTCCATTTCCTTGTCTCTAAAGGCAGCTGTTAAAACATTTGGTAAACATACTTTACCATCTTAAATATTTATTTTTCCTCTGAATTTTTAATACATCTAAGGGGATAAATGTATGTATTAAATGTTTCTCAGTTGGTCTAGTATGTTTCTATTTAATATCTAAGGTCAGATGGTCCTTAGAGAAATACAACGTACACACAATCTGTTACATGACAAGGCAAGATACTCATCACATAAAGTCAAGTTGAATCATTGTAGTGCACTGATTATGGATTGTAATAATTCAGCTAATAGAAAGCCGTGATGAACCCATTGGGAAGCTGGGGCTGTGCTGGCTAAAGCAAACCAGCTATGTGATCTTTAACCTCAGGCATTTCCACAAGGAATGTGGAAGGAGCTGTTGGAATGGCTGGTTTAGGTGCCAGGTGGCTTTGAAAGCAGCACCCAGCAGCCGTTTTCCCGACCACCACCTCCTCTGACCCCGTTCTGGCCAAGGCTCATTTTCTGAGGTGGAGCTGGGGCTGTGGCACAGGCAGTGCAGGGTGCACGTTGCTGTGGCTGCCTGGGGCAGGACCCGCAACCTCACAGGCCCAGTTCCGCATGGTCACTGGCCCTGGCTCCAAGTCTGCCCCAGGGATTGCAGCTGCAATGGGAATGAGGCACCAGAGTCCTGCGACACCGCCTTGGTGTGTGCACAGGGTCCTCTCCTGCTCTCCAAGCTGCAGTTTTATTCCATCGGGGCTCTTAATTTGCTTTTCAAACAAGTGAAAAGGCACCACTCAGTGCATCCCAGTGTGTTGTTTTGCATGTAGCCAGCCATTTTTCAGTTAAAACTCATGTGAAAGTTAAAACTTAGTGAAAGCAGTTAGCTAACTCCTTGGTTGTGAGGTCTTACGCACACTCAGAAAACGCAGTTGCAGAGGGAAAATGTTGTGGGGAAGACACCCCCCAGTATATGCTTCTTCATCTCCCTTAAGAGGTCCTGGCTGTGTGTGCCAAGGACATCAGCAGCTCCTACCGGTACCCAGCTGTTACAGGTCCCCATCACCCTGCAGCTACATCTACAGCTGTTCTGGGAACTGCCAGTTCAATCCTGGGAGCTGATAAATGTTAACTCTGCATTAAACAGACTAACCATAACTAGATCCCACAAGGGACTCCTATGTGTCTTGACCTGCAAGGCAGGACATGGAAGTGGGAACTGCAAATGCAAATATCTCTTTTCAATGTGCGTTTGTTCCTCTGAGCTGGCCCAGCAGGACGCAGCCTGTGGCATGGCAGTGCCAGCCTGGGTGAGGCTCTGAGCGGTTCCATCCAGGACTTTGGCTGGGATGTGCTGCACCACGTACCCTGCCCTGCCTGTCCTGCCCTGCAGCAAGGCTCACCCCACCAGTGCATCCATCCCTGGTGAAGGCTGTGCCCCGATGCTGAACCCAGCCTGTCACCAACCACCTGCCTCCCCCTGCACAGTGACTGACATAAAGCCGTGAGACTGTCAGCGGTTAAGAGCAACCCAGTCCCTCCCCACTGTTCTACTGCAGGTTCCACAGGTAGCAATCTCTGATGTTTCAGTGAAAGGAGGTTTTGATCACATTTCATTTTCCATTGCTTCTTGTTTCTGTGCATGCTGCTGCTGTTCTCATGTGTCCCTTTTTTTAAAAGATTTTGGTTTATTTATTGTTTATCTTCATATGTTCTTTTTCCTGTCTTTTGCACTTTCCTCTTTATTTCTGTCCCAAATCATCTGAAAAGTTTGCTAAAGAGTGGGTAAGTGTGTCCTACTTTTATTTTCTTTTTCCCAAATTCCTGTATTAATATGTTACTGCCATAGAAAAAAAAAAACCAAAAAAGGATCCCCCAGCCTAGAGCAGTTCAGAGACCACCGATCAGACACTGAAACCAACATCTAGCATTGGTAAAGCCTTGCAGTCTTCCTTCCCAAAGTCTGATTAGTATTTAAAGCAGATCTGTCTCTTTCAATGTGATTTGATGTTAACATTTTAAAACAATATTAATGCCAAGTGGTAATGAATATAGTGACTAGCACCAGTGCTTGAAATGTTTGACTGAAAAATCACATGTTTTGTGTTGGAAAGCAGTCATAATCAGTATTTTCTCAGTCCATTGAAAATAAGAATATACTGTATGTTTTCACTAATTAAATCTTGTATTGGAAACAGGTCTTTTCTAAATTAGTAGAAGACTGTATTTTAGTACCTATTCTAGCCATATTGCAGCTGAATGCATCAGAGCTCCCAAGCTAAGCAAGGTTTGGCATGTGCAGAAATTGGGTGGAAGACTCAGAAACGCTGATGCTGCAGGCACTGGCATTGGTCAGCCGGTTCTGAGCTCGTGCCACAGGATCTGCTAACCCCCAGGGCTCGGGGATGCCCTGCTGCTGGCTTTTGCATGGGACATGAAAGACTCCTTTGGGTTTGTTGGGTGTTTTTTAAATCTATCTTAAAGTCACTGGGCAAAGCACTTAATGAATGCTTAATTTGAACCAAAGTGCCTGCTGAACCCCGTGTGTTAACACAGGTTCAAGTGCTTTGCTGCGGTAGATGGGAAGGGTGCAATGTCATTCCTGGTGGTTCCACCCACTGCAAGCTCCCCTGGAGCAGCAAATCCTCCCCAGTCCCCCTCCAAGGCAAGGGCTGCCCGTTGCCCTCTGGCAGCAGGTGTATCGCATTGTTCTGTGTGATCCGTGTGCCAGACGACCAGGATCATGTCCACAGAACTGAAGCGAAAGGACTTCAGGGTCTCTAGGAGCACCGGGTGCTGGTGCTCACTGGGATGGCAAAGCCTCCCCTCTGCTCGTGGCTCCTGGAGCTGTGGGCACACAGAAGAGGGCAGGGTTTGCCCAGGCTTGGCAAACTGATGTAAGATCCTCCTGAATTCAGGGTCCGTCCCCCCCCGCGAGTTTAAGCCATCGCTGGCCACAATGGTGGCGCACAGGGCAATAAGCTACCTGAATCTTTGCTTTACTACTGCATATTGTGGTTTACCAGGGGAAGAGGTGACAACCGCAGAGCTCCTGTATGTGATCAATGCTAATATTTTCCTTCCCTTCTCCTTTTATTTTTCTTTAGCACCAGTACCATTCAAAAATAGATGAACTAATTGAGGAAACCGTCAAGGAAATGATAACACTCCTAGTGGCAAAGGTAACCTTCAGCTTCAGGTGAAGTGATTCACTGTTAACATTGCATTTTTAATACGTGCCTTTCCATTAAAATGTGACACATTAAGATGTTGAATTGGCTTCTTGTTTCTCACAGGCAAGATCATACATCTCCCAGTCCTTTCATGGTGACTCTTTGATGATTAGGAGCTGCGTGAGATGTAATGCTCTGCTAGCAGCATTGCCATCTTGGGCCAGAAGTGGGTTTAAGGAATGGGTGTTACGTTAATGGGGTAGCACCCCATGGTCAGCATCATTCCGTGACACCGAGGGCAGCTGCAGTCAGGGGGTGGCACTGCTAAATGCTGCTGCGTAGATCTCGGGGTGGCACGCAAAGGTGGCCACCACTCCTACACATAAGGTTGTGGGGACAAACTCACTTGTGGTGTGCAAGATCGCCATATGCTCTTCTCAGAAATTAATTTAGAGGTGACAGTAGTGGGAAATACATTCCAAACTGTCAGGTTTAATTGTTTAGAAATTGTTTTTCATCAGAGTGAGGTCCTGTAGCTCAGCTGTCAGCATTTCCCTTGGGTTGTTGTGTAGGTCTGGTGTGCTGTGCTAACACAGAGGGGAACTGGTACGTAGGGAGAAGGATGGTGGGGTTTGTTTTCCTCTAGTTTCAAACTTTCTGAGAACAAGTCATCCCTATTATACAGTGAAGACCTTTAAACATAATCCACCAACATATGCCAGTTCGATTCTTCTGCAAGAATACCCAGCTAGCTGCATGCTTGACACTGCATACTGGGAGCAAGAGCCACCAGCTTCTCGCCTGGAGAGGCTCTACTGGCTCCCCTGCCTTCCGCTCCCACCGCCTGTCCCCAGCGTCACCCTTGACATCCAGGGGTGATTCCCACACCAGCTGGCACCCAAAAGGCAATGCTCTTCCTCCCCACTCCCCAGCCCACCGTGCTCTGGGAGGCGGCGTCCGTTCCTTCGGCAGTGCTGAGAGCTCCACTGGCTGCTTTGAGGCTGATGTGGATTTCTGCATCCTTGCTCACTTATTAAAAATGATTGTGGTATCTTTTTGTCTTCCTAGTTTGTCACCATTTTGGAAGGAGTCTTGGCCAAACTGTCTAGATACGATGAAGGAACTTTGTTTTCTTCTTTCCTGTCATTTACTGTAAGTACAAACAATATTTTCCTTTCTCTTTTTGTTTGGTTTGTTATTTTTTCTCCTGAGTTGTAATCTCAGGTTCTCCCAGAACTAGAACAGCTACATAATAATTCTCTCATGCTGGAACATTTGAACACTGTAACCCCCTCATGAACAGACCAATAGACCTGTATGCAGATACACAGTGTACAAACATGCAAGATGCACAGAATAAAACCATCTCCAGTCATCATCCAAGTTGGTGGAGTTTATACTGATGAGGATGAGTCTGAAGATGTGAAAAAAAGCCCCAAACTATTGCACTGTACACAATTTCCCTAACTGAAAAGTTGCTTCATTGCCACCTTGCATCATGGTGTGTTCGTAGTACTCTGGCCATAACAGTGACCACCTGGAGAGCAGCCAGGCAGAGAGGGACCTGGGGGGACTGATCAACAGCCGACTGAACATGAGCCAGCAGTGTGCACAGGTGACCAAGAAGGCCAATGGCATCCTGGCCTATATCAGGAATGGTGTGGCCAGCAGGACCAGGGCAGTCCTTCTGCCCCTGTACTCAGCACTGCTCAGGCCACACCTTGAGTGCTGTGTCCAATTCTGGGCTCCTCACTCAATTTAAGAGAGATGTTGAGGTACTAGAACGTGTCCAGAGAAGGGCACCAAGGCTCTTGTGAGGAGCAGCTGAGGGAGCTGGGGGTGTGCAGCCTAGAGAAGAGGAGACTGAGGGGAGACCTCATTGATGTCTACAACTACCTAAAACGAGGTTGTAGCCAGGTGGGGTTGGTCTCTTCTGCCAGGCAACTAGTGACAGAACAAGGGGACACAGTCTCAAGCTGTGCCAGGGCAGGTTCAGGCTGGATGTTAGGAAGAAGTTCTCCAAAGAAAGAGTGATTGGGCTGCCCAAGGAGGTGGTGGAGTCACCATCTCTGGAGGTGTTTAAGGTGAGGCTGGACGAGGCATTTGGTGTGGTGGTTTAGTTAATTAGAAGGGTTGGGTGATAGGTTGGACTCAAGATCCTAGAGATCTTTTCCAGCCTGGTTAATTCTGTCATCTGTGATCCTGTGATCCACCTTAAAGAGTCAAAACCAAAATAAGGTGCATCTAGGAGTGCCTTTGTGATTGTAAAAGAGAACAAGGTGGGGGAAAATGCCCCAAGGTGCCTTAAATGCCACATGTCTCCTTAAGGTTGCAGAAGCCATCCACAGCTCATTCCATTATGTATTTCCTAGAAGGGTACAGGACAAGGGCTGTGCAAAACCAGACTCAACATCCATCCAAGCTTTAGCAGTCTGAGCTTACTCCAGAAATGTGTTGTGAGCCCTTCTTAGGACAAATATATAGCAGCTGATTTCCAAAGGTTGTCTGAAATCGCATGGCAGGAAGCTCATGAGACTATCGCTTTGCAAGCCTGGCTCCCCTTAGCTCACACAGAGGTGCGCACCCAAATGCATGTGTCTGGGGTTACTTGAAAAGTTGCAGTAACACCATCACCCACCACCTCTGCTGCCTGCACCTGCAGCCTGTCCTGCACTCGCTTGTTCACAGAGATTGGGCAGAAGGCAGAAGGTCTCTCCAAGAAGGGCTCACCAAAATCTCCATCAGAACTTGTCCTAGCTACTTGCAGTTGTCTGTTGTTTGCTACTCGTGGGCCCTTTTTCTTGAGTTTAAGGCAGTTTTGTAGGATTCTGCAAGACACTGCTCACAGGCAGCTGTGTGCACAGTGAGTCTGGCAGCTTGTTTGAACCACCGTGAGGGTCAAATGGAGTGTCATGACTTTCCTGTAGTGCCGGAGGCACTCTGTTCCTCAGAAGAAGGAGGGGAATGGAGAGTGTCTCTATCACTGCCCCACAGTGCAATGATAACCTCTGTGCTGTTACACCCCCAGGGCTGTGCCCAGCTCAGCTCAAGTTGATGCAGAGTGTGGATCGGGCTGGGTACCTTTCCACAGTGCTGCAGAGGGTTAGGAGATGCTGGCATGCCAGCAGCGGAGGATGTGGAGGCGGCAGCTTTCCAGGCATCGGAAGTACCAGCATCAGCCCGGGTAGACAGTGCAGCCCTTTCTTCTCCATAAATCCAAGCTGTTCCTCAGCTGATGCTGCTCTGCTCTCCCCACATCCTACTGTTTACCCTGCTGAGTGCTGCTCCCTTTAATTGCTGAGCAAACCCCTTGGCCATGCCTGGGCTCTGAGGATGTGGCATGTAGGTGCACAGGGTTCAAGCATCCTTACTCTGCTGCTCCTCAGAGAGTCAACGGCACCACCAGCAGCAAAACAGCCTGTCCCACTCCAACATCCCTGCAGCCTTTGAACCTGTCCCTACAGCTTCAGTTTCCTGAGTTTTCACCTGGGAAGGGATGTGCATCCAAATAGTTAAGTGCGCGTGCTGTGTGCCTGTCCTCAGGAAGGTGCTGGGCTCTTGCTCCCAGCAAGGAGTCTGGGGACACCGCCAGTATTGCTCCTTTTTGAGCAAGGGGCATCTCTCTCTTGGGCCTGCTTGTTTGCTGGGAGCCATGGCCAGCACCAGCCACAAGAGGAGGCTGAGAAACGGCCCCGACCCCTTTGGCACAGGGCTTAGAAAGTCTCCCTTGCCTGCAGTAGTAATGTGATTTGCTGTGTTTAGTCTTTGGAATGATAAACAGAGAAACTCTCTCTTGTTACAGCATGCTTGCACCACCTCCCACGTTTTCTCTGTCTGAACAAATACAACAAAGTGTGATGGTCCAAGCCACTGAGCTCTAGAAAGCATTAGTCTCCCACCTCCTTCCACCAGCGTCTTTCAGTGCGTGTTTTCTAGGCGCTCTGCAAGTGACATGTAACCGGGGGTCTTGTGACAGACAGTTTTATCACCTAGTGGGATATCCTCATTTCCAATTCTTGCCTCGAAATTCAAGACAAAATTAATGCATCTGCTGTCCTAATAAATTCTCACTAGCCACTTCCCCTCGCAGAGGACTTTGAGAGGAAAACATTCTTCTAAATTTGGCCGGACTCTATTTTGTTTTCTGCTTGCTGCCACATTTAAGTGCATCTCGGAGGCAGCAGCCCAGGCCTTGGCTGGACATCTGCATGTGCAGATCCATTGAGTCACAGAGTGACAGCTGCTCAAATTCCTTTTTAATCTGGGTGGCCTCTGTAGGTGGAGAGTTAAACCTACAGCAATTCAGACTAAAGACTCTGTGTCACCTGAGCGAGGCAGAAGTGAAAGATCTTATTTTTGTTCTGCGCAGGATTTGTATGGTAAACTGAGAGATTTCGTGGCAAAGCCACATACTTTGTGAAGAATGGCAGCCTAGCAAAAAATCACACAACATCCGGCGCTTGGGAAATTTCTCTCAATGTAGCCAAATCTGAGTTCAAAGAAAAACAAGTAATTATTCTGGTTAAAGGGGAGTGGGCAGGAGAAGCAGCTCCGTTTCTTGTGGGTGGACAGGGGGAGATCACTGGAAGCCAGCTGAGTTATTCTTGTCGCCTCTTGGCTTTGGGAAGAAGGTGGTTTGAGTTGGTGATGCTAAGCTGGACCTCAAAGAGCTCAATCCGTGCTCAGCTCACGGGTTTCCTGAGGTGCCACCGCGATGCTTCATGCCCTGTGTGGTATATGAAGGTGCAGGGCACGGTGCAGCCCTGAGTGCTTGACCCCAGCTCGAATTCTGTGGGCTGCTGAGCTGCAGCGTTTCCCAAGCTTTCCTCTGGTTGCTTAGCTTTGCTGTTGAGAAAAGGAGCTGGTTTGGAGCTAGCTCGGGCAGCCCTTCCTGCGGCTGCTCCACGCCGGCGTGGGTGTGCCGTGACTGCCTGCTCCTCCGGAGCCGCAGTCGTTGGCTGGGCTCCAGCTGCCGTCACGCATGGAGGCTGGGGCTCCTCCACTCCTGTTCAGCAGGAGCAGGGGATAGCACTTTGCTACCTCCCAAGAAAGTTGTGAGGATAAATGCAGCGAAAGGTCGAGGTGTCCGGACGGACGGAAGCGTGGATACCTGCAGGAGAGAGGAGCGTCGGCTCTTTGCTGGGAGCGAGGGCTTGGCACTGATTTTGCCACCTCCTTCCTAAACTCGTGTGCTGGGACATGCCCTGTCCCCTCCATCCCTTCCAACAGCCAAACCCCGAGTCGCATGGCAGTGGCAGGCGCTCGGTGCCCTCCTCCTGCCCTTCCCTCCATTCTTGCCCCCCCCAGCTCGGCAGCCGGGGCGCTGCCAATGCTTGCAGCGTTCACCTCGGCAATTACCACCAGTCTGGTCTTTTGTATCGCCTCATTGTGCTTAATTATGCACCCCCCACACACACCATATGAGTGCTTCCACCCACTCTCACATTCTGTCTCACACATACATTCATTCTCTCATTCGGGACACATAATTTATTCATCCCAAGATGCAACTGTGTGCGTGTTATATTTAGGCTGTTTTAATGGTAGCTTTAGAAATATTTAAAAGCAGGTGAGCTTTTACACCCAAACAAAGATGGCCGGCAACACTTACCCTAATTAAAAGCAGAAGCCTTGCAGAAAATCCCAGCCATACTCTTTCTAGACACAGTGCCTTATGCTACAGTGGGGAAAAAAAAGGTCTCTCTGGCCAGCTGGGCATTGCTCAGTTGGAAAAGTTGTCCCTGACATCTGGGGCCACCCCATCTCCTGTGCCAGGTGATGTGCAGCCCTACTGCATGGCAAACAGGAGACAAAGGTGTGGTCTTTTAGCCCCCGCTGGCTGGTGAGGACATCGCAGGGTGCAGTGTCCCCTCTCTGATACCCTCCCTCAAGTAACATCGTTTTAAAGGGGTGGAGAATTTTAGGCTGGACATTAGAAAGAAGTTTTGTATGGAGTGATTGCCCACTGGAATGGGCTGCCTGGGGAGAGTCCCCAACCCTAGAGGTGTTTAAGAGGAGGCTGGATGAGGCACTTAGTGCCATGGCTTAGCTAATGAGAAGGGTTCGGTTGGATAGGTTGGACTCGATGATCCTAGAGGTCTTTTCCAACCTGTTTAATTCTGTGATTCTGTGATAGCAGGAAACTAACGTTGCTCTTCAGGGTCTGGGGAGCAGAAAAGCTTTGGGGTGCTTCTCTGTCGTAGGGCATGGGCACACTGCCCCAACACAGTCTGTGAGCTCCTGCCAGCATGGGGGACAGCAAAACCAGGGAAGTCAGGGGAAACACGCTGCATGTGGAACTATGGGCAGGGGGCAAAAGTAGTGTCCTTTCAGCACTTTCCAGTGGCCACTGCGCTGCCATTGTGCTCATGCTGCCAGGGAAGCTCCCGTGATCCCCAGGATGCAGGTGCCAACGGGAGAGGCACGCATTGCCTCCAGAGGCACGTGGCATCGGGCAGGGAACAAGGCCTGCAAAGCAAACAACAATGTCTACTTCTGAACCCCCTCTTCCCCCGCTCGCTGAAGTAGAAGAGGGAGAAGCATAACTCCCACACTATCATCTGTTGCTATTAGAGCTTTAGCAGCAGTAAAGTTACCTCTCACCAAAACAAAAACAACAACAAAAATACCACCACCCTTGTCTATTCTTTCAGACAGGACACGTAGTTTTCATCACCCTTTTTCCCCTCATTCAGCCTTATGTGGTTCCTAGTCTTGGCTGGAGAAGCTCTTACAGATGTTCAAAGAAAAAAGCTGAGCCCCTGATGGTGTAAACTCTCTTCTTGTTCCTTTCACAGGTGAAGGCTGCCTCCAAATACGTGGATGTACCCGTAAGCACAATTTCAACAACTTCTGTCGCGGTGACTCGCGTCGCGCTTTGGGTCACGGCTTGCGTGGCAGCCCACGCAGCGTGCATTAACAGCCCAGATTCAGCCCTGGGTTCTAACATTTGAACTGGAAAGAATATCTCCATGATGTTAATAATGAGCAGTTACCCTTTTAAGGAGACCTAGCAGGCTGATTAGGCAATAAATTGCAGATGGTGTCAAAAAGGTGCCATATTTATGCAATTGGCTTGAATCACTTTTTAAGAAGAGGAAAGAAAAAAGGGGGGGGGGGGGGAAGGAGCAGTGCATTCTGTTAATTCTTCACTTGGACTTGTACAAACAGAGTATAATTTCCAAACAAAAAGGTCCAGACATGTAAGAACTGAGCCAACACACATCTAACACATTAGCTAATCTATTTTATTTTTGTTCTTCTAATTGTTGGTTTGTTTTACTCTCTCAGAAAAATGACTTCTCTTCTTTTTTTTCATTACTTTGAGGAAGTGGTGATGAGCTAGCAACATGTGTTTGCAAAAATTGGTAGTGAAAATAGTTTGGGTTTTATTTTCCATTTTGCTGTAATTGGCATAGGAATACTGTACATGGTCTCCTCTAATTAGACCTCGATTCATGAGCAAAGAGAGCCCTTAACATTCTTAGACAGAGCACTTAACTTGCCAGAAATTTACATTTAAATCGAGTGGAAGTGTAATATATGGATGTTGGCTGGAATAAGGGGTTACTGTAGCATTTACAGGCAGAGAGATCCTGAGCAATTACAAATCACAGAATGGTGTAGGTTGGAAGGGACCTAAAGGATCATCCAGCTCCAACCCCCTGCCATAGGCAGGGACACCTCCCACTAGAGCAGGTTGCTCAAGGCCTCATCCAGCCTGGCTTTAAATGCCCCCAGGGAGGAAGCATCCACGACCTCCCTGGGCAACCTGTGCCAGTGTCTCACCACCCTCACTGTAAAGAACTTCCTCCTAACATCCAGTCTAAATCTCCCCTCTGCCAGTTCAAACCCATTCTCCCTCATCCTGACATTACCAGACCTTGTCAATAGTCCCTCCCCAGCCTTCCTGTAGGCTCCCTTCAGATACTGGAAAGCCACTCCAAGGTCTCCTCAAAGCCTTCTCTTCTCCAGGCTGCAGAGCCCCAACTCTCTCTGCCTGTCCTCATAGCAGAGCTGCTGCAGCCCTCTGAGCATCTTCGTGGCTCTCCTCTGGACTGGCTCCAGCAGTTCCATGTCCTTCTTGTGCTGGGGGCTCCAGAACTGCACACAGTACTCCAGGTGGGGAGTAGAGAGAATGAGAAAGAAGAAGTAGATCTTCATGCACCGTGCCAAATCCTGCCTTCAGCTAGACTGGGCACTGTAAACCAAGAATAATTCAGTTGACTTTGGTGGCCTCTGCCTATTATCTTTGTATGTACATTTAGCATGGATGCAGTTGCTCTTCATGCTCTCACTTGAAAGTGTGATAAATTCAGCAAGCAGTGACCTTCCAGTATCTGAAGGGAGCCTACAGGAAGGCTGAGGAGGGACTATTGATAAGGTCTGGTAATGTCAGGACGAGGGGAATGGGTTTAAACTGGCAGAGAGGAGATTCAAACTAGATGTTAGGAAAGGGTTCTTTGCAGTGAGGGTGGTGAGACACTGGCGCAGGTTGCCCAGGGAGGTTGTGGAGCACAGAAGCACCCAATGTGATCAAAGATCGCATTGGGTGCTTCTGTGCTCCACAACCTCCTTGAAGGTGTTCAAGGCCAGGTTGGATGAGGCCTTGAGCAACCTGCTCTAGTGGGAGGTGTCCCTGCCTATGTCAGGGGGTTGGAATTGGATGATCTTTGAGGTCACTTCCAACCTAAACCGTTCTATGATGCTATCTGTGCTCATGGCATCCATCTCTTTGGCCCAAAAGGAGTCTTTCCTTCCAAAGTGCCCTATCTTTAGCCCAGCATGGGAAAGACAAACTCTTAAACACTAAGAGATCTTCCTTGGTTTGAAATGTCCTGGTGCAGAGATTGGCATCCATGGAGCAACAAGGAGGGGAAAAAAGAGATATTCAAAGCATTAAAACAGGAGAGGTTCAAAATTCATTTCTAGCCCTAGAAAATGTGGACATCCTTCAGCCAAAATTCCTAGTTGTTTGAGTGCACCTTAAATGCTCAGGAATCTGAGCACACAACAGATATTTTAAGTAGCTTTTAGAGCAAAGTGTGGGTTTGTTGTTTTTTTTTTTCTCTACATTCTTGGAAAATAATGTATCCCCAGGGAAGCAGCCTCAGTAAAATAGTCAGAGTCTGCATAACTGTTTGAAGCTTTTCCAAAAGCTCCCTCCTGGGAGGTCCTCAGCATCATGGCCATCCAAGAGGAGCAAGGCTTTGCTCCCGTGCGTGGAGCCAGTTGGACACTCCAATCCTTTGCATAAAAGAAAGCACAGATCTAAATTTTTTTTTTTTTTCACTGTTCCTCCACCTTCCCCTGGAGCTAAAGCCACAACCTTTCCCTGGAGCTAAAGCCACACTGCAAGAGTTCCCTCAACAGCCCCAACATTGTTTTGCAACATGAAGCACTAGCCCCACTCAGCTCCCAGACCTGCGCAGGACAATCCCCCACCAACCCTGAGTCACTGCCCTTTCTGAAAGGAGAAAGAAAAACGTTTCTGACTAGAGGACAAGAGGGGACATTCTGGTTCTGAGCAGAAGGCCCTCAGTTAAAGCGAAGTCTGCAAATGCTGTTGCAGTTGTCTGGGCACAAACCAATCTGTTTAATGCCACCTTGAAATGGGCACGATCGGCGTGCTGAAAATTGCTTGAAAGTGTAACACTTGACTACTGCCACATTCGTGTTGTCCTCATTGTTTTTCAAATTAATACCTTGTCATTGTTGCAGTAGGTGTTAAGAAATGTTACTGGCTTCCCAAGGGCCAAGCACTGGCCCTTTGCTTGATAATTGTTTGCTTTGTATTAAAAAAACCTCCCTTCCTACTGCTTTCCAAACTGGCCTCATTTTCACCCTGGAAATTACACAGATGTGTTAACTAACTTCAATTTGCAGTGGCTGACAATCGTATCTTGCAGAGAAGTGATACTCTGTGATCTGAGGTAAATCACAGTAATGGAAACTAATGACACTGGTTATTAACAAACTTACAGCGTGCCATGGGAATTTAAGATTGTGTGGCAGGTCCTGTAATGATTCTTGTTACAGTAGTTTAATGGCTTTCCTTTGAGGTAAGTTTGGTTCCAATGTATCAAGCAATGTGAACTCAAACAGGAATTTATTGGGGGTTTAAGTGTTTTCCTCTACACCTGCTTCAGTTCCCATTTTCTTTAATGAAATGCTGTTATCCCTGAATTCTTGCATGCTTCTAAGTTACGTTCTGCAGAGAGCCATAGAGGTGTGACAGCATAGGAAAGCTTCCTGCTGTTTAACAGCAGCTTAAACATACAAGTAGACCTCAATTCCCTGACTTAACCATTTACCCAGTTCATTCCTAAGAGCAGAAATAAATTTGACTTGAAGTCAGGGGGCTAAACAGAAAAAGAAAGGTGATTTGGGGATGACTCCTGCAACAACAGCTGCTTGCTTACACAGCTCTCACCAAGAGCCCAGTTTGAGGGTTCTGAAGGTTTCTGCCTTCAGAAAGGTTTCTACCTTCAGAAACCTGAGGGCTTGCATAGAGAAGATGACCCAAAAAAATAACAAGTCCCTCTGCCAGCTGGACTTACTAGGTCAACAGCACCAAAGGCAGCAAGACAACTTCTCAGCATCGATACGCTGAGGAAGAGCTCTATTCCTCTGACCAGCTGCTCTAGCCGAAAGAAGAGACAGAGCAAGTATCTTTGCATGGTCTTGTGCTGCACGCAGTACTTTCCTGGCCATGGGGCACACAGCAGCAGGACTCGGTGTCCATCAGGTAAGGAAAGGGCAGACTGCAGGAGGACAGCAGGAGGTGGAGGAGAAGTAGAAGCAGCAGCCTAAAGCTACACAGAGGAGCTGCTCCCTGTGCCGCTTATTCATGTTTCTCTCTCTCTCTTCTTCTCTCCCCCATGCAGAAGCCGGGGATGGATGTTGCTGATGCCTATGTGACATTTGTCCGCCACTCTCAGGATGTCCTGCGTGATAAGGTCAATGAGGAGATGTATATAGAAAGGTTATTTGATGTAAGTAAATGCCTTCTCCTCCTTGGACACCAAGCAGGAGAGATCCAAAATGTGACAAAATAAGACAGGAGGATAAGTCACATTTTGAGAACATTTATCGGTTATAGCTTTAAAAACTAAATAAATCTTTCCTTTCTTTCTGGCTAAGGCTCGTATCTGCTCTCTGCCTGCTTGAAATCTCTACTCTAGTCTACTGTGTTTTGGTCTGTCTGCAAGTGGATTTGAAGGGAGCAGCATCTTCTAAGAGAGCTCTTTACTGTGTTTAAGCTTGCAGAAAATCTCTCTCTGTAACAGAACATCTTGGTCATTGTTCTCATTGCTAAAGTTTGAGCCAGGATTGTGGCAGATGCCTTTGCTGAGGGCCATCTCTTCTGCACGTTTTGCAAGGAGCTTCATTGACAGGCACTCCAAAACTGGCAGCAAATTAAGTGTGCTAAATTCTGATTTTAAAAGCTAACCAAAAAACAAAGGTGATTAGGAATGGACTTGGCTATTTCAGGAGGACCATCTTTTGGTGTGTGACACCAAAGTTGAGATGTGGTCTCCTGCATGAAGATGGCAGGGTAGGCACTGGCCTGGATGCCCAGAGCTATTTTTCTGTTGCATAAGATAAGTTCATCAGACTGGAAGAGAACAGTGACCTGTGATGCCCGTTTGTTTTGGATTTGGATGCATGTTAACTGATATCTCTGTTTCTGTTGCTCTTGTTGCATTATAGCCTTTCTGTCCTTGTAGCTGTTCTATAGCAAAGGTTTTCTGCTATGGCCAGCCTGTAGCATTAGTCTTTCAGTCTCCTCTAGGGTATTTGTCTATATACCGATTTCTGTTTGAAGCAGCTTCTGTTCCTACTTTCCTTCCTTCCATCTTTCAGCAGCGCCATTTCTCAGCCTCCCACCTCTGGAACTGCAGCAACCTTCCTCGCTTTCTCTACTCACTCTTTTGCTTCCTCGGTGTGCAGAGAAAGCTGCTTTCCTTCCCAGCCAACCTCCTCCTCCTCCACTCAATACCTCTCTTTCTGCGCATTACCTGTCCCTCAGAAACCTCTTCCTCCTTTACAATTCCCACTCTTTCTTTCCTCCGTTCCTTATCGGATTAAAATGGAACTTATCTCTCATGTCAAATGTTTTATCACATTATATCAAGTGGCATGAATTAGAGTCAAATAATCTTACTGTGTACATCTACTAGCATGACCCATATCCACTGAGAATGCCTCATTCATGCACGGAGCACGGCCATGCCTCCTCTGGGCACCAGGCGTGCTGGCTCCGGGGAGAGTTTGCAGTGCAGAGCACCAGCCACAAATCACCCATCGAGCAGGCACGGGGAGCAAAACCAAAACATAAAACAAAAGCCTGTTGCTTCCATCTGCAGCCGGCCTGCCAGTGCATTGCTCGTTTGTGTTGAAATGTATTCCATGAGCAGTTACATTTCCAGAGCTCATCTGGACTGTTCTTTTCAATGCCCACACTGCCTTTTCCCTCATCCTTTCCCTGTGATTCACAGTTGGTGTGTTTGTACCCTTTGGGCCATTATTGCCTATTTTCAAAAGGCTGTAATTAGCACAAATATTGATTTCAGTTTGATCTGCTCACACTTAGTTTTACCAAGCTGTACTTTAAACAGTTTGACAGTTGACATGGAAAAAAAGAGAGAAAAGAAAAAGAAAAGAAAGAGAGCAGCTACCTTGGTGGGAAGCAAAAAGTGCAAAACCTTTCTTTCCCTCTCTGCTTTCCTCACGTCTCCCTGGTGCATGCAGAATAAAATAATCAAGAGCAGGATTTTCACATGGCTCTGCCTGTCCTGCACACCAGCTGCAAGCGAGTGCTGCAGTGCATGGGAGCTGTTCCTGTTCCCATTCCCCACAGCTGCAGGGCAGCGGTGGGACCCTATGCCACCCGATGCCACCCGATGCCAATTCGCACATCTCACATATGTGAACGTGTGCCTGTTGGAGAGGTGAGCTGGGGGGCCCTTGGTTCTCAAGGAGAGAGGGAACGTGTCAAGCCATAGACAGCCAAAAAGTAGGCTTATGTTTTGAGCAGTTGTGTGGCATCTTTGCCAGGTGGCAGCTGAAGTGAATTGCTCCTGAGGTCAGGTGTCAGCACAGCTGAGGTGCTGCTGGTGGGTCAGTAGCAGCAAGGTTTATGAGTGTGTGAGAGGCACCTGGACCCACACCCCATTTAAACTGGTGCTGTGTGTTCACCTCCAGGAGCAAATGTTTAACTCTTTTGTCCTGAGCTCAACCACAGCCTTGCAGCCCTTCGTCCCGCTCACCTCATGCAGCAAAGCACCATGGCCACAGGGTCCTTAAACTCCTTTGGTCTCTGCAACTCTACAACCAATGGTTGTATTTCCCAAGGACATTTCAGGTGCTAGTGACCTTATTAATAAGAAAGAGAGAAGAGGACAAGTTGAAAATGGTATTTATGGTGCTGAATTAGACTTGGACCTGATTTTCTTTTCACTTCCCCCAGCATGGCAGAGGAGCAATCCTCTTAGCTCCAGTTTCTCCAGGCAATGAGATCATTAACACTTTCGAGGCTGGTTCCTCGACTGGCTTAGTGCAGCAGTGCTGGCTTAGCCCAACCAAAAGCCTCATCCAGTTTTAGGATGTGATACGATGCTACGTGCAACAGTGGCAGGTAAACAGCTTAAATCTGCCTGCAGGCAGTTGCTGTGCTCTCACTGGAATCACATTAGAGACACTTTCGAGCTGCAGCCACATCCCCTTTCTGTGCAGCCACCAGGAGTGCCAGCACAGAGGCACATAGTAGAAGGTTGCCTCTTGCACGTTCAGTGAGGTTTGCAGCTCCCAGGATATTACTGATCTCCACGCAGCCCTGCCCAGTGTTTCCATTTATTCCCCCTCTGGTTCCTCCCAGGAGCAGAGGCTGCAGAGTGCTAGGCCATGTCCCAGCAGAAGCTGGGTTAATGCATCTCTTTTAGCATTTGCCATGATTTCTTAGCTTGAAACCATCTCTCTTCCCCTGCACCGTGTGCCCTGCTTGCACTTGCAGAACAGGGCTCTACCAGTCTTGGTGGAACATGATTGCACTATTTCTGTGTGGTCTGTGTGTTAATCCTCTTAATTATGCAAATCAGTCAGGGGAGTTCCCCCCTCCTCCCCCTTCCCACCCAAAAACCAGATTCATCTTCATTTTAAAAATCTGTATTCTTGGGATCATTGAATTAACAGATTGATTGTGGAGTTCTGCTGGTAATCAAAACCTAACTAGCTTTTTGGCAGTGCTGTTTACTGCAGAGTAACATGACTTATTTACTTGGCCTGGCTTGCCAATTCGATAGCATTTAAAGCTAAAACGGTGTAGTAAGGCCCATTGGTAGAGAGCAGTGGCAGCAGAGGGGTTTCAGAGCAGGGTCGTGGCACCCGCTCCCTGCCGTCCTGAGCATGGCTGTGGGTGCGTAGGGGTTTAAAACACTGCTACTTTACACACAATGCAGAAGGTGACAAACTCTGAGTAGTGCCTGACAGAGAGCAATTTCATTGTGGTGACTGGCAGAAAGGAAAATTTTCCCACTTCTTCCCCAGGAAGGGGGCAAAGTTGACCTGCAGAATGTGACTGTTTATAGGAGCAATGAGGCAGAGGCAAGCTGATGTACCTTAAACAAGGGAAAGTGTCTTCAGAGAGATCTTGAGTCTTCAGACTGATCCCGCAACATTCCGGTCCCTGGTGGCTTGGGACACAGAATTTTATAGAGTCAGAGTTTATATATCTGCAATTTTGCCTGAAGGCAATGAGAATTTCACTTGTAAGGGCTCTGCCCTTTGGTGGAAGTTATTCATAGCTGTGTACAGGTGTATGTCTTTACACACACCCTTAGATACTCACAGTATAGAATCATAGAATCAATCAGGTTGGAAGAGATCTCCGAGATCATCCAGTCCCACCTAGCATCCAGCCCTATCCAGTCAACCAGACCATGGCACTAAGTGCCTCATCTAGGCTTTGCTTGAACTCCTACAGGGATGGCAACTCCACCACCTCCCTGGGCAGCCCATTCCAAGGCCAATCACTCTCTNGAACTGAGGGGCCCAGAACTGGACGCAGTACTTGTGTGATCCAGAAAGGCTATGACTGACTAGTCGATAGTGTGAGTGCCAACCTTCCTTCCTCATGAACGGGTGAACGCTAGTGTGCAACATAGGGAGAGCATTTCCTCCCCAGCCACAGGCCAGTAGCACATGCACAAAAGGCTACTCAATGTGGAATGAGCTCCCCGAGATCCTGCAAATTCCAGCATCCTGATGCAGTCCCTAAATAGCGCAGATGGCATTTTTTTCTCTCTGATGATTAATTCAATATCTTACCAAAAAAAAAAAACCCAACAACCCTCAAAAAACCCTCAAAAAAAAAAAAAAAACAAAAAAAAAAAAAAAAAACCCACGAGAGATCAAAACACCAGGAGAAGCTCCTAAGATTGCAAGGACCTAAAAAAACCAAAAAATTAATTTCTTTTTTTTTTTCCCTCCTTGTACTTCTTGAAGACACCAGCCTGAGTAGAAGATAAGGATTAAAACAGATGTGCTTAGTGCTAGTTCATCTGCTTAAATCTAGCAGTCCCTGGGGTCAGTGATTAAAAAGCCATTCTCTAACTCTGATGAAATCCACTGCAATGGTAATACTGTCTCTGATCGCTTTCTTATGGGCCTCATGTCTGCCTAAACCGGACACAGAAAACATTTCACTGGAGATGATACATGGATTATATGGGTCAATTATACACTTAATCTGCCTCCTGGGGATTAAACGTGCATAGATTGACCCTGCGTATTTGGCTTGTCCTTGGCAGTTATCAGATCAGGAAGGTTGCCTTTACCAAAAAGTCTGGTAAGAACTTAATCACGCAGTGATCCAGCTCGCTGAGGTGGCAGCAGCCACCCTGCTTTTGCAGAAGGCAGTTTTACCACTTCACTGTCACTGTGTATGTTCGGCTTCCTCGAAGGTCTGTGTCACAGCCGGGATAGCAGACGGAGCGCTTTCTCCTGAAGTGAGGGAGCGAGCAAGCCCCTTCGGCTCTGCAAGACAGGGGCGGGTGGGGTTTATTCGTCTTGACGGCGGGGTGGGATCGATGGGGTCCAGGCAGGCATAGCAGGAGAGCAGTGGGGGGACACCGGGGGGTTGCTCTGCCCTGCACCGTTCTCAGTGCAGAGGGTCCTCTCTGAGCAGCAAAGGAAAAGCCATGCCTCAAGTATTAGGGGAACCAGCACAAGCCAGCTTGTCTCAGGGAGGCACAAGTCCTCGGCTGGACCTCTAGTGCCAGGTCCTCAGGCTCAGCGTAGCCGGGTTTTTAGGAAGCCTCAGCGACACATCCCAAGGCTGATGCTGCAGCTGGTGGATTTTTGTTTCCTTTCCCCAGCTGGGAGCCCAGCAGGACTGCCGGGCCTGAGGTCACGGCTGAGGACTGCCCTGGCATTTCCAAAGGTGGCTGCCCTGGCTGTTAACTGACTCGTGAATATTAGGATACTGAGTAACAAGGATGCAGAGCACTGTGCGAGGCTCCACTTCAGCAAAATCCTTGTAGAATCTTCTCACTGGTTTGCTGGAGGATCCACAGACATGTCCTTTGGTACCTGCTGGTTTGGAGCCTGATTCCACACCAGAGTATATGGGGAAATTGAAAAGGGCACACGGACAGCTAGGCCATTTAATTCAGCAAGTCCTCTGCAGACACTTGGGCATCAGCTTATTCTTAGAATCAAAGCTTTTGCCTTCAGTTACCCACTTGAATTTTGGCAGCTCCTTCAAGGCTTGCTTACAGGATCATGGCATTTCTTGGAGTGTAAGCCTTGCATGGCACAATCAAATGCCAAAAGAGAGCCCTTCTCACCCTCCCTTCTCCTTCCCCTCCTTGAACCCAAAAGCCTGGTCGTGAGTCAGTGGAGCTACTGACTGTGAGTTAGGATTACTCACAGGAGGATGGGTTGCAGGATCAGGGGAAGAACGGATATCAGACTGCACACCGGGCTCCCTTCTAATATCTGCTTGGAGCCGCACTCACCGCTTTCTCTTAGACAGACAACAACCTGTTTCCCCTCCTACGCAGCTAGACTGCTCATTAGGGCACTAACTCTCTCCCACTCCCATCCTGATATGGCCTCCACTGAGCTATTTCTTCTGCCTTGTTTTTTGCCTTTTTTTTTTTTCTCTTTCCCCCTCTCTCCCCCTTCCTGGGTGAGTTGTGAAATGAAGACAATTAGGCAGATTGATCCCAAGGAAGTGCAGCTTGCTTTTTTTTCTCCCATGCATCTTTGGTCCAGGAGCCAGACCAGTGCAGCTTTTGCTACAGAGGCTGCTGCAACCCTTGGTTGGCTCAGAAGGATTCAGACCTGGGTCTGGAGTCCACTGGAGGGACCTTTGCAGACAGAAAAAAAGAATTGCTATGGCAGTTGTCTGTATATCTTCTAGGAAGGGACAAATTCTCTTTGTCCTCAAGGAGCACAGTGTGCATTGTCTTTCTGCAGCTTCTTTTCTTCCCAAGTGCCCTCCCAGAGCCACACAGGAGTGGTGAGAGGAGCTCAGCACCAACACCTCTCTTTAGAGCCCAACCTCATCCTTTTATGCTCCCATATGTGAGCTGCCGGTTGCAGCAAGCATGGACTCGCATGTGGCCTCCTGCTTCTCCTGCATTCCCCTGACTTCTTTCCTGAAGTGCTCATTCAAGTAGGCTCCATTTAATTTATTTTAGGGAGAGTCTTAATAAAATAAGTCCTAGATCTGTCACTGGATTTTACGTGCTTGTAAGGGTTTGGGGTTTTTTTTTCCCCTCCTAAATGTCTTTATCGGAACAGCTTTTCGTGTTCCAGTAGACATTTGGTTGAAGACAGTTAATTTGATTTCTTTTCCAGAGGAGATTTTCCATTAATCATCCTAAGAAGGCAGACTGATTGCTCCGTTACTTTAAGGTCAGCATAGGCTTGCTAACATCATCCACACAGTGCCTTTGAGCATCAGAGACCTTTGTTTTAGGGCCAGTGCTGAGTGAAAGATCATTTATTTCCCAAAAGATGTGAGTAGCCAAGGCAGGCTATGGGGAAGGGGGTACCATCGTGCTGTACTGCAGGCAGCAAGGCATCCTGAATCCAGAAAGAGCCTTTTTCTGAGCAGCCTCTATGCTGCTCAGAAATGACTGTGTACACATCTATGATTGTGTACAAGGGGCAGAGCACGCTCTGAGCCGAAGCTGCCTCCCAGCTTCCTGTAAGAGGCCTTAGCTAATTGTAGCTCAAATCTCGTGGGTTGTGAGGAAAGCGACCCTGAAGGTGCTGATATTCCCTGTGAGCCCCGACCCAGGCAGGTGCCAGCTGAGCCTGGGGGTGTGAGGAGCGTGGGAAGGGCTGGGATGTGCCAGTGCACACAGATGTGCGGGGCTGAGCCCCTCGCTGCTGGCAGCTTTGCTCCCTCCCTCCGGGCCTTTGCCCAAAGAAACTCACGGTGCACGCAGGGGTGACCAATGGCCCCTGCACAGACAATGAGGAATTGTCTGATTTCCAGCAGTGCCTCCAATCCCCCTTTTCCTTTTCTTCCCCAGCAACCCAACCCCACACAATCAGTGCCATTGCCTGCGCCAGCCAGCGGTGCATGCCAGATTAGCCGTCCCAGGTCACTTCGTTTCTCTTGATCTGCAGCTCTTTCCTTTCCTGGTGCTCCTTTAAATCTCACCCTGGATGTATGATATCAGCATTCAAATATGCTTAGCAGGACTCAGGCAGGGAGTGTGTATTCTCCAGTGTGTAACCCCAGCAATGATATGAGGGATGCTGCTCCTTCCTGCACTCACAAAACCCTTAGGACTGAGGTAGCTGAGCAGCCTCTTCTGACTTGCTTTCACTTTGCAGGCTATAGGAGAGCCAGCTACAGCCTACCAAGTCCCACTTTGTGACAGCTTTCAGTTAATCCCAATGACAAGTACAATGCAAGTATCCCATAGCCTGCAGTACTGTGTTGCATCTTCTTCATCAACTTGGCATCCAGTTGTACCATCGTCACTTTGCTCTAACAGGGCACTGGAACCGGGACAGAAAAGAAAGCAGCACACTGTGTGGATGTTGTATTTTACTAACCTGCTTTATATAGAAACTCAGATTTTAACCTGTCAACTTCTTTTCCTTTTTTTTCTTATTGAAAAATGGAAATAAGCAGAGAATATTTCATAGGTTTAAAAAAGTATCTGAGAATAGCATCCATGCAGAAGTGGGTCTGTGTGTCTGTGCCTTTGTATTTTCGTTTTGGGGGTTTTGTGTGTGTGCAGAAGCTCTTTCATTTACAGAAATCAAGGTCTGCAAAATACTGCAAAGCAGTAGAATCATAGAATCATAGAATGGT
>WAAF01003965.1:0-12234 GCA_013400475.1 Tricholaema leucomelas | reverse complement strand
GGATCCTTGGGTTATTTCTAAATTGTAAATAAGTGTGAACATATTTTTGCATATATGTATTGTATTATATGCTCATAAACGTAGCTTGCTGTGAATCCAAACCTTCCTTTGCTTCTAAGCCATCTGACCTGCTCTGGTAAATGTATGTGGGGATAATTTCAACCCACCACACTTTTGATTCTCAACATTTTTTTCCCCAGTCTGTATCAAATCCTCAGTTCACTTTCTTCTATTTTGAGGATACATAACCAGAAATCTGATTTTGAAAGTAGAGCTACGTAACTTGCTTGGCAGGGTTTAACTTAAAAAGAGGGCAATTTGTGATATGTGAGCTAAAGAGTTATTAACACAAATATAAATAGGATGTTTTATAGCTTCTCTGAAGTAATCTATTGTTTTGTTCAAAGCACACTGTTCTGTGCTATCAACATATGCACATCTGTTATGTAAGTTATTGCTTTGAGAATCTATCACGTGCAGCCAGGGACTGCTTGTTAAATGTTTACAACCTACTTTATACATACAGTTTTGTAAGAAAGCAGGAATTGATTTGCCTTGTTGGGGGGAGAACAAAATAAACCAAAATAATAATTAAAACCTTTCAAAGCAATGACCCTGTTCTCTTGTCCAAATGGGACAATAAATCAAACTCAAGCAAAGCATGGTAAATATGAGAGGGGGAAAGAAAAGGAAAATAAATAGTTCAGGTTCTAGCTACCATTTTGGGAAAGGTTTTTCTTTTAGGATTCTTTATTAAAAAGCTTTTGTAATGTAAAGGTATGACAGATCTGGATTTTTTTTTTTAATTGTGGCTCTGTTCTTCCAGGTGCTCTGTATGTCACATGGCTCAATTTAAGAGAAACTACCTTAGCTTTGATTTCTGTCACATTTGGAAATAGTAAAATGGTCATGATTGTGTTCTAGAAACTGGACAACTCTTCTTTGTCCTGCTTAATCTTCCTTCTCCCATCCCCAAACACACTTCCCACAGAGGAAGCCCTTTTCATGGGATTTCTTGTGTGGCATTGTGACCCAGAAAGTGCCATAAAGTGCCAAAGAGTGGTTGGACAATGCTGTTTCCACCTGTAAGGAGCAGTCCAAAAAGTATTACCTGTCTCATCACTGTCATCAGGAATCTGGACTTCGTATCTTCAAGGTTTTGACTGAAAGTCAGGCTAACATCTTAGCATGAGTCTGTAGTGGCCTACCCATTAAATTACAGATTAAGTTGCTGGTCACACACAATGGAATTTGATACAGGTGCAGGCCTCCATGAGAAAAAAAACTACCTGGTATCGACACTCCCTACCTGCCACCTCTGCTTAGGACCATTATCTGAGAAGCCAAGAATACAGCTACCATCATAAGAGACTGATGTCCTGGCGGTGCTAAGGAGATCATGAACCTGAGTGAACTTTGCTCATTATAAGTTCATTACAATGCCAAGACACACCTCATGGACTCAGGCTACCTGCCTCTTTCCTCTTTCTTCTGTAAACAGTGCTTTGTTTAAAGGTATCTGGAATCTGCAGGGCAGTGCAGGAGTCCAGCTGTGCTTGCTGCTGCATGAAGATAGACAAATACCAAACAAAAATCTATAATCTTAGGAAAGTAAGTGATATAGAGAAACCCAAAAAAAGAAAAACAACAACAACAAAAAACAACAACAACAAAAAAAAACCCCACCAAATGACAAGCATGTCACAGGATCACAGGATGTTAAGGGTCGGAAGGGACCCAAGGAGATCATCGAGTCCAACCCCCCTGCCAGAGCAAGACACTACTATCTAACACAGATCACAAAGGAACACATCCAGACAGGCCTTGAAAGTCTCCAGAGGAGACTCCACAACCTCTCTGGGAAGCCTGTTCCAGTGCTCTGTGACCCTTACAGTAAAGAAGTTCCCCCTTGTGTTGAGGTGGAACGTCTTTTGCTGCAACTTACACCCATTGCTCCTTGTCCTATCACAGGGAGTAAGTGAAAAGAGCCTGTCCCTCCCCTCCTGGCCAGCCTTCAGATACTTATAAACATTTATCAAATCCCCTTTAAGTCTTACTTTTCTCCAGGCTAAAAAGCCCCAGGTCCCTCAGCCTCTCCTCATAAGCCATTTGAGAAGAGGTTGATGTGGCTGACTGAAGGCAGTTACATCTGTCAGCAGAAATGCACAGATGACAATTGGAGAAGAGATATCAGGAATTTAGTCTAATCTGGGAAGTCCTGCTGGGCTTTCTGGATATTTTTTTAATCTTTTGTCACGGAGGGGAACTCTGCCCTGATCGCCCGTTTGTGGCGAAGGGGAGAAATCAGTCGGTGAGAGATAATTTTATATAAAAGTGTGTGTTTATTAAACTCAATATTCTTAACTCTTGACACCCCCCAACCACTATATTAAATATGATTCATTCACGGTTATGAAAGACCTTATGGGAAATATCACAAACGGCTTATTAATAACTCTATTACAATGACTAGCATAGAACTATTAACAGAGAGAGTTTTCCCCGTGGCTACTGCCGCTTGGGGTCTATATACTGTTTGCCCAGCAGAGTGGGCTGAAAGCTTCTGCTCTATGGCAGGCACAATAGGAATTACAGAAAAGCATTTACTCACAATTCAACTAATTATAAATCACCCTCCGGGCTACGCCACAGCCTATATAAAACATCCAACTCCTCAGGGTCTCCACCTGTGGACTCCAAGGCTGGAATACTCCCAGCTTCAGGGGCAATAGTCTCTGCCCATAGCTGCTGGGTCCCTCTGGCTGTTGTCTCCAGGGAACTCACAGGCAGGATTTGCAGGTGCAGAGAAATATGATCTTGTGCAGACAAATAGGTCTGCTCCTGGTATCTCGTGGCGATGGCACACAGCAGGGAATAAGGCAGTGGGCGTGCAGTGGGATGCACGGCTGCACGGGGAGTCTGAGCTCCGTAAAGGCAGGCTTGAGTGAGTGCACCGGCAAGCAAAAGAGGAACGCTGCCACGTGAATGCACGACTAGTTATTAACTGTGGGCCGAGATCAATGGTCTCATTGGCCACCAATAACCAATCGGGCTTGCAGTCAGCCAACCTTGCCATAATAGGCAAGGAGCCACAGGCCTGGACTTTCCAAACATGGGGCTCACATGGGCCTAGCACCCGGCAAGCATGAGCTGAGCATGTGGGGGCTTGCACAACCTAAAGCCTGGGTAGGCCAGACTTGACGTGGCTCCAGGCCCGTTGTGCCCCTCTGTGCTGGCCATGTGCTCACCCCTGACTAAAAGCAGGAAAAACATGTCCAGGCAGGGCAAGGCATATGCAGGTCTGTTTTAGGGCCTATGGGCCCTCCATGACATCTCTTTGTAGGAGAAGTATAGAGACACTTCAGGCCCAAACAGTAGAAGTAAGGTTACCTGGTTTTGCACATATGTATTGTTGAGGTGATGGATACCAAGGAAAGCTGCAACCATAGAATCTTGTGCTATAGTTCAACTATCCAAATTGCAGACTTTGTCTTTTGATCCATAGAATTTAAAGAAGGCAAGAGAGACAACTTTAGGCTCATAAATAAATAAAAGCAAGGAAAGGAAATCAGTTGAATTTATTTTATTTTTGATGGTTTCCCATGCAAAACTGGAAAATTATCAAAGACAGATGATTTGTGTGTATATTTCACACAACCACAGAATGACACATTCTGCTTGGAAAAGACCCTCAGGAGCACCAAGTCCAACCAACAGCCCCATTCTACAAGGTTCACCCTAAACTATATCCCCAAGTACCACATCCAAATGGCTTTTAAACACATCCATAGTTGGTGACTCCACCACCTCCCTGGGCACGACTCTTGCTGGGAAAATAAAATTTCCTAGTATCTAGTGTAAAGCTATCCAGTGGCATCCTGAGGCCATTCCCTCTTGTTCTAGCACAATTCACCTGTGAGAAGAGACCAGCACCAATCAACCTCTCCATAACATCCTTTCAGGTAGCTGTAGATGAGGTCTCCCCATAGCCTCCTCTTTTTCACACTAACCATCCCCACCTCCTTCAGTCGCTCCTCATAACATTTATTTTCCAGGCTCTTCCCCATCTTCCTTGCCCTCCTCTACACTGGTCCCAGCACCTCCACATCCCTCTTGTAATGAGGTGCCCAAAACTGAACACAACACCTGAGGTGTGTCCTCATCAGAGCAGACTCCAAGGGGACAATCATGTCCCTCCTCTTGCTGGCCACAACATTTCTAATCCTAGCCAGGATACCATTGGCTTTCTTTGCCGCCTGAGCACACTCCTGGTTCATATTCAGTTGTTTATCAGTTACAACCCCCAAGTCCCTTTCTACAGGCAGCTTTCCAGCCACACTGCCCCAAGCCTATAGCATTGCTTGGAGTTGTTGTAGCCCAAGTGCAGGAGCTGGCATTTGGCCTCATTGAAGTTCATGCTATTGACATGGGCCATGGATCCAATCTATCCAAGTCCCTCTGTGGAGCCTCCCTGCCCTCATGAAGATCAAAACTGCCACCTAACTTGGTGTCATCTGTGAGCTCACTGCTGACACACTGTGTATGCATCAAGGGCATAAAAAACCAAACAAACAAAAAGAAGTGGTTCCAACACTGTGCCCTGAGGAACACCACTTGTGCCCAGCCGCCAGCTTGATTTAGCTCCATCGACCACCACCCTTTGGGCCTCTTCATCCAGCAATGCTTTATCCAGTATCCTCTCCTACTCCCACTGCATTATTTGGGGATGTTGTACAAGTTTAAAATGAAAAGCTGGGATCTTCCATCTTAAAACCAGAAATGGAACGTTTTGCATTTTCCCAAAAACAATCATACAAGCCAAAGTACATCTGAAGAAAGCAGACTGTTGAATTTCACTCAATTAAAACTAGGCAGTGAAAAAGAAAATGTGCATTTTCAGAGAATGATCTGTTGCTTAGAATGTGTGAGATTAGAGTTCACCATTTATTCAACCAGTTTTACACCTATCTAGTCACAGCATGCTTCTGTATACGGGTTTGTGGATTCTCTGGGATCGCATTTTCAGTACTCTTGAAGTTCTTCACATATTCTGCCATAAAATGTATGTTTACCACAACATGCCATTATAGGGCAAGGCTGCACTCTTCGATGAGTGCTCTGTAATCTGTTATTATCTGCATGCTTTAAAAATACCCTCAAAATGCAATATATGTTTAACACCTGCTGATATCAAATATCATGAAGCTGGAAAGACTCCGACAATTGCAGTTTGGGGGTTTGTCCCAACTCCTACAGAAGCAAGTAACAGCCTGTATCTTGGCCTAAGTGAATGGTGGGACTGGCAGCAAATAGAAGGAATATGGCATATTTTTTGTTAGAGATTGGTACAGTGATTCCAGAAGCATATACCTTCATTATTTTTGAGTTTGGGCTTTTTGCATCCCCTTTAGACTTTTTTTTTTTTTAACCTACTTGTTTTTTTTTCCATAGGTACTGCAAAATGTGATTGGGACTGCAGCATATTGCCTTCCAAGTGGTCTCATAAAGGTGTGAGAGAAGAAATTGATTTTCACTTTTCATCAATATTTCTAAATGGTGTCACATATTTTGCAGTAAAAGAAGATGCATCACTCAAGATTTTTTGCCAACGTTCCTGAAACAAAGTGCATTAAAAGCTACTAGCATGGAAGTTTCGCCTTAGCAATTTACAGCCTACAAATGGATTTCTTTCTCCAAGTGATAAGTCGGTCAGAGAACCACTTATTGTGCAGAATTGATGGGTAACTCACTCACTGGATGTGGGGGCTTTGGTATTATCTCCTCAAAGTTTGAGACATAGAATGAATTTTGGCTGAGACTTTCTGGACCTTTCCAAATTTGCATGTTACCAGATGGGCTTTGGTAAGTGCGGTGGGTTGGAAACTATCCCCTCATCAATTAATATTTACCAGCCCATCTCAGATGGTTTGGATGTAAGCTAAAGCTCTGTTTCCAGCAAAGCTCAATGTAGAAGCATATATACATAATAGAGTTACAGGTATTAGCTCAATGTAGAAGCATATATACATAATAGAGTTACAGGTATTTACAGTTAGATACAATTGAGAAATAATACAAAATTCCAAACTCTCTCCCCTGCCCCTGGAGAAAGAGAGGTCCAGAAGGGCCCAATGCCACCCTCTCTTTCTCCCCAGACAGAAAACAACCAATAAGGCTCACCTGTTATCTGGGCAGCCAAGGTCAGTGGAATACAGCCAAGGCCCAAAAGCAAAGAAGAATTAATTGTTTACACATTGTCTTTTTATCCCTCTTACCAAACCAATGAATGATATAAAATAGAATCATAGAATGGTTTAGGCTGGAAGAGACCTCAAAGATCATTGAGTTCCAACCCCCCACCACAGGCAGAGACACATCCCACTAGAACAGGTCGCTCAAGGCCTTTTCCAACCTGGGGGATCACAATGTCCCTAAGCAACCTGTGCCAGTGTCTCAACACCCTTACTGGAAAGCAGTTCTTCCTAACATCCATTTTAAATCTCTCTTCTGCCACTTTAAATCCATTCCTACTCATCTTGTCATTACAAGACCTTATCAATAGTTCCTCCCCAGCCCTCCTGTAGGCCCCTTTCATATACTGGAAGGCCACTCCAAGATCTTCTTCTCCAGGCTGCAAAGCCCCAACTCCTGCAGCCCGTCCTCATAGTAGAGCTGCTGCAGCCCGTCCTCATAGTAGAGCTGCTGCAGCCCTCTGAGCATCTTGGTGGCCTCCTCTGGACTTGCTCCAACATTCCCATGTCCTTCTTGTATTGGGGATTCCAGAACTGCACCACAGTGTTTTAGATGGCTCTCAGGAGAGCAGAATAAAGGGGTAGAATCCCCTCCATTGCTCTGCTGGTCACACTTCTCTTGATGCAGCCCAGGACATAGTTTTATCATTGTTGTTATTATTATTATTATTTTTGTTATTATTGATATAGTTATTGCTACTATTGTTATTACATTATTACTACATTATTATTATTTTAAAATCAATGATTTAATTTCTCCTATTAGAATATGCCAATAAGCCTTAAATCACTACAGTGAGTGATGATGAACTGAACATCCTCTCACAAGCTCCTTTTGTTGTAACTGATAGAACTTGAAGTACTGGTTGGGTTGGTTTTGTACATTTAATAATAGCTCATCTTCAAAATTNAAATCCATTCCTACTCATCTTGTCATTACAAGACCTTATCAATAGTTCCTCCCCAGCCCTCCTGTAGGCCCCTTTCATATACTGGAAGGCCACTCCAAGATCTTCTTCTCCAGGCTGCAAAGCCCCAACTCCTGCAGCCCGTCCTCATAGTAGAGCTGCTGCAGCCCGTCCTCATAGTAGAGCTGCTGCAGCCCTCTGAGCATCTTGGTGGCCTCCTCTGGACTTGCTCCAACATTCCCATGTCCTTCTTGTATTGGGGATTCCAGAACTGCACCACAGTGTTTTAGATGGCTCTCAGGAGAGCAGAATAAAGGGGTAGAATCCCCTCCATTGCTCTGCTGGTCACACTTCTCTTGATGCAGCCCAGGACATAGTTTTATCATTGTTGTTATTATTATTATTATTTTTGTTATTATTGATATAGTTATTGCTACTATTGTTATTACATTATTACTACATTATTATTATTTTAAAATCAATGATTTAATTTCTCCTATTAGAATATGCCAATAAGCCTTAAATCACTACAGTGAGTGATGATGAACTGAACATCCTCTCACAAGCTCCTTTTGTTGTAACTGATAGAACTTGAAGTACTGGTTGGGTTGGTTTTGTACATTTAATAATAGCTCATCTTCAAAATTCAGTGTGCAGAAAAGTTAACTGACTTTTAATATGTTGTCATTCATCATTTTTACCTGGCTGGCAGCAGGTCTTAGTAGCTGATCCACAAAGCTGCTCTAACCCTTACACTTCCTCTACTTACAGGGTTAGTTCAGGTAGGAGGTAGAAGCTTTTGAATCTCCTGAGACAAAATGTTTTCTAGCAAGTATTGACACTGTTGTGCATGTTTTTTTTGGATGAGTAAGCTTGTCTATAACTGCGGAACCTTTTGCTGTGATGTTTACACTCAGATATATGTTATCAGATTTCTTTTCCTGGAAATACAAGTGAAAATTAACTTCTGGGAGAAGCAAGACTAAAACACCTCATACCAGCTTAAGAAGACACATTTTCAATTCAATTTATCCATTAAAGTAATTTCTTGAGGACCTTGTGAAGGTTTCACTTAAAGGTATATCAGAAGAGCTGCATTAAATCTTCTTGTAGGCTTGAAATTAGATGTCATTATGCTGTAAAACCAAAGTTGAATCACTTCTGCTTACCATGCCTGTTTTGGCTAAAGGAGCATTACAATATGTGTATATACATCATCCACAGAAGTATAAATATTAACACAAATAAGAGGCAGTGGCGAGAATCTGACAGAACCTATATCTGCTTCCAAAAAGATCTTTGTATAGCGTTTCTTAAGCAGCTCTAATGACAGAACTTGCGACCTCGCCTCAATATTTTCAGATTCAAAAAAAATCTGTTCAGATCTTCTCTGTTGCAAATTAAAATTGTTTCCAGATAGTTCTTAATACAGATCTTTAGTTCACTCACATAAGCACCACCTGCTTGATATTCAGATGTATATTGTCAATACTTATGACTGTTACATGCATGAATTTGCTTTTTGTTGATGCTCTGCAACACACAAATGTGCATTCTGAATGCCCATACACTCTCCAGATTGATCTGGGAACATACTGCACAGCTGTAAAGTGAGCACATTTTGTGTTTGTTGTCTAACAATAATCCCAAATTTCAGCACAGTGAGAACAACACTGCTCTCACTCTGGAGGTACACACTTTCTCATTTTCACACACATAAGGAAAATGTGTTTAAGCTGCCAAGCATTGTTTAGAGGAGTTAACTTTTCTGTACTGGAAGCTTGCTCTGGACCATTCTAAAATGAATTTTCCAGCTACCAAGCTTTGTTTAGAGGAGTTAACTTTTCTGTACTGGAAGCTTGCTCTGGACCATTCTAAAATGAATTTTCCAGCTACCAAGCTTTGTTTAGAGGAGTTAACTTTTCTGTACTGGAAGCTTGCTCTGGACCATTCTAAAATGAATTTTCCAGCTACCAAGCTTTGTTTAGAGGAGTTAACTTTTCTGTTCTTGAAGCTTGTTCTGGACCATTCTAAAATTAATTTTCCAGCTACTTGTTTATGCGTTTCGAGGCACACTTCCCATATTGTCTCTCTTTAATTTTGTTATGATTTGTCTCTGTCCTAAGTGTATGCTTATTAATAATTGCCTTAATAAATTCATTCATTATGGGACCTAGGTATTGTGCAAGTGCAGCCCGAAATAAATGGGTTGTACTGAGATTACAAACAGTCTGGCTGGCCTGGGAGTGAAATGTGGATTCCAAAGGAGAATCTGAAAGACTTTGCTCAAGGATGTAATGAGTGGAGCCTAAGTTCCTACTTTTCTCTGCTTTCACCATAAGGAGGTTGCAAAGCTTGCACATGGGGTAGCAGTGATCCAATGCCTGGATCAGTTCTCATTAATTTATTTTGAAATTAGATTTAAATAATCATGATCGGTGACAGCAATTTAAAGGCAACACAAAGCATTCCCTCGTTTACTTCAGATATTATATTTAATACATAGTAGGACCTAAGTTAACAACTGACCACAGGAAACTGTAGATCTTACAGCTGAATCAAATTAGGAATCAATATTTGTTTTCCCTACTTTTTAAAAGGAAAGCATTGATAAAAAAACCCATAACATTTTAGTCATTTAGCAAAGCTAAATTAAATTAATCTCTGTGGGCTGGACTGCACCCCTGAGCAGAATAGCTCTAAGGAGGAATGTGTTTGAAGGAGAGGGTGGAAAGGAAGGAATAATGGAGAGGGAAGAGAGGAGATAGCAGAACTGAATGGTGGTTATTCGGTATGCAAACCAATGGGACTGGAGGCAGCCTACATTGAGATAGGAACAGAAGGCCTCAGAGAATGCCTCAAACAGAGCAATACCCAGCTCTCATTATTGTTTCTACTAAAAAAGAGAGTATGCACATCTCTTGTGGACTGTATCAGTGCAAACAAGGCTGCCACTTCTCAAATTAATTGGGTACAAACACCTTCAAATGCGCAATACGTCTATCCCAGAATGCAAGCCATCCTACCCAGCAACAACTCCTCAACTCCTCTTTCCCACCTTTTTTCCCCCTCTCTTTCCTTCCGCCACTAGCTGAATTTTGGAAGGGCTTTCGTTATACAGGAAGTGCAAACTATTGATTTTCTTTCTAAATACGAATGAAAAAATAGATTTTTAGATTTCCTAGAGAATGGAAATTATGTCTTTCATTCAACCTTTATCAAAGACCAGGGAGTAAACTCCCACATGTTCTATTAACCTCAGTAACATTGTGAATCTCTACACCGGCAAAAGCACAGCTTCCAGCACACTTGCTCCCAACGGTCATTCCAACCCTCACTATGTACCTGAGGGTAACTTACCAATTCATTGAACAATAACTTCACAGCAGCTTCTCCTCTCCCCTCTCTTCTCCCACATGCTACTTTTCACTCAGCATTTTCTCCTTTGTGCCCTACAATCAGAGCATTGCTCAACTGGTAACTTGAGACTGCTGAATTAGTGAGACAAAGATGGGAAGAGCATTTATGTGTACACATATATATTGACTGTATGATGATATGATATAGTATATGGGCACCTCTTAGGGTAAAATATTTCCAGACCACACATGCACCCTATATGAAGTCTGTGTTATACTGCTTATTGTGGTGGTAGGGGTAAGAAAGCTTATAAAGCAGTTGTTCACCATAAAAAACAATCCTGCTTTTCCTAGTGCACCTACTCTTCAAAACACTTTCATTCCATATGCACCAAACCAATGAAAACAAATGTGGGTTTTCTTTTATGAAATATATTAGACTGCAGGTATATTAAAAAATACAAAGAGGTACATTTAACACGGAGAAGGTAACAGGGAGAGTAAGTTTGTTGCATACTATTGTATTGTATTAGCTTTAAGTAGAAATGAAGTCTCCAGAGTGTGTGATGAAATAATGGTAGGTATGTTGAAGGTGTTTTCACCTGTGAGATAATTTGGCTTAATTTCAAATATGTGAATCAAAAGGGTGCAGCCTAATAGATAAAATGTCTTCTTTTTACATTCCAGGTGCTTTATTAGTTTCATTCTTCACTGAAAATCATCCTGCATTGTATATGCAGAAAAATAGGTAAACTCTTAAGTATCTCATTTGATACCTGGCTACAAATGGGGGAAAATGTCATGGTTTGGGTGTCCCCCGCCCCCCCACACTTTAGAAATCACCCAGACTAGACTCAGCTGGCTCTGGAAATATGAATGAAGCTTATATTTACAGCTGGCACAATGTACAAGCAGATATTTACAGTATATACAGTTATAGACAGAAATATACAAGGTAAAAAGGTAATACAGACACAACTCCCCTCCCAGAAACCTGAGTCCCCAGGAGGGGCTCTCAACCACCCCCTCACCTTCCCCCTACCCCTCTCAACCTTACCCCAATCCCAAGGAAGAATGGAGGTCGGCCAGCGGGATTAAGAAGCAAAGGTGAATCAGTCAAGAAGCAAATGGAGGGTGAGGTTAGAAAGCAAGACGGAGTTCACCCAGTAGCCCCAGCTCCCCAGCAGGTGAAGAGCCAAGAGCAAAAGCCCAGAGTGGAGAGAGCAAGATCAAAGTGACTTTATCTTTTGTTTTGTCTTTCCTTTGTACACAGCAAGACTGTGAGTGAAGTAGACATCACCATTGTTTTCATTTCTCAGCCTATGATCTAGTCCTTCTCACCAAAACATTCTAGCTAGGCTCAAACTAGCACAGAAAATTTCTCATGAACTGTTTTGCACTTTAAAGATCAAAATGTGCTTCATTTTTTTTTCTTTTTTTAAGGATATGCTGGAAAAAAAGCATCACAATTTTGGTTAACATTTTATTTGTCCAGACTGTTGTGATTGTACATTACTTTTTACCAACTTTCTGAGAAGAAGTAGAAAGTAAATACAACTGAGCTTAAAAGTAGTCATAGTAAAGGAAGAGTCAAACAACAAAAACTCAGTAAACATATAAAATGAGCGATGACTGTGGAAACAGTGTTACCTGTAACAGGAAAAGATGCTTTTTAGTCTCTGGCTTGCTGTCAGCCCATGGCTTGGATGGCAACAC
>WAAF01003964.1:18952-54271 GCA_013400475.1 Tricholaema leucomelas | reverse complement strand
TCCTAACCCAGATTCAAAACCCTCCTTAACACTTAGATATAACTCTTTATCTAGACTTAGACTTCCCTAAGGAGAAAGCATTTATTCAATGCATTTAGCACACTTACAGAAATGGAAAAATGTCTGTTATTACCCACCCTGAAAACAGAACATATTACCTTAAAAGTCCTCCTCCTTACTTACTCATTATTTTATATATGTATATATTTCATACAGCAAAAATATGAAATAAAGAAGCAAAAACATAAACTTTAAAATACGTATACTTTGAAAGAAAAATAACTAAAGACAATTAAAATGGGAAAAAAATACCGAAATATATTAGAAGTTATTCCAGAACTCTCAATAATCTCACGGAAAAAAAATGTCAGGTCTATTTTAACACAGGGTTTTTCTCTTTCTTTGTGTGTGATGGCAGAAGTACCACATATGGCTTGTTGTCTTGATGATTCCTACAGAATGTTCATTTAAATGTGTATCAGATCACTCTGTAGGAGTGGAAAACACTAATCGTTAATGACTTGTCATTTCTATGCATGAAGGCTGTTGTCCCAAAAGCAAACAAAAGAGAAATCAATTCATTTCACCAGCCAGCTTCAACAGCTTTCCAAGTTAATATTTCACTGTAGCTTGCCTTTTTTTCCTCTGTTTTTGTTTTTTTTTTTTTTTTTTTGTGGGGAACTCAACAAAAAACCTACTGAAACACTACTGGCAGTGCTCTTCCTCCAGAAGGTACTTTTTATTAAGAAAACTCTTCCTTTATTAGGTATATGCATGCATCATCAAGGCTCTAGAAACTGTTACTAATGACAAACCGGTAGCTACCTGCAGTATCTCAAGAAAAATCATAGAATCATGGAATGAAACACTTCAGAAGAGACCTCCAAGCAATGAGGTCTGCCCTGAGCCTCCTCTTCTGCAGGCTGCACACCCCCAGCTCCCTCAGCCTCTCCTCACAGGGCTGTGCTCCAGGCCTCTCATCATCTTTGTCACCCTTTTCTGGACACATTCCAGTATCTCAACAGCTCTCTTGAATTGAGGAGCCCAAAACTGGACACAGGACTCAAAGTGTGGCCTGATCAGTATTGAGTACAGAGGAAGAATAACCTCCCTTGCTTTATGTATATTTAGATGATAAAAATTCTATAAAATATTTCACTAGTGTAGTATTGGGCCAAGACGATGGAAATTGTAGGAAAGCATATTTAAGAAACTAAAAAACGCTGCACAGCAGAGTATGAGAGAGGAGCGAGGACAAAGTGACAGAAACAACTCTACAGACACCAAGGTCAGTGAAGAAGGAGGAGAGGGAGGAAGTGGTCCAGGTATCTGTGGCAACGCATCCCAACCCCAACCCTCCCTCTGCCACCACCCCCCCAGACACACAAAGTGATGCTTATAAGTCTCCTGCCCTTTTATGGCATGATGGAATCTGATGATTTAAGTCTCCAGGGAGTACCTTCCTCTTGTTAGCAGGAGCAATATATGGGGTTTGGGTTCAATCACTCTCCAGATACTGATCTTTAAATCTTTGTACCCGTTCCTGTACCCTGAGGATATCGTGCAACCAAGCAACAAACATGAAAATACTATTTTACTGATTTTGTATATAAGTTACATGGGTGGCAGGATCTGTAATTATTAAATATTTTTATTTACCTCTCATCTGCACCCCTTTATTCATAACAGAGCCAGAGCAGAGATTCCCCTGAATCCCCTGCAGGAAATCATGGTGAACAAGGTCATGCCCCTACAGCCCCCTAGACTTGAGCTGATGGTCACATCACAACCTGTGGAGGGCCCCATGCTGCAGCAGATGGAGATGCCCTCAGGGAAGCTGAAGCCCATGGACAGAAACTCATGCAAGAGCAGGTTTTCTGGCAGAAATTGTGCCCTGTGGGGGATCCATGCTTTGAACAGTCTGTTCTTTATGGATTGTATCCCATGGAAGGGACACACATTGGAGTTCTTGAAGAGCTGCAGACCTCACACTAAAAGTAAAGCCTCATACTCGAGTAGTCTGTGAAGACTGCAGCCCATGGAGAGCTACAGTGAGTTTAACCCTGGCTGTCCACCAGATGCTCACCAAGCTGCTCTCTCACTCCCCACTCTTGGCATGACAGAGCAAGAAGGTAAGATGAAAATGGCTCATAGGCAAGACAAGGAGACTGCTCACCAATTACCATCATAGGTAAAAGACTTGACTTGGAAAAGCTAAACATTTGCTGCCCATGCTGGAGCAGAGGAAAAGTGTGAGGATGTAGTGGCCAGGATGAAGTTTCATAGACTGATGGCAACCCCTGTTTCCCACTGCCGTGCACACCTTAGAGGGAAGAGGTGACAAGCTGGAAATGAAGGACTGAAACTGAACCTGGGAAGAAGAGTAGAGTGAGGGAACATGTTAACTTTGGCAATTTTTTTCTCACTATCTTATTCTATTTTTAATTGGCAGTAAATTAATATGCCCTAAGTCAAATCTGGTTTGCCTGTGACAGTAACTGGTGAGTGATCTCCTAGTCCTAACCTTGACACTTGAGTTTTTCCATTTTACACTCACTTTCTGTCAGTGAATGGGAAGGGGCAGGAGGAACAGAGCAGCTGGGTGGGCACCTGGCAGTCAGCTAACATTAACCTAAACCTCTGGACTAATTACAAAGGATTCTTTTTTTCATATTCCTTTCATAATCACTTACGTTATGGTTTAAGCCAGTACTGAACACTGGTCAGCTACCTATTCACTCCTACCNGGGAGGGGGCGGCGGTGGGTAACAAAGGTAACAAAAGTGTTGAGGGTGGAGACAAAGGACAGAAAGGACTCACTAATTACAGTCACAGGCAAAAGACAGAACTGACTTCAGGGAACAAAACCACTAACAATTTACTGATGGAATCACAGTAAACCAGAAATACATCTGAATCTTAAGAACAACTGCTCCTCACCCTTCCCCTCTTCCTACACTGAACTCTGCTCCCAGTTTCCTACATCCCCCCTTCAGGGGTGCAGAGAGGCAGGAAACAGGGGTTTTGGTCAGTCCCAGTCTGTTCAATGCAATTTCTGCCACTTCTTCCTCCTCAGGAGGAAACTTACCACTGCCCTAATACCCTGATGCATTATGACATCCCTCCCATGGGCCACAGGCCTCCATAGACTTCTCCCAGTATGGATATCTTCCATGGACAGCTTCCCTCAAGAGTCATAGCCTACCTTCTGAGGCAACCACTTGCTCACTCCAGCATCGTGTCCTTCTCAGGCTGCAAGTGGGATTCTTCTCCGCTATTAATCTCCATGGGCTGAAGGTACTCAGTTTGTCAACTCACCATGGGTCACAAAAGGGAACTGCTGCTCCAGCACACCTCTTCTTCCTTTGTCACTGACCTTGGTACCCACACGGTTACCTCTCTCCCATGCCATTCCTCTCCAAAACAAGAGAGTTCTCACAACAAAAAGAAGTTGCCTAACATATTTTACCCACTTAGATATGGTACTGTAAAGGTGCTGATTGGCTTGGTCTTTGGCCAAAGGTGGAGTAGACTTGGAGATGCGGAAGCTTCTTAGAGGAGCCCATGCCAGTAGCTCCCTCTTGCACTACTGTAATGGTTTAGCACAAGGGTAACCTGACTACTCCCCCAACACAAAGATGAGGGGAAAGGTAAAACACACAACTCAGGGTTGAGATAAAGAGAGTTTAACATAACATACTGTAATCAGAATGAATGGTACCTTAGATAATAATACAATGCACAATTACCTTATCTTGGTCTGTTTGCAGAAGTACAGCAAAATATAGGGAAAAAAAAACCCAGCGTAAAACAGAACACCAAAACCAACTACCCAACACCCATGTCTTCCACTGCCATGCCTGCAGTAAGGAGCCAACACCCAAGAACCTGGAACCCAGAAGCAGCAACTGGAACAGGAAGTCTCCCTTGTTGCAATCTGAATTTCAAGCACCATAATACTTTGCTGCAGTTAGCACTTTAATTTTTGAAGCTGGCATCACTGCAGCATGGTATGAATAACAGCAGCAGATTCAGCTCCATCCCTGACATTCTCTATCTCTTATTCTACACCATCTGCATCATGCCCAGAAGCAATCAACATCATACAATAGACATCATACATCAGCCACTGTCCATTCTCACTCAAAATTAGACTGCTTTGCAGCACACAGAAAACTGCTCACTGCAGATGCTCTGGAGCTCCACTTTGCTCAAGCACATTCTGGATCAATCCATGATAAGTCCAAATGGCAGGGCTGTGTTTCCACCCCTGGGGCAGACAACTCCAATGACTCCTTCCACACTCCTCCAAGTGAACCAAACTATGTTTTCCAGTCTGGTGCCTAGCTTCCAGCGCATGCATGAGTGGAGATCCCTCTGTCACACCTACCAAGCCATTGGTTCCTCCTGGTTGGAGGAACAGCCTCTCTCATTGGAATCACTCGCATCTTGTGAAGATGCTCTGAGAGCCCTTTCAGAAGAATCGGCAACAGTATCAGCTTGTCTGATCTTCTGGAATGATTTTGCACTGGAAACTGAGGCACCATTCTTTGGGGGAGAATTCCCCTATAATTGATGTACTCATGCAGCCAGGACTGAACTGGGTTTTCAAAGCCGCCTCTTCATGTCCTCATCATGGTCATGCAAGTAAAACCACAGGGTAGTCTGAGGTGTGTACTTCCCAGATTCTCTCCCTCAGCCAAGAAAGCATCTGTTCCTCGTGGCTGAAACACAAGCCTGTACAGGAGAGATTTTCTCACCTCCTTGAGGCCTTTGCTAGTTCCATCCACTGTCTTTGGCCATCTTCCAAAGCAAGCAAACAGCCAAATGCTCTCTCTTGCTCCTGTGCATCTTTATCTTTTGCAGGATGAACTGCTTTATGATTCTTTTTCCTTACATTTCACCAGCTTGTCAGGATTTTGCACTTGCTCAGGAGTGAAATTCCACACCACTAGAGGGGACCACTGCCCTAAGGTGATGTTCAGCACCACCACAAGCACATACAGGACTCCAGCACAGCGGCCCCCAGAAAGGAAATACAACAAACTCAAACAAACCACCCTAAAAAACAACAAAAGAAAACCTATATAAAACTCTCTTAACAAGGTCCAAGCCTTAACTGAATCCTCTTGTTATCTCACTTTTCATTTACTCGTTTATCTCAACCCTTTTGTCTGCTGCCAGGATTGACTGTCTTAGAATCATAGAATCATAGAATGGTTTAGGTTGGAAGGGACCTCAAAGATCATCCAGCTCCAACCCCCTGCCATAGGCAGGGACACCTCCCACTAGAGCAGGTTGCTCAAATAAGATTCAACTCATCCAATGACAACTACCAAAGCCCTGCCAGACATGAGTCCAACAAAAACTAAAGGAAGAAAAAGAAAGTCCAGAATTCAATGCAGATAATGAAGCAAAGCATGCCAATTATGAATCTGCCTAAATTCTACTATCTATTTTGAAACTTAAAAACATCTGACAGCCAGCCTCGAATGATTCTACAAAACACATCTGCAGACTGAAGCAGATTTTCTTACAAACTTAATTAAAAAGTATGACATTCCAGAAAAATAAGAAATTTTACAAGTAAAATTAATACATGTTGCATTATAGAATTTTTAATGGAGTTCAAATTTTTAATGTAGCTGACTAAACACTTGATAAATATGCAGAGAACTCAAAAGATGTCATCTTTCAAATATCACTTGAAAGATGAAATTCAATTAGAAGAAATGCTGGTATTCACCTAGAATGACTCATGACAAACACCATATAAAAAGTACACTTGCTTCTCTGAAAAGTTCTACTATATCCCCAAATCCACGTTGTACAAGCAATAAGAATCATTGTTCTTGACACACATTTCCACTTCAGTCAGATCAAAAGTGATGAATACTAAGATGCTGCATCAGTATTTGTAGACATCACAGACAAAATGAACACTTTGTCCTGTGCAAAAATATAGGTAAGGTGAAAGCTTTAAACCTTGATTTTTAAAGTAATTTTATTAAAATAATTTACACATCAAATATGCAGAAACTTACAGTTTGAGGAACAAAAGATGAACGTGCTGGGCCCAGTCCTGTTCAACATCTTTACTGATGATCTGGACCAGGGGATTGAGTCCAGCATCAGTAAGTTTGCAGATGACACCAAGCTAGGAGCAGGTGTTGATCTGTTGAAAGGCAGGAGAGCCCTGCAGAGGGACCTGGCCAGGCTGGATGGGTGGGCAGAGGCCAAGGGGATGAGACTGAACAAGGCCAGATGCAGGGTTCTGCACTTTGGCCACAGCAACCCCAAGCAGCACTACAGGCTGGGGACAGAGTGGCTGGAGAGCAGCCAGGCAGAGAGGGACCTGGGGGTACTGATAGATAATAGCTGAATATGAGCCAGCAGTGTGCCCAGGTGGCCAAGAGAGCCAATGGCATCCTGGCCTGGCTCAGGAACAGTCTGGCCAGTAGGACGAGGGAGGTTATTCTGCTTNTCTTCACAGAGAGAGTGATTGGCATTGGAATGGGCTGCCCAGGGAGGTGGTGGAGTCACTGTCCCTGGGGGTGTTCAAGAAAAGCCTGGACGAGGCACTTAGTGCCATGGTCTATTGAGTGAACAGGGCTGGGTGCTAGGTTGTACTGGATGATCTTGGAGGTCTCTTCCAACCTGCTTGTTGCTAAGATTCTATGAATTTTACTACTTTTCTTGAAGATATGCTCACTAAGTCTGCATTTTATTAAACATACACTGTTAAGAACTGAGCTGTTTTTATGTTCATGTCAGCTCATCATATGGTAGGGTATTTGCATACACCAGCAGCCCTAGGTCTAAGCATAGTGAGCTAATGCCCTGCTGACAGCATCTTCAGCACTGTATCCTCTACCCACAAGACATCCAGATCACAGTAGATGCTCCCTAGGCTGGTTACAGAGGTTCACATGAAGTCATGGTAGGCAATCAAGACAAATTCTATAACAACATTTCTGCAGCACATGGGAGAACACAACAGCAATCTACTCCGATAAGTAACAATGCAGAAACAAATCCTCTAAGCCAGCAAATACAATACCAAATAATGAGAAAGTGACAGTGCATTAATGAACATGCATAAAAAAGCAGATGGAACCCTTTCAAAGGAGATAATGCTCTTCTCCTGACTGTGTTGCTGAACAGACATTTTGGTTTTCAGGCATATTGTCTGGCTCCCAAACGTTTACCACGGTTCCCCTGAATTTCCTCCATAACTGCCTGACTATCCTTGTCAAAACTCTCCATTTCAATTTCCTCCCCCTTGGACTGTAACAAGAATGTTCATCAACAAGTTTTGATCGTTACAGTGTATAGGACACTCTCCCATTACACCATTTACTTTGGTTTATCCACGGTGGTATTACATGAAAGCACTACAAAAGGACAGCAGTTTTCTCAGAACTGGCATAATCAGACCAAATCCAGTTTTCTTATCTGAGCTGAAAGCTCAGGAAGGTGCACAGAATGTACATCTTGCTCCACATCACTAACCTGCACTGGACTCTTTGAAGCAGTTCCCTATCCTTCCTGAACTGAGGGGCCTATAACTGGTCAGAATATTCAAGATGTGGCCTCACCATGGCACAATAGAGGAGCAGGAGAACCTCTCTCAACCTACTAACCACATTAGTCTGTCAGTGGTGATACCATTGCAAGGTCAACTATGCTGTTTTACTGTGCCATGCAGATACAGCATATCTGCCTCCAAGTCACAGCCATGCATTAGTCCCAGCAACCTCCAGATGCTTTGCAAATCACAGCACCTGCTAACAAAGTCACCTACAACCAATGTGTGACAAATTAGGTGAAAAATCACCTCTTGAGACTTTATTACCACAAGACTTAGCACCAACTGCAAAGAGTAGACCAAAGTTCTCAAATAGATGGGAAATTACTGCAAAACCAAAATTAATTTTGTTGTGTGGATGGAACCTTATTCCAGATGACTGGCTGTAGCTCCAAATAAACCTCCTTACATTATCTGCACTATTCTCCATATCATGATATTTATTATAAGAACCACAGATAAAACTGGGGATGGCAAACATAATGCAAGGAGGTGTTTTAGCAGGAATCGTAGAATCACTGAACGTTAAGGGTTGGAAGGGATCTCAAAAGCTCATCCAATCCAACTCACTTGCCAGAGCAGGATCACCTAGAGCAGATCACACAGGAACACAATCAGGCAGGTCTTGAGTATCTCCAGAGAGGGAGACTCCACAACCCCCTGGGCAGCCTGTCCCAGTGTTCCATCACCCTCACTGTGAAGAAGTTTCTTCTCATGTTCACATGGAATTTCCTATGCCTCAGCTTCCATCCATTGCCCCTTGTGCTGTCACTGGGCATCACTGAGAACAGCCTGACTGCATCCTCTTGGCACTCACCCTTTACATATTCATAAACATTAATGAGGTCACCCTTCAGTCTCCTCCTCTCCGAACTAAAGAGCCTCAGCTCCTCCAGTCTCTCCTTGTAAGGAAGATGTTCCACTCTCTTAAGCATTTTTGTGGCTCTGTGCTGGACTCTCTCAAGCAGTTCCCTGTCCTTGAACTGAGGGGCCCAGAACTGGACACAGTATTCCAGATGTGGCCTCACTGGGGCAGAGTAGTGGGGGAGGAGAACCTCTCTAAACCTACTAACCACAGCCCTTCTAATATACCCCAGAATGGCACTGGCCTTCCTGGCCACAAGGGCACACTGCTGGCTCATGGTCAACCTCCCATCTGCTAGGACTCCCAAGACCTTTTCTTCTTCACTGCTCTCCAACCTATACTGCTCCCTGGGGCTCTTTCCCAGATGCAGGACTCTACACTTGCCCTTGCTGAATTCAACTGAATTTCTCCCTGCCCAGCCCTCCAGCCTGCCCAAGCCTCACTGAGTGGCAGCACAGCCCTCAGGTGTATCAGCTACTCTATCCAGTTTGGTGTCAGCAGCAAACTTGCTGACAATGCTGTCTGTTTGTTCCTCTTCCACATTGTTGATGAATATATGAACATACTGATAAATATATTGAACAGAACTGGCCCTAGTACTGACCCCTGAGAGACTCCACTAGATACAGGCCTCCAGACCACAACTCTCTGAATTCTTTTCCTCAAGTGGTACGCAATTCACCTCACTATCCAATCACGCAGACCACACTGCCTCAGTTTAGCTGCAAGAATGCTCTGAGAGACTATGTCAAAGCTTTATTGAAATCACAATAAACTGTATCCACTGCTCCACCATCATCTATCCACCTGCTTATGTCCTCATGAAAGGCTATAAGGTTGGTCAAACATGACTTCCTCTCAGTAAAACCATGCTGACTGCTCCTAATCACAGACTCTCTTGCCTTTGATTTGCCTAAGGACAGTGCTAAGGATAAGTAAGGAGGGGAATGGATACAGGTCCCTGCTCGAGGAGATAGGTGAACGCCTTCTCAGCCTTCCTCACTTTCCCAGTTATCCCTACCTAACAGATATAGATCACTGGAAGTTAAGAGCCAGGATCAAGAGGCCTCTGTGTCATCCACCTGCCAGGTGGAAGACAGAAGCTTAAATGGACGGAGCGAGAGGAGGCAGGTTCATGGCTGTGGCAGAGGTCAAGCGCACACAGCAACCTCTTTCACAAGGAAGAAGAGAAGAGTTCCGGTTGGTGGAGACTCTCCTGTTGGAGACAGGATCAGAGGGCCCAATATGCAGGTTTGACCCTTATCATAGGGAAGTCTGCAGTCTTCCTGGAGCCCAAATCAGGGATATCACTAGAGAAGTCCCCAGCATGGTGCAGGCACCAGACTATTATCCATTAGAGATCTTTCAGACAGGTGGAGAGGAAGCTGCATCCCATAGCCTGGGGGTAATGAAGTGAGATTACAAGGCCTTGGGAAGGTTGGTGAATCTGGGGTACAAGTCCTTCCAGTACCTGGCCATGATATGGAAAGGAGTAGAAGAACCCAGTCCATAAATACCAAGACTGGTGCTCAAGGCAGGACCTTGGGTTCTTTGATAATGGCTGGTTTTACAGGACACCAGCACCAATGGTAGCACGTGGGAAAGGCTTATCTTACAGGGGGAAAAGGATTCTAGGGCAAGAACTAGCAGGGCTCATTCACAGACCTCAAATCCATGTATTCTGACTCACTTTTGAATAGGAGCCACCAAATGACATCAACCAAAAAGGACACCAACAAAAAACTCCAAACCAAACAACTAAATAAAACAAAGAAAATCACAAACAAAAAAAAAACCCCACCCCAAACCAAAATACACAACAGAAGAAAAATCAAAGCAAAACAAAACCCCAACAAAAACCAAACCCACTGCAAAAAAAAGATCTTACCTTGTCTTAGATCCTCAATAAATTAGTTCAGCTAGCTTAAACTCCCCTGTTTTTTTGTATCCACAGTAAGCACCTGAGCAGTCCTGTGAACTTAAAGATCACTCAGATCCTCAAAGTGACCATGTTTGTATCATACACAGCTGAACTGATTTCTGCACTGATTAAAAGTCCAGTGGTTTTATCATGTCCCTTTTACATAATTCTAAGCAATCCTTAATTAACCATTAAGGACTAGTATAAAGTACTAGTTCAGACTAGTATTCAGAGCTTCATCTGCCTTCTAAAAGAGAAAAATGTATTTGAATTGCCTAATGAGCACCTCCAAATAAGATTTAACACAGGCAGTAATTACTGTCTGATTTTTCTGTTTCATTTTGCCTAGAAGCTCATTTAAATGGCTTTAAATTTGTAGTAATTTCATAGTATCACAGTCTCACAGTATCATCAGGGTTGGAAGAGACCTCACAGATCATCAAGTCCAACCCTTCACCACAGAGCTCAAGGCTAGACCATGGCACCAAGTGCCACGTCCAATCCTGCCTTGAACAGCTCCAGGGACGGCGACTCCACCACCTCCCTGGGCAGCCCATTCCAGTGTCCAATGACTCTCTCAGTGAAGAACTTTCTCCTCAGCTCGAGCCTAAATTTCCCCTGGCGCAGCCTGAGGCTGTGTCCTCTCGTTCTGGTGCTGGCCACCTGAGAGAAGAGAGCAACCTCCTCCTGGCTACAACCACCCCTCAGGTAGTTGTAGACAGCAATAAGGTCTCCCCTGAGCCTCCTCTTCTCCAGGCTAAACAATCCCAGCTCCCTCAGCCTCTCCTCGTAGGGCTGTGCTCGAGGCCTCTCACCAGCCTCGTCGCCCCTCTCTGGACACGCCCAAGGACTTCAACGTCACCTCCAAATTGGGGGGCCCAGAACTGGACACAGTACTCAAGGTGTGGTCTAACCAGTGCAGAGTACAGGGGCAGAATGACCTCCCTGCTCCTGCTGGCCACACCACTCCTGATGCAGGCCAGGATGCCACTGGCTCTCTTGGCCACCTGGGCACACTGCTGGCTCATGTTCAGGTGGGTATCAATCAGCACCCCCAGATCCCTGCCCGTCCGGCCGCCCTCCAGCCACTCCGACCCCAGCCCGCATCTCCGCACAGGGTTGCCATGGCCAAAGCGCAGCACCCGGCACAATTTGTTCAGTTGTCAGTCACACATTCAAAACGTATTGACAGGCAATGATAGGAGATAAACACAAAACTGAGAAAACTAACAGAGTTCAAAGTTGACACCTAAAACTTCATATACAACAGTAACTTATCTGTCATTGCTGCAAAGGGTTCCATTTTCTTGTTAATCATAGAATCAAGCTGGTTGGAAGAGACCTCCAAGCTCACCCAGCCCAACCTAGCACTCAGCCCTAGCCAATCAACCAGACCATGGCACTAAGTGCCTCATCCAGCCTTTGCTTGAACACCTCCAGGGATGGCGACTCCACCACCTCCCTGGGCAGCCCATTCCAAAGGCAAATCACTCTCTCTGTGATTCACCATGAAGTCTTAAGAGTCACACAACTGTAATAAAATATGTATGTTTTATTCTAATAGTATTTTATTCTAAATAAATATTTTATTGCAATAAAATGGTATTCTATTTTCCTATTAATTTATTCTAAATATTTTATTCTGATAAAATATTTTACTCTAAAAATATGTATTTCTTATTTTAATAATTCTAGTAGAGTAGTTTCAAAATTGGTTTGACATCAGTTTGGATCATATTTAGCAGCTTATCCTATTAAAAACATTCATGGAGAAAGGTCTACTATTTCTAAGTAATTAAAACTTTTCTTAAAGCCTGTCTTTTAAATTTACATTTTTCTTTTTTAGCATGCTGACATATTCTAGAATTTTCCATTCCAGTAGCCTTACTTTATGTCTTTACAGCCCATAGAAAGATCTGAGCCAACTAAATGCTTCTGAAACAGTGGAGTTACATTAAAGGCCTGAGCTAAACTTACAAAACTAAAAAAAAAAAAACCAGTCTTAACAGCTAAAAGAAGTTATAATAAAGCTTCAAAGGTACTTGCTTCTGAAGACATTTTGATTTTAGTATTTTTAGAATATCATATTTTCACCAAAGCCTAAGCTCATCCTACATTCTTAAATGCTTCAGAAAACTCTGAAAGAGAGAATGTTAGAAAAAACTCTGTACCCATGGGAAAGCTTGATACCCTTGCTAAAGCATATCATTTGGGTGTATATGAAACTGGTTTAGAACTTTGCTATTTAAAGCACTATTTACAATAAACTAGAATGCCCCTTCCCATGCACTTCGACTCTCTCAGTTTGAAAATAAACTTTTGCTTTCTAACGGCTGGGGACAGAGTGGATGGAGAGCAGTCAGGAAGAAAGGGACCTGGCGGTAGTGGTGGATAGTAGGTTGAAGATGGACCAGCAGTGTGCCCAAGTAGCCAAGACAGCCAATGGCATCCTGGCCTGGCTCAGGAGCAGTGTGGCCAGTAGGATGAGGGAGGTTATTCTCCCCCTGTAGTCAGCACTGTTCAGGCCACACCTTGAGTGCTGTGTCCAGTTCTGGGCTCCTCAATTCAAGAGAGATGTTGAGGTGCTAGAATGTGTCCAGAGAAGGGCAACAAGGCTGGTGAGGGGCCTGGAACACAAACCCTATGAGGAGAGGCTGAGGGAGCTGGGGGTGTGCAGCCTGCAGAAGAGNGGTCTCTTTCAACCTGGTTGATTCTATTCTATTCTAAATTATCAGCTTATTTTTCATCTGATCTGCAATATCATCACATGTGTGTATTTACATAAAGTTAAAATAAATTATATCATTTATGAAGTTATATGATTTATAAAGTTAAAACAAATTATATGATTTATGAAGTTATATGATTTATAAAGTTAAAATAAATGACACAATAGAGCAGGAAGGAGGTGTTCTACCAAAAACAAAAGCCAAATGTAATACCCACTCTGTAGAATGCCTATCACAAAAAGAAGGACTTGTTGCATTCTAAAAAGAAAACCATGAACTCCACTACTAAGCCATGGGGAGTTTATTTTTCTTTATGTAGTAGAAATACCCATCATCATTTGTATGCATAGGTAAGGGGTTAAATCTTCCCCTTCCCTCTCTCTCTCCTCCCACTGCCACTGAGATAACTGAATGGAGGTAGGGAGTTTTAGTGGAGATACACAATGATTTACTACTCTATTGCCAGGATATCAGATTACATCAAGAGACTGGGGAAAACAAAAGGAAAAATACCTGACCTAATCCGTGCAGGTACCCACAACAAGCCCCCGCATGAAAATGAAACCACAAAAAATAAAGATCATCCTGCACCTCAGAACAAGGAACTTGACAAACCACTTAACATCCCATGAGCCTCACAACTGCCAGCAACACCCACTTCTGTCATGTGGCAAGCACAGCTCAGAATGGTGTAGAATATATATGTATGATTCTGCTTCAACCATTACAGCATATAAATCCACTTATAAATCTTAGCTACATACTGAAGGAGTCGTAACTGCAATTGTATCTTTCCATCACATAGTCCCATGAAATTTACAGGAAAAAGACTTAGTGATAACTAAACTTTTCTGCTATCCAGTTACAACTAAACTATTCTCCACTGCAGAAATTAACAAACATTTATAAAACCTGTGTCCAGATGCTTTACCCAAAACATGCAAGAACAAACCCTCAGAAAATACTGCTTGCTTACACCCATCTCCTCCAATCCCCCAAGCCATGAGGAATTATTCTCTGACACAACTGGTTAACTTTCCATTGAACTGATATGAAATGCTGTAATGAAGTTACCTGTCATTAATGATCCAGTTCAGACACAGATTGAGGGAATTAAGATTTTTGCATCTCTTTACTATTTCCATCACGGTTTCATTGTCCAGTTCTGTGATATGGCGTAGATCCAGGTTTGAAAGATTTCTTAGCTGTTAAGACAAATGTGACAGAAACAAATTATCTGAAACTGCTCACATACATAACTGTTAGCAAAAACTGCAAATATTTTTGGAATCATGTACAATATGCAAGAGCTAGTCAAGAAAGATGAGCTCACTGTATGCTTCACTAAAAGGAAACATATTGGAGATATTCACAGGACTCAATTTTAGCAAATTTACAATTCAGACACTCAGCCACTCCGTAAAATCAAGACACTCTCATGGTTGAACTTATCTCCATTAGGCACTGAGGCCTTCCTCCTTTTGACTACATGGAGTGTAAGGTACCAAGGCAACATACCAACTCACTTAATTACAAGGAAAGTAGGGCATGGGAGGAAGAAGACATTTGTGCTTAGATTCAGATGCATGGGATTAAAGATTCCAGAGTCTAAAGCTTTCAAACTAAGCAAATATTACAAACTTCCTGCAAAATATTTATACTGTAGTTTCACCTGCACAGCCATCACTAATAACTTGGACATACTGAACAACTAGAGTTTGTGCCAAGGAATAGTATGACTAAGATTTACAGCCTGATTAATCAGATTTATTCCTAATGTTAATCATTATAATGTCTTTCAAAAGTAAACAAAACTCTCCTAGTACTTTTATGAGCTATGGACTCAAAGAACAAATTTTTAACAGATTTCTGCAGTGCCTCATTTTAGTCATAATAACCTCCAAGTACTGTTTGTTTTTTAAGCTGTCTGAAATAGTCTGTGTTATACTCTGGGAAAATAATTGCATTAGGTAATACTGACACTTTAATTAAATTTACCTTCCCTGTAAGAGAGAAAAAACAATCCTGTTCAGCGATTTAAGTCTCTAAGGATTTGATTAAGTAAAGGCAGACAACTGAGATCATATAATCAGTCCATTTCAGTAGTTAATTAAGTCAAAGCGTTATAACAAAGAAAAGTAATAATGAAAAAGAAATACAATAAAAAGAAGAACATTAAAAGGGAAAAAACAGGACTTCAAATGTAGGCAGTCTTCCACGGCAAGTGGCGATACGGCGTTTTGTTCCAGGAAGTTTTTGACATTCTTCAAACTAAAGATGAAGAAAAACCACATACTACTCCCCAAAATTCTGTAGAACAAGCATAAAATTAAGGAGCCTGACCTCTGTGAAATAACTGCAGGGGATGTGTATAGGAAATAGGACAATAATGTTCCTGGAACAAAGACGATATTGCTAACATTAGGATACTACCACAGGTGTACTCTGGTAGTGCTTGTTATAATCCCATTGAACTTCTGAAAATCTCATTCGCCTATTAGGGAAAAAAAAGCACATAATGATTGATACTGTGTGGGTAAAATGCGAAGATTTTGCATGCTGTGTCTGCACTTCATACGTGCTGCTCTAGCAGGAAGTTTAAAACAGCTTTTATTTGCCAATCCATCATTTTCTTTTCTGCATAAATTACAAGGAGAAGGGGAACTGTCAGAGCAATTCAAACAGTCCTGTCATACACCTAACTCGTATTAGATGCTTCAGCCTTCGCACTATGTTGGCAATAACATGGCCAATGTCTGCAACAGAGGAAATAAAAACTACTGGACTATTCAACAATGCCTATGTTCTATGACAGCAAACTAGTATTTATCAAAGATAAATAGAAAATCATCCCATTAAAAAAAACAAACTCCACAGCAGAATTCTTTCAGCAAAGACAACACACTTGTTATGAGCAAGGGACAATACTGGTGATTCTTTTGTTCTTTTATTAATTACAAACTAAAAACCATGAACTTACACTAAAGATCAATCAGTGCATGTAGGTCAGGGCTTCTTCCAAAACCACTGTGGATTCAAATTAGGTAAAGTGTAATGCTAGACTACCTACCTCACTAATGCAAATGAGGGAGAAACAGCAAGAAGACTTTATGCTTGTGCTTATCCAGGAAAAAGAATTTCTGCTTTGGTGTTTTTCCACCAAATCAGTAGGCTCAAAAACTAAACTGAATTCCAAATATTCCTACTGATGAAAAACCTTATCCTTTACCATCACAGCAGATGAGCACACCCTCATGTTTTCTTAACTTCATAACAGCAACAACAGTCTACTGTTATATACAATATACAGCAACACAATCATCACAGCACCCAGCCCTATCCACTCAACTAGACCATGGCACTAAGTGCCTCATCCAGGATTTTCTTGACCACCTTCAGGGACAGTGACTCCACCACCTCCCTAGGCAGCCCATTCCAATGCCAATCACTCTCTCTGACAACAACTTCCTCCTAACATCCAGCCTATACTTCCCCCAGCACAACTTGAGANCCACCAGTACCCCCAGGTCCCTTTCTTCCTGGCTGCTCTCAGCCACTCTGTCCCCAGCCTGTAGTGCTGCTTGGGGTTGTTGTGGCCAAAGTGCAGAACCCTGCACCTGGCCTTGTTCAATCTCATCCCATTGGCCTCTGCCCACCCATCCAGTCTGTCTAGGTCCCTCTGCAGGGCTCTCCTACCTTCCAGCAGATCAATACCTGCTCCTAGCTCATTCACCTTAAACAGCCTACCTGACACCTGACTTACTTGCTAGTTTTATTCTTTTTAATCAAGCACAACATCCCCGATTCAGAAAAATCTTACTGCATTACGAGGTTGAGGAGACGGCATTTGTTTTCAGCTGGTCTGATGGGATTTTGATTGGGGTTTTGGGTTTGCTTTTTTTCTTTGCTTGTTTGTTACACTGGGGGAGGGGGTTTGCTCAGTTGGATTTTTTTTTTAATATCAAACCAAATTATCTTCATGCAGCAGTACTATTCTACTGCACTGTTTCAGGGCCATTCTTCTACAGGTATTTATGATTTTCTTCAATTTTCAATTTTATAGTTCTACAATGCTTAGCAGAATTCATGAGCAGGATCCAAACGCTGAACTCAGCTCTAGCAAATAGAATGCTTAAATTAAAAAGTAACAATAGACAACACAAACTGTAAACAGAATACTTCAAAATACGAAATAAAAAATGAAAGAAATAAAAGAAAGTCAAACCAGTTAAACTAATTTTGTGGGAAACACATATATACAATCTTGTCAAAATTACTGAATCACAGAATCAAACAGGTTGAGACCTTCAAGATCATCCAGTCCAACCTAGCACCCAGCCCTAAACAATCAAACAGACCATGGCACTAAGTGCCTCAGCCAGGCTTTGCTTGAACACCTCCAGAGACAGCGACTCCACCACCTCCCTGGGCAGCCCATTCCAATGCCAATCACTCTCTCTGGCAACAACTTCCTCCTAACATCCAGCCTAGACCTTCCTCCAGCACAACTTGAGGCTGTGTCCCCTTGTGTTGTTGCTGGTTGCCTGGCCGAAGAGACCAACCCCACCTGGCTACAGCCTCCCTTCAGCTAGCTGTAGACAGCAGGGAAGTCACCCCTGAGCCTCCTCTACTCCAGGCTCAACAACTGACTTAGTGTTAAAATTGTATACCATAGCATAATAATAGCATTTAAATTTAAGAGAGAGTGTAGTTTGGTGAGAAAGATTAGAAGGGGACAGGATGTTCATCCCTTACTGTCAGTCCCATAGACAGAGAACTGACAGCCCAGTATATAAAGGTTTTGTGACAAGACTGTCTGTTAAAACACACTGAAAGCAATTGGTCCTCTGTGAATGACAGATGCAAAAAAACCCTTCTCAGATCACAAACTGGTTTCGGACAAAGGATGTTTGAAATCAAAGCCTCAGGTCTTTCAAAAAGATACTTAAAAAATCCTAATACTACTACTATTGCAAAGAAATTAACTGCCAGTTTTGAATCTGAAATATTTTAAATTATGATAAATAATTTTTGACAAAAACCTTTGTTACTTGGTCAAAATGCCATTTTGTGGAGGTTATTTAAGACTCAGACCTCACCATAAGATTGTGTGCCTGAATATTATGGTCAGCACACATGTGATGCTAACCAAGAACTTAGAACATTTGAAAACTATCAAAACCAAAACAAAGAAACAAAACTTCAATTGCACAAAAAAGGGGAGGGAAGGCAAATATGTCTAATTCAGGACTGTTTCAGTCCTGTTCATATACTTTATATGAGAAAAAAAAATTACTACCACCATTGGGATCACAGGTAATTACTTCAGTGTATCAACTCCTATGAGTATTTAGTTGTTAATATAGGGGACTACTAATACAATGAACATGCAGCAATTCTTTGGGGTTTGGGTTTTTGTTTTGTTCCTTGCACATTTCTACAGTTCCCTTAGAGATAAGCTTCCTTTAAAATCACAGAATCAAACTGTAGAGTCATTTATGCTGGAAAAGACCTCTGAGTTCAACAGTAAATCCAATACTGCCAAGTCCATCACTAAACAATTCACACAAGATCAATCCTCTTCAGAACTCAAGTCAAATTATTTCTGAAGGAAAGTGATTATAAGGACTTAATGAGCTTTAAATTCACATCTTTTGCTAATTAAGCTTAATTTTCTTGACTCTCTCTGTGTATATTTGCCTTCAGGGAATAAAATGCTCTCTGATTAAAGGCCCCCAAAGTAATTGTATGATCAAAAGAAATTACAAACAACAAACTGTAAAAAACCTGTAAGATCACATTCTTCTTATTATGTCAACAGAATCCATAAGGTATTCTTTTTTAATTAATATACATTAATTTTAACTTAAACACTTAAAGAATTAACTGCATTACTGAGATATTCCGTATTCCTGAAACAGTAATCATACATGGATTAAAGAACTGGAGGATGATTGAACAGTTACCAAGGAGATGATTTTCCCATTGAATTATTTAATGCTCTGCACGCTCACAACTCTTAATTTCATTTCTTAAAATTCAATACTGCAGAACATCCAATTCTCACTGCTTAGAAAAGGAACACACATTCAAAACCTGTGTCATGTATATAGATATTCAATTCACATCACTTACCAAAACAAAGCCAAAAGACAGGGAAAGTTTAGAAGACTATAGGTATTTGCAAAAAAAAAGAACATCAAGAAGAAAAGCAAAACACCACAGTTAAGAAGGTAGTTGAAAATATGTATTAATGAAACAAACTTATTCAGTAGATTCCTTTGGCACACAGTAAAACACAACAGGAAAGTGAATAACATATGTATTCAAATTACTACTCTTTCCAAGATGACTGATGATAGTAATTTTTGAGTTGTTTACTTTTACAAGTTACACCACAGAAGTAAAGATATTGCTCTCCTTTCTAACACTAAGACCACTCAACACTGCTCAGGCCACACCTTGAGTACTGTGTCCAGTTCTGAGCTATTCAATTCAAGAGAGATGTTGAGGTGCTGGAAGGTGTCCAGAGAAGGGCAACAAGGCTGGTGAAGGGCCTGGAACACAAAGCCTATGAGGAGAGGCTGAGGGAGCTGGGGGTGTGCAGCCTGCAGAAGAGGAGGCTCAGGGCAGAGCTCATTGCTGTCTACAGCTCCCTGCAGGGAGGCTGTAGCCAGCTGGGGTTGGGCTCTGCTGCCAGGCAACCAGCAACAGAACAAGGGGACACAGCCTCAAGTTGTGATGGGGGACGTATAGGCTGGATGTTAGGAGGAAGTTCTTCACAGAGAGAGTGATTGGCATTGGAATGGGCTGCCCAGGGAGGTGGTGGAGTCACCGTCCAAAATCATCCAGTCCAACCTAGCACCCAGCCCTATCCAGTCAACCAGACCATGGCACTAAGTGCCTCATCCAGGCTTTTCTTCAACACTTCCAGGGACGGTGACTCCACCTTCTCTGGACACCTTCCAGCACCTCAACATCTCTCTTGAGTTGAGGAGCCCAGAACTGGACACAGGACTCAAGGTGTGGCCTGACCAGTGCTGAGTACAGGGGCAGAATAACCTCCCTCGTCCTACTGGCCACACTGCTCCTGATACAGGCCAGGATGACATTGGCCCTCTTGGCCACCTGGGCACACTGCTGCCTCATCTTCAGCTACTATCCACCAGTACTCCCAGTGCCCTTTCTTCCTGCCTGTTCTCAGCCACTCTGTTCCCAGCCCATAGCACTGCTCGGGATTGTTATGGCCAAAGTGCAGAGCCCTGCACTTGTTCAATCTCATCCCATCGGCCTCTGCCCACCCATCCAGCCTGTCTAGGTCCCTCTGCAGGGCTCTCCTACCTTCCAACAGATCAACACCTGCTCCTAGACACAAGATGCAAAATGTGTAAATACAATCAGACTTTGATGGCAGTGGGTTTGTCTGTGAAACAAAGAGCAGCAGGAAACAGGGATGGTGACGTCTGCTGGCAAGCAGGAGGCAAGGGAGAGAGAGCAAAGAGGAAGTCCCCCTGCTTTTATGGATCTTAGACAAGAAGCGGGAGTGGGCTTAACCACCACACATGGCACTGTTCAGACCCACCCCTGGGGAGGGGTCGAGACCACTCCCCCAGGAGGGTTAACCCTTTACAAATGGACATCTTATTAAATGCAAACTGATTCAAATAAAGCATATGTCACCTTATGAAATGTAGTTCATTATATGAATAGATTTTACAATGTTTTCTCTAGATCTAGCCAGAGAAGAATGTTCTTAGTTGGGAAGCATGATGATTTTAAAATTAGAACTTATGCTGAAATACTCTCATGAAAAGGAGCACAAAGCAGAACACTTCATGTCAAAACACCTCAGTTATTAATGAAATGGGACTACTCAGTACCTCACGGTTTAGAAAAGGCTCTTGCACAATCAGTCTTGTCATGCATCTATTATCATTTTTATCTCTGTCAAACTCACAATGTCTGCACTGAATGAGTCCTAAATATTTGCTCTCTAATTCTGAATTTTTATTTTCTTCATACCAGCTACTAGCTCAAACACAGCTATGACTCAATCAGATTGGACTTGACTCTCAGGAAACAATTATGAGACAAAGAAAGAACAGAGATCACACAATTTCAAAACCAGTTCTTAAATAAGCTGACTTCATGTATTGGTGATTAGAAGACTAAGTTAGCCAACGAAGTAAGAACATTGCTGTCTATAACTACCTGAAGGGAGGCTGTGTAGCCAGGTGGGGGTTGGTCTCTTCTCCCAGACAACCAGCAACAGAACAAGGGGATACAGTCTCAAGTTGTGCCAGGGGAAGTATAGGTTGGATGTTAGGAGGAAGTTCTTCACAGAGAGAGTCATTTGCCATTGGAATGGGCTGCCCAGGGAGGTGGTGGAGTCACCGTCCTTGGAGATGTTCAAGGAAAGACTGCATGAGGCACTTAGTGCCATGGTCTGGTTGACTGGACAGGGCTGGGTGCTAGGTTGGACTGGATGATCTTGGAGGTCTCTTCCAACCTGGTTGATTCCATTCTATTCTATTCTATTCTATTCTATTCTATTCTATTCTATTCTATTCTATTCTTTCTGTCAAGATGTTGTTCAAGGATTCACATACGGTTTAAATGAAAATGTCTGTAACAAACTTCACCAGACTGTCTGTCAGAAGTACAGAGAGAGTTATACTGCTACAATGCAATTACTCTTGCATACATATCAGAAATCAAAGAAAGAAGAAAAGAAAGTGGCATAGAAATAAAACCTATGTCTGCATGTTGAGATTCACTGATGCCAGCTGTTCGAATTCTAAAAGATGAGCAACAATTAACTGCTGAGAGGCAATTACCATAAATGGGGGGGAGCAAATACCACCACTTCAGGAGGCAAAGATACAAAGTTAAAAAAAAAAATCACTACTTCATGAGTTGGCATATTGAGTTGCTTATTTACAAGTAGTTAATGAATTGAAATTATCCATTTGGTTATTCCTTAACACAACTACCCAATATGCATAGGTACTTTGCACGCTTACATAGGTCTTCTCACTTACAGGAGAAAAAGAAAGTGAAAAGTAGAAAATAACCAGCGATAAAGTCTTGAAAGACAAGAACTTGAGGAGAGGAGAAAGGAAGAAAATCAGGGGAAAAATAACAACAAATTATGTAAGGAAAGATTAGTAACTAATAAAAGAAGTCATGAAAAAGTGCTAAAGGAAGGTAGCAATAGTTGTGGATGTACTGGAAACAGAAGGTGAAAACTACAACACTATACATACAGTATACGTACATGTTCTTTCCTCCTTCAAGGAAACAAAGTTGACACACGCTGGACTAAGTTTTCTGATGTCACAGAGCAGGTCATACTGATCTTCTGTGACACTGTTTCACACATCACAGCCACAAAGCAAAATAACACATTCTAGATCATCAGAACAAAATACTGGCTTCATTCACTGGGAGTCCAACCGTGAATTACACACAAATACACTCCCACTTTTCCTTTCTCTCTCCTTGTGTATGTACGTGCAGCACTTTCCATCTTGCCTAACTACCATTATTTTCTTTAGGTGATTTTTTTTTTTTTGTAATTTATAGTAACTTCAAGGAGCTAGAGTGGCAACAAGTGTGCACACAAGAACACTTCTTGTTTTTAATCTCACTGTGTTTCATAGAAAATAACAAAAATAAACTCTGAATGTTTCTGCTTTTCCTAAATGCATTAATTATGGTCTCACTACCATACCCCACAATCAGCTATTGAAACCCCTCTGCAGTTCAGCAGCACTGCAACTCAAAACTTTGAAAGAATAGAATTTTCAAAGAGAGGTAACATTAATAAGGGGGAAATATGGTAATAATAAACCACTCAATTTTTATACATCCATCAACCTCTAAGCAATTTCCCATCAGTTCGCTCACAAGAAGGAGGACCAAAGGGCACCAGCTCTCCACAGCCTGGTGGGGCTCACTCACAGCCTATGCAGAGCAATGATTCCACATCTGGATACAAACCTGAACATAGAAGGTTTCACATCAACATGAGGAGAAACTTCTTTACAGTGAGGGTGCCATGGGCTACGACGCCACAGGCAGGGAGACGCTTGATGCAAGCAAGTTCAAATCTGTTTATTGCATTCCAAACCTGTGTTTCTGTACCTTTCATCAGAAGGCTACAAACTGTAACTGGCTACATGTACTTGCGTTAGAAATTGCACACCAATTAGCACAGACAATCATCACATTCTCTCAGCAACACCTACGTTGTGTCTAAGCAACCTAAGTCAGCAGAGATAGGTGAAAACCACAGGCTCCAGCCCTACATTTGTTTATATTTGTTACACCATTCTCTAAGGCCATTCCAACCTTCTGCTTTACCTTAACTCAGTGCTTCTGAGCTCGTGCACTCTCACCTGCCCACGGCTTATGTTCCAGTATTTCAAGTTTCAAAATCTGTACCATTCCAACAGAGCCCTGGAGCAGGCTGCCCAGAGAGATTGTGGAGTCTCTTTCTCTGGAGACTTTCAAAACCCACCCAGATGTATTCCTGTGCAAACTGCCCTAGGTGATCCTGCTTGGCACAGAGCTTGAACTTTATGACCTCCGGAGGTCCATTTCAACCTCTAAAGTTATGTGATTCTGTGGCCAGGATGCCTGAGCAAAGGGCTTCGCTTAAGTAACTGCAGTTTCCAAGTTGACACTCTTAGGCATGCTAACAAGGAAAACTAATATATGTTGATAAATAGAAATGACTGTGTTACTCAACGTTCCTCCCAAATGCTAAACGTCATCTGGAATGCAGGGACAACCTGAACTGGGATATAAAGCCCATGAGAGGGACATCTGTTTGCACACCAACTCTGGCACTAAGGAGTGCACATGCTGCTGACACTGGTAGCAGGGTCAGCAATTAGGGTGCAGCTTGGGCCAGCACCAGCAGCAGGGGTGAAGACAGAGAGGAGGACAGCTGACAGGCTGTGCTCCTTTTCCTCCACTTAAGACAGCTTTCTTGATAAGAACTGCACCTTCCATGTACAGCTGAACTTTGCTGAACCTGCATTAGAGCCACCATGAAGGTTAGCATTTTCATCAGAAGACATGAAAAGTACTGTATTGTTTCTCTCTCCCACAGACATATGCCCCTCTTATGCACCATTTCAACAGAGGCAGTCCTTTCCAAACTGCATCCTTTCAGGCACTATAATTTTACCAGGCAAATTCACTTCTCTGGCTTACATCTTTTTGCATGTGTTCAAAAACGTTTTCAGTTCTTCTGAATCTTCAAATATTGATCTGCCCTGATGAAAATATTTTACAGATATGCAGAAAGGTTCTTTTTTAACACTAAGAGACCTATGCGGCGGCATAAACCCCACCTTGTCTTTCTTCAGGCATGTTCTGTTTTCATTAAATATGTTTATTGTCCAGTTGCTACTTCAAGATCTCTTCAACTATTTTTACATTTACCAGAACTTAGCATATTGACTACCTATTTCTACAGTCATCAATTTTCCCATTTGAAATTCTTAGCTAACAATACTGACATCTATTACAGGTTCATTCTGCCTGAGTTCTGCCTGAAGTTTGCACAATCCCAGCTCATCCCAGTCATTCATTTTATTGAACACTTTCATTCATTTCAGGTTTACTCAGGTTAATTCTCCCATACATGACACAGCTCAGTAGGCTGAACATGAGCCAGAAGTGTGCCCAGGTGGCCAGGAGAGCCAGTGGCATCCGGGCCTGGATTAGGAACAGAGTGGCCAGCAAGACAAGAGAGGTTATTCTTCCCCTGTACTCAGCACTGGTCAGGCCACACCTTGAATGCTGTGTCCAGTTCTGGGCTCCTCAATTCAAGAGAGATGTTCAAGTGTTGGAAGGTGTCCAGAGAAGCGCGACAAAGCTGTTGAGGGGCCGGGAGCACAGCCCTGTGAGGAGAGGCTGAGGGAGCTGGGGGTGTCTAGTCTGGAGACGAGGAGGCTCAGGGCAGACCTCATTGCTGTCTACAACTACCTGAAGGGAGATGAGGGTCAGTCTCTTCTACCAACAAGGGGACACAGTCTCAAGTTGTTCCAGGGGAGGTCTAGGCTGGATGTTAGGAAGAAGTTCCTCATAGAGAGAGTGATTGGCATTGGAATGGGCTACCCAGGGAGGTGGTGGAGTCACCATTCCTGGAGGTGTTCAAGCAAAGCCTGGATGAGGCACTTAGTGCCATGGTCTGGTTGATTCGACAGGGCTGAGTGCTAGGTTGGACTGGATGATCTTGGAGGTCTCCTACAACCTGGTTGATTCTATGACTCTTCTTACATAAAAAGAAATAAAATGTACCTGGCACACTATGTTAATACACAAAGATGGACATATGTAAAATGTATGTGCATGGAAGGTACATCGTTGCAGTAAAGGGTCTGTCTAAATCAGACCCTGTGAGATTTACCCACAGGTCCTGAGGGAACAAGCACGTGAAGCTGCCAAATCACTGACCATCATATTCAAAATGTCACAGCAATCTAGGGAAGCCCCTGCTGACAGGAAAAGGGGAAACACTGAAAAAAAGAAGAGCTCAGAACTAAAGACTATGTCAGTCTCACCTCTCTGCCTGGCAAGATCATGGAACAGAACCTCCTGAAGGACTTGCTAAGGCATACAGAAAATTGAGAAAGGCGACTGACGTCAACCATCGTGGCTTCACCAAAAGCAAATCATGCCTGATGAATATGATGGCTTTCTGTGGTGAAGTTACAGCACAAGCGGCTAACAGAAGAGCAACTGAGGTCACCTACCTGGCTACTGTAAAGCATTTGACACTGTCCCAAATGACATCCTGGTCTCTAAACTGGAGAAGTATGGACGTGAGGCAGGGGCTGCTCGCTGGGTAACGAACTGACTGCACGGCCACACTCAGAGAGTTGCCATCAACAGCTCAATGTCCAAATGCACACCTGAGGCGAGGGGCATCCCTCAGCAGTTGCTACTGCAACCGGTGCTGTTAACATCTTGGTCAGCCATATCAACAGTGGGACTGAGTGCAGCCTCCACCAGTCTGTGCATGACACCCACTTCTGCGGCCAGCCGACACGCTGCAGGGAAGCGATGCCATCCAGAGGGACTTGAGACAGGCTTGAGATGTGGCCTCGTGCCAACCTCATGAAGTTCAACAAGGCCGAGTGCAAGGTCATACGCTTGGGCAATCCCAAGCACTAAGATAGGCTGTGCAAGGAATGCCTCAAAACTAGCCTGCAGGAGAAGAACTTGGACGTGTCAGATGAGGAAAAACTCAACAGGAGCAGCCAATGTGCCCTGCCAGCCCAGAAGCCCAAATGTAGCCTGGGCTGCACTACAGCAGGACAATGGAGGTGGTTTAACTTCTCTACTCTGCTCTCATGAGATCCCACCTGGTGTCCACTTCTGGGGGCTCCAGCATAAAAGGGACATGGAACTGATAGAGAGGGTCCAGAGGAAGGCCACAGAGATGATCAGAGGGCTGAAGCCCCTCTCCTATGGGGACAGGCTGTAAGAGATGAGCCTATTCAGCGTGGAGAAGGCTAAGGGGAGACCTTACAGCAGACCTGAAAGCAGCCTACAAGAAATCTGGGGAAGGACTTTTAACAAGGGTTTGCAGTGAGAGGACAACAGGGAATAGCCTGAAGCTTGAGGAGGGCAGATTTAGACTGGATACTAGAAGAAATTCTTTACAGTAAGGGTGGTGAGATACTGGAACAGGTTCCTCAGGGAGACTGTGGATGCCCCCTACCTCGAGGTGTAAATGGTTGAATGAGCCTTAAGCAACCTTGTCTAGTGGAAGGTGTCTCATGTCATAGCAGAGGGGTTGGAACTAGACAATATTCTGTGTCCCCTCCAATTTAAACCAGTCTATGAATCGATGAAATCTCCTGCATTGAGAATTTTTCTATAAATTTTGTACTTTCAACTACAGAATTACTGCTTCCAAGAAAAACTACTGATCCCTGAATATGTTTCTGCTACAGGGGTTTTGTGGAAATCTCAATGTGTCTGCTCAATAAAGTAAAGCTCATTTATCTTGTCATGTTTCTGCCCACAACAGTGTTCTTCATCATATCTTGGCTTATACTTATGGTTTGGCATTAGTCAAACACACTGATGACTAGCTAGAAGTAGTTATAGTACTTACATTGGTGAGGTGAATGACTCCTTTTGATGTAACAGAGCAGCCCATAAATCCAACATATTGCAGCTCAGGACAATGTTCAGCAAAAGCTTTCACTGACTGATCTGTCACCTACAGAAAAAAATATACAGATAATAGTTGAAACAGGCAATATGAGCACATTTTTAATACAATTTTATCAGTTTCTCTCTACCTTTTTATTATTATCACTGTTTGCTTTAAGAGTTTGAGAGAAAACATCAAGTATACACACACATCTATAAATCTGCATGAAAAGGAAAATAAAAGACCCTCTTCGGCAGAAGGGATTTGTCTTCTTGGAGGAGAAGAAACAGAAGAAAGAATGATAGCCACACACCCAAATGTTAACGTCATTTAATTTAAAGCTAATATTGAATTTGTATCTTTTGGTGTCAGTTATCATGTCAATGGACATGTTACCTATTTTATTGCAGTGATTTACTTATTGCTACTTTTTTTTCCCTTCAAATTAAGTTTATCTAATAAAATGTGATAACTGTGAAACACAATCCATTGCGTAAGTGTAATTATTAGGAAGGCAGATTAAATATTCAAAAGCAAACCTTATGAATAATATAGTATTGACATGAGCAGATTTAAGACATCTGCATCTCTTCCTTTGCACAAGTTCTAGGTTTTTTTCTTTTTCCTTTTTGTCCTAGTGTAAATGACAGTAATGCAAACCTCTATTTTGACTCTGGGACAAAACCTGTCAAACTGCTCAAGAATGTCACACTATGTCTGAAATCATAAATCCTGAATGCTGAGGACTTTTTGTGTCTCTAAGGATATCTTCCTGTTAGCCTAGACCACAGAAACGAAGCAAGTTTTGAAGTGTTTAGTCCAGAACCTAGCCTCCGATGAATACATACACAGAAACATTATTCCTGCTCTGCTGTGGATCACCTTTATCCAGAGTTTCAACTTGACTGATTAACATGTCACTTAAGTGTAGACTGGCAGCAAAAGGTGACCTTGATGAAGATTGACAAAATAATTTCTGAAAGAGCAGTCCAGAGAAAAGTGAGTTCAACAAGATGATAGGTACAACACACATAAGCTGTACTCATTTCAGGTTACTGAATATGCTTTTAGGTTTAATGCAGCTTTCTCAAATCAACTATTTCATAGAATCAACCAGGTTGGAAGAGACCTCCAAGATCATCCAGTCCAACCTAGCACCCAGCCCTATCCACTCAACCAGACCATGGCACTAAGTGCCTCATCCAGGATTTGCTTGAACACCTCCAGGAATGGCGACTCCACCACCTCCCTGGGCAGCCCATTCCAATGCCAATCACTCTCTCTGCCAACAACTTCCTCCTAACATCCAGCCTAGATCTCCCCTGGCACAACTTGAGACTGTCCCCCCTTCTTCTGATGCTGGTTGGCTGGCAGAAGAGACTGACCCTCATCTCCCTTCAGGTAGTTGTAGACAGCAATGAGGTCTGCCCTCAGCCTCCTCTTCTGCAGGCTGCACACCCCCAGCTCCCTCAGCCTCTCCTCATAGGGTTTGTGTTCCAGGCCCCTCACCAGCTTTGTTGCCTTCTCTGGACACCTTCCAGTATCTCAACATCTCTTGAATTGAGGAGCCCAGAACTGGACACAGGACTCCAGGTACTTTCTCTTAGTGAGAAAGAGAGAGCTGCATATATGCAAAACTAAAGCAAAAGGCAAGCATTTGGGGATTGTGTATCTAGAAGCCAATGCAACCAAAAACAAGCTGCAAAGAAGAGGGAAGGATGAGTTAAACAGATTCAGCCCGATCTGGGCACTGACCACATTCCATCTAAATACATCCATGTCTATGGTCTGACTACAAGTTCCTTTTTGATTTTCATGGGATATTTGTATGCTCTGCTCAGCTGAGTACAGCCACTGTTTGGGATTTAACATACTGACTTCTAAAACCTTTGGTAAACACTGTTGGAAGTCAAAGACTTACTCTTTAACATTCTACCAGCACTACAGCAGTGGAAAAGAGAAGCTTCTCTGTAGAAGACAAACTAAACCTTCTGTTTCACCTAACAATCTAAGAGAAGGACCCTGTGACAACCTTGTCTCTCTACAAAGAATTAAAAGTATTATTCTCTGTTTCAGACAGGTTTGTTCTATCTAGCAAGAAAATGTAATGCAAAATCAATAGCATAAATCTTCAATATCATTAATAGAATAGAATAGAATAGAATCAATCAGGTTGGAAAGAGACCTCCAAGATCATCCAGTCCAACCTATCACCCATCCCTATCCAGTCAACTAAACCACGGCACTAAGTGCCTCATCCAGTCTTTAATGAATTACAAAGAGTGAAAAAACCAACAATTTCTTAGTCATAGCTGACATTTGGCTACATGCATACTTTTTTAAAGTGGTGCTATGAAGTTCTTCACAGAGAGAGTGATTGGCATTGGAATGGGCTGCCCAGGGTGGTGGTGGAGTCACCGTCCCTGGGGGTGTTCAAGAAAAGACTGGATGAAGCATGTAGTGCCATGATGTAGATGACTGGATAGGGCTGGGTGCTGGGTTGGACTGGATGATCTTGGAGGTCTCTTCCAACCTGCTTATTCTACGATTCTATGAATGCAAATAATGGAATTACTCTTTCTCAAAATGCCTTCTGTTCATAAGATGGATTTTTTTTTTTTCACTTTCCACAAAATCTGTGAAAAAATAGTTTGGGTAGAAGTTAATAGCACTGGATTATGGCAATATATAAAATAATAGCTTTCAGGTTAGCAGTGAACCTATTCAGTGCTTGGCAAGACAGGCATCCATCTACTCAAAACAAGATTCTTCATTACTCCTGTAAGGCCATACAAGCTTCACCATTTTCCAAGTTAAGAAAAATGACTTAGAATTTGACATAAATAAAGTAACGTCACCTGAATCTGCTTTGTAACTACTGTGGTGTAACTTAACATGTGAGGCAAGTGGAAACAGCAATTTCTGTTCTTAATCTTAACTTACAAATAAAATAGCAGTGCACTGAATCTGTCGGTGTCTTTAAACTCAGTTCGATAACAGATCCTGTCCCTTCCTGTCAGCCAACAATACTCCACCACCTGCAGAAGCTGATCTGACAGTTTACAAGAAAGCATTATAAAAATCTTCCCATTTACCACTGTAACCTCTCAGTTATTACTTTTTACTATACCAGTGTCTAGGAATACATTACCTCTTTTTCATACATGATGTCATTTATAGCAATTTAAACTTTGATAATGCAATCCCCACACAGCCCATAAGGAAGGCCACATGATATTCTGCTTGGTTAGTAACTGCTAACACCTGATCATAGAATCAGAGAATCATAGAATCAACCAGGTTGGATGCCTTTCCCTCCTCCTCCTTCTTTCCCAAAGAAAAGGAATTAGATGGAGAGAGAGGAAAGGTAAGCAGACCCAAATAAATAATCTCACTGTGATTTTGGAAGTTAAAAGAAGAAATGTTCAACAATAAATAAAAGGTATATGGGGTAGGGAAGTTACAAAGGTTTAGGGAATCATAGGATCAACCAGGTTTGATGAGACCTCCAAGATCATCCAGGACAACCTAGCACCCAGCCCTATCCAGTCAACTAGACCATGGCACTAAGTGCCTCATCCAGGCTTTTCTTGAACACTTACAAACCCTATGAGGAGAGGCTGAGGGCGCTGGGGTTGTTTAGCCTGGAGGAGACTCCGGGCAGACCTCATTGCTGTCTACAACTACCTGAAGGGAGGCTGTAGCCAGGTGGGGGTTGGTCCCTTCTGCCAGGCAANCCAGCCTGTAGTGCTGCTTGGGGTTGTTGTGGCCAAAGTGTAGAACCCTGCACTTGGCCTTGTTCAATCTCATCCCACTGGCCTCTGCCCACCCATCCAGCCTGGCCAGGTCCCTCTGCAGGGCTCTCCTACCCTCCAACAGCTCCACAGCTGCTCCTAGCTTGGTGTCATCTGCAAACTCACTGACGCTGGACTGAATCCCCACATCCAGATCATCAATTAAGATGTTGAACAGGACTGGGCCCAGCACTGAACCCTGGGGCACACCACTAGTGACAGCTGCCAACTGGATGTGGCACCATTCACCACCACGCTCTGGGCCCGCCCTTCATCCAGTTCTTGACCCATATCAGAGTGAATCTGTCCAAGCCATGAGCTGCCAGCTGTGCCAGGAGCTGCTTGTGGGTTTTTTACACACATGCTGCTTCTTTACAGAGTTCATGTCACAATGGGCTTTTCTTAAGGCTAGTGTAAAGGTAACTGTAATAATGTTACCTACTTGCAAATACAAAACCATACAGATGTAGAAAAGTGACCGCGTAATAGCTACAGACAGGATCAGGAGTTGGCAAATTGTAGCTTCCATTTCTATGCACATAAGCAAATCCTTGTGAATTCAAACCAGATACTTGATGTTCCACTGCCTCATTTCAATTTGCATAGTGTATGGCTGTGTAGCAAGAGGACGTGGTGAATTTCAGCCGCCGTGTGTTCTGCCCAAAGCTGTAACGATCAGCAATTGACGCTGTATATGGAAAGAAGCTCAGAGAGAGATCAGCATCACACATGCTGCAGGTTCAGAAGAGAGTAAAGAAGAAGAAAGATGGAAGAGAAGGAAAGCCTGAAGTACTGCTGCATCTCTTCCAGTATAAAACACGCAAGGGCATACAAGAGCTGCCAAGTGGATGTGGCACCATTCACCACCACTCTCTGGGCTCAGCCTTCCAGCCAGTTCTTGACCCATATCGGAGTGAATCTGTCCAAGCCATGAGCTGCCAGCTTGGCCAGGAGCTTGCTGTGGTGGATGGTGTCAAAGGCTTTGTTTAAGTCCAGGTAGACCCGTTTACCAGAATATGTGCATGTACCTATCATATGTAAAATTGCACAACTGAAATAGAGTATGACATTAGGAACCCAATACCACCATCAAAGACTTCTTGCTATTGCAGAAACTAAAAGTGGGCAGAAATATCAAAACCTTTCTTGTAACCCACTGTCAAGACAATTCCATCCTATGGTATTTCATACACACTGCTTACAGAATCACAAAATCACAGATTTTTTAGATTGGAAGAGACCTTCAAGATCATTGAATCCAATCATTAGTTTTATAACAACAAGTCCTTGACTAAACCAAATCCCTCAGCACAACATCTGATTACTAGGAATCACTATGATTGGAAAGGACCACCAGGACCATCCAAGTCTACATTTCTATCACCTCCTCCTCCTCTTTCACAAATGTAGAAAAACAAGATTTCCTCAATTTTCCCAGTATAGGTCACAGGTGCAAAAATTTTATCCATCCAAGCCACTAAAATAACTTCATGCAGGTGACTGATTTCCATTATGTGGATTCTGCTTGAAGCATATGGTCACCTTATATCACAAACAAAGGAACAAATATGTGCATTGCATGGGGAGAGCAAAAAGTCTGAAGCTGGAAATTATGCTCTTCAACATGAAGCACAGGTTCCTTAACTGACTAAAGGAGTCCCATGTCACACAGAAAACAGAAGAAATAAAATGAGAGAAATTCATACGTATTGCAATAAATACAAGTTAACATGAAGACAGCAGAAGAAATACAATCACAACTGCACAGGTCATTATGTGACCTTCCTCTTCTGTACTTCACCAGGAGAAAAGGAAGAAGTTATGTTACTGAAAAATATTATGTGACTCTGAATCTAGTATATAAACACAACATTGTACAGCAAAACTCCCAAAACCCCGAAATCACTGGGACATTACTGCTCTGTGAAAGGACAATGCACAGAGTTATGTGGTATATTCCAGTTGAGTGCAGAGAACAGTGACCATTCCACAAAGCTAGCATACCAGTTGAAATTTGTGACAGGGGCTGATCTGGTTGGGTTGGAGGGCAGAAGGGCTCTGCAGTGGGACCTTGACCGCCTGGACAGATGGGCAGAGTCCAAGGGGATGGCATTCAATGGCTCCAAGTGCCAGGGGCTGCACTTTGGCCACAACAACCCCATGCAGAGCTACAGGCTGGGGTCGGAGTGGCTGGAGAGCAGCCAGACAGAGAGGGATCTGGGGGTGCTGATCGATACCTACCTGAACATGAGCCAGCAGTGTGCCCAGGTGGCCAAGAGAGCCAGTGGCATCCTGGCCTGCATCAGGAATGGTGTGGCCAGCAGGAGCAGGGAGGTCATTCTGCCCCTGTACTCTGCACTGGTTAGACCACACCTTGAGTACTGTGTCCAGTTCTGGGCCCCCCAGTTTAAGAGGGACATTGAGATGCTTGAACGTGTCCAGAGAAGGGCAACGAGGCTGGTGAGAGGCCTCGAGCACAGCCCTACGAGGAGAGGCTGAGGGAGCTGGGATTGTTTAGCCTGGAGAAGAGGAGGCTCAGGGGAGACCTTATTGCTGTCTACAACTACCTGAGGGGTGGTTGTAGCCAGGAGGAGGTTGCTCTCTTCTCTCAGGCAGCCAGCACCAGAACAAGAGGACACAGCCTCAAGCTGCGCCAGGGGAAATTTAGGCTTGAGGTGAGGAGAAAGTTCTTCAGTGAGAGAGTCATTGGACACTGGAATGGGCTGCCCAGGGAGGTGGTGGAGTCGCCGTCCCTGGAGCTGTTCAAGGCAGGATTGGACGTGGCACTTGGTGCCATGGTCTAGCCTTGAGCTCTGTGGTGAGGGGTTGGACTTGATGATCTGTGAGGTCTCTTCCAACCTTGGTGATGCTGTGATACTGTGATACTACTATTTATGCAGTAAATTGTAATAGCCATGTCTAGTGTCAACACCTACTAACTATCTTCATCTTAAAGATGCAGCTGTCTTTAAATTCACTACACATGCTCAGGAGGTAAGAAGCTTATTTGGTTAGGGGGTTTCTCTAGCTAGGCAGTGTTGTTTTCATATTACAATGATATTGCAGTAAGGTAAGTTCAGCATTAGGACACCAGTTTGGAGGACTTTGCTGACTTTACCAATGTAAATCTGCAAGGATGCAGGGCTGGCGTTTTAGGAATCTCCAACCTTTTATCCTTGATAAGGTACCCCTGGAACCAGTTATCTTAGTGCACTCTAATCTTAAGGTAGACAGTATTAGCATAACTTTGTCAATTGCTTTTCTTGAGGAATGTCAGCCTAACTTTTACAAAATCAGTCATCAACACCAGAAGAACTTCATTAAAAATGAAGTTCTTCACTTCAAGAATTTGTTTGGTCCAAACAAATTTACATATTGGTCTTCTTAGGTAACACACTTATTATACAATATATGCCATTATGTTTAAAACACACAGGAATATAGCACACGGAATGTCACTCAAATTTTGGGTACAAAAAAGATTACTGGTTGAATTTATTTTAATGCACCTCTTAGGAAGGACAGTGAAAATGTTAATCAGCCTCACAGATTTTCTTCCAATATTATAAGATGTTGCAAAGAAACCACACTCTCCCTGTGATAAGTCCTTTTAAAAAGCAACAAAGATAAATTACATATATGTGGAGGAAAAACCTCTTTCTTGTGATACAGATTAATGGACAAGGTACTGTACTTTTACTGCTAGCTAACAGCCAAGGATATTAGGTACTCAGTAGTTATGCTCAGTCTAATATTCCATACTATTTGTGCTAGTTTGAGCCTAGCTGGGATATTTTAGTGAGAAGAATTAGATTATAGGCTGTGAAAAGGAAACAATGGTGATGTCTACTGCACTCATAGGCTTGCTGAGATGTATAAAAACAAGAACATAAACACAGATAACTGAGTTGCTCTCTCTGGCTATGGCTGGATGCCTCCCTTCTCTCTCTAACCTGCTGTCTGTGTAAGTAATCTGTCTTCTTCCTAACCCCCCTGGCCAATTCTCCAAACTCACCTTGAACGTAAGGCAAAGTCTGGGATAAGGTAGAAGGGTGAAAAGGAGGTGAAACGGTGTTTGGAAGCCCCTTCTGGGGACTCAGGTTTCTGGGAGGGCTGTTGTGTTTCTCTATTACCTTTTAACTTGTCTATTTCTGTCTATAGCTGTAGTTATTGTAAATACCTGCTTGTATACTGTGCTAAGCTGTGAATATAAAGCTTCATTCTAATTTCCAGCTTGACT
>WAAF01003964.1:0-18323 GCA_013400475.1 Tricholaema leucomelas | reverse complement strand
AGAGTACAGGGGCAGAATGACCTCCCTGCTCCTGCTGGCCACACCATTCCTGATGCAGGCCAGGATGCCACTGGCTCTCTTGGCCACCTGGGCACACTGCTGGCTCATGTTCAGGCGGGTATCAATCAGCACCCCCAGATCCCTCTCTGTCTGGCTGCTCTCCAGCCACTCCAACCCCAGCCTGTAGCTCTGCATGGGGTCGTTGTGGCCAAAGTGCAGCACCTGGAACTTGGAGCCATTGAATGCCATCCCCTTGGACTCTGCCCATCTGTCCAGGCGGTCAAGGTCCCACTGCAGAGCCCTTCTGCCCTCCAACCCAGCCACATCTGCCCCCAGCTTGGTGTCATCTGCAAACTTGCTGATGACTGACTCGATGCCCTCATCCAGATCATCTATGAAGATGTTAAAGAGGATGGGGCCCAGCACTGATCCTTGAGGGACACCAACCAGCACACCAACCAACACGCCCTACCAATCTGAAGCAAAATCATGAAGTAGTTAAGCTCTGACACTCACCAGACATAAGGAAAAGACATATAGAGATCTGTATTAAATCACACCCTCTATGTCTTGCAAGAAATACATTTGTTTTCTTGCTTTCTGATACACTCAGCACTACAATAAGCTAACATGTGGCCTGCTCAGCAAAGATCCTAGCATTACAGGCTGGACATCATGATTCTCTTAACAGCAGTCTTGTCCTTACATTTACAAATTTGAACAGAGTTCTAAAGAAATGTAATGGTAAGAAGTAAACATGCGACATCCTGTGAGAGTTATTACACGAATGGTACTGGCCTACAATGAAAAGCTGCAGGAAAACTCATCATTAAAATGGCAATCTTCAGCATTCACTACTGTGATTGACTACTTCATTACAATCACAGTTTGATATCAGCAGTAACTAGTAGGCAAAGACTTCAAACACTGCAATGATGAAAAAAATAAACCCAGCAGAAATAGAGCTTTAATATCCATTCAGGCAACAATTCAGGCTCAAATAACAGAGCCAGGTTCAGGAAAAGTTAAAATAAGAAATAGGTATCACATAGGATACATATACACATTATTGCATGCACTCCAGCACAAACCTGCTCTACAGATTTTAGCAATCACCTCTAGCCCAGAAAACTCTTAGGTGGAAGTTCAGCACATGCTATGCTTTATTCCTTATACATTTTAATTTGTTTATCTACAAATAGTACATTATTAAACTTTGTGACAAGAAGTTGATAACACCAAAACAGAAACCAAGCTGCACTTCTTTTTAATACTTGCACTAAAAAACTCAAGCTGAACACCAAACTCAACAAAAATCCTAAACCTTTTACTTTACCATAATAACATCAGGAAGGAAAACTAATTACACCCAAAAAGCTTTAAAGAAAACATACTTATACCTGGTAACAGATAATCCACTCAAATTCTTCATCAGAAACTTGTTTCTGTGGGCTGTTTTATTATTACTTTTTAACAGATCTTTGCACAAAGTAGCCTGTGAAAACAGAGTTGTTTTTTCTCTGTTTGTTCTCATACTATTTAAAGCAGACTTGGAATTTTCCATTTTGAAACTGGGTGAACAAGGAAGTTACTGCTACTAGGTTGGAAAATCATGTGGACAGTAGTCTACTTGGCTTGTACCACTTACATCACAAATACTGATCTATCAGAGTCATGTTTGAAGAGGTCCTCTGGACGCAATCAGCAAAAGAACCTGAGAATATATAGCAATAAATAATATACATAAATAAATGAAATATACTCAGAGATGCACTTGAATATATTAATGATAGCCACTGTCCTTTCTGTCATCTGGATCAAACAGTTTTACATTTACATGGCCAAAGACTAAAATAGGAAGACAAATCATCTCATAATGGCCCTCACCGGCACAGCAGAAATTGAAGCACTGGGAACCTATAGCTCCAAGAGAAGCACACAGATATACAGCAACTAAAAATTAAATGTCTTTTTCTCTCCCATATCAAGGCCCAGAAAATTATTAATAAGACATAACAAAAGGTATTAAAAGCAGGTAGGTGATAAGATGTAAATGTAACATGAGTTAGACTTGATTTTTTTATGCTTAAGAGTCTAAAAGCATACAAAAGACGTGCTCAGATTGTTCCAATCTATCGCTGCATACATGCATTCAAGAACAGCATCTCACTGATGAGAAATGTAAGTGGGTCTGCTATATTTGTTACAGTTGGAAGCATACTGCAGTCCTCATTAAGCCTAGTGAAGAACCAAAACTACATGCAGAGAGGCTGAAACATAAGAACCAGAAAGATCTACAACTCGATAGCTCACAGGCCCTGCATACATTGTGATAACAGCAGAAGCAGCACAAGAAGGTGCTCAAGTAACTCGATTTTACACAGAGGAAAGAAATGAAAGAGAAGTACCTGTTTACTCTTTCCAGAGCTCAGCACATTCAGAAAATAAAGAGCACAATAGTTACCAGGCCATCACAAAGTAGGGAAGTGAAAAAAAAAACAAAACAAAAGCAAGAAACAAGGAAACAAGAAACAGGAAAAAAAAACCTGCAAGTTCTTCAACTTTGCTTAAATCATTGTCAGTTTGCCTTTGTTGAACCCCAGCAGGTAACTAAGCATCACACAGCCACACACCCGCTCCCCCCCTCTCTCAGTAAGATAGAGTCAGAAGGGTAAATCTGAGAAAACACATGGGCTAAGATAAAAACAATTTTAGTAATTCATGTAGGAGGCAAGAAGAGAAGAATAAAAAGAAACAAAAGCGAGGAAAGAGTGATGTAAAAAACCCCATAAGTGCTCACCAGCAAGCACCCAATGCCCAGACAGTGCTCAAGTAATGGCAACCTGGCCATTCTGCTTTTCCACTACCTGTGTTATTGCAAATGTGATAGCACATAGAATCATAGAACAGAGTCATAGAATCAAACAGGTTGGAAGAGACCTCCAAGATCATCCAGTACAACCTAGCACCCAGCCCTGGCCAATCAACCAGACCATGGCACTAAGTGCCTCAGCCAGGCTTTGCTTGAACACCTTCAGTGACGGTGACTCCACCACCTCCCTGGGCAGCCCATTCCAATGCCAATCACTCTCTCTGCCAACAACTTCCTCCTAACATCCAGCCTAGACCTCCTCTGTCACAGCTTGAGACTGTGTCTCCTTCTGTTGCTGGTTGCCTGGCAGAAGAGACCAACCCCACCTGGCTACATACAGCCTCCCTTCAGGTAGTTGTAGACAGCAGTGAGGTCTCCCCTGAGCCTCCTTTTCTCCAGGCTAAACAACCCCAGCTCCTTCAGCCTCTCCTCAGTGGGAAAGTCTAGCTTCATTTTACAGGCAGACATTGCTGCTTCTTGAAAATTTGTGTAAGTAAATCCTTTAAGAAAACTGTCAATAAATAACAGTATGCAAATTAGCACCTTGAATTTTTGAGAGTCAAGGCAAGGTGGAAAAGCCAATAGTGGTTGCTTTTTAGTGTCAGATCTTATCAGGACATTGAATAGTGTTTACAGGAAAAGGGCTGGGGCAGTGGTTAAGTGCTATAGAAAGGCCTTGGTAAGGTTAACACCTCAAATAAACATCTGAAAAACTTACTATCCAATAACTTGCTATCCAATAGTGAGGAAATTCCAAGTATTTGCCTCTCAGGTACTGAAACCATGAAGTACATATTGTGACCTTCCCAGTCAAATCCTTCACACTATTCTTTATATATAAAACCGCATCTAATCCTAGCAACAAAAGGATATATCTACACAATTTACAAATCTATGTGTGAAGATACCCACGAGAACAACTGAAGCTTTGAAAAGCATCTCTGTACATTTCACAGAATCATAGAATCAGTCAGGGTTGGAAGGGAGCACAAGGAGGTATCCGTATGGTATGGAATACCCCTTTGGATAATTGATCCAAATCATCCCATGGAATGATCCCTTTGGGATCAGCTGTCCCAGCTGCGTCTCTTCTCACCTTCCTTTGTAACCCCAGCCTGCCCACTGGTGGGTTGATGTGAGAAACAGAAAAGCTCTTAGCTCAGCAAGAACTGAAACATTTCTGTTCCAAATTCTTTTTTCCAACAAAGAAACCCAAAATAGCTCAGTACGAACTGCTATGAAGAAATGTAACTCTATTCCAGATGAAACCAGTACACAGTATTATCACAAACTCTTCTGTTGAAGAGAGTCAAAGAGTTTAGATAGCAAGAATCTAAAGGAAAACCCAGAAGAACACTTCATAGATCACAGAAGTGCTCTTCTGGGTTTTCCTTTAGACTTCAAACAAATACATCAAATTCTGAATAGACACATAAAAAATTAGTAAAAAGTTTTGATTTTTTCAGTCAATTTAGTCAAGATTTTTTTTTTCCCTCCCCTGATCTCTCTAATATTTGGCAACCTAAGCCATCCCACCTTTAACCCACCCTCCCCTACAGGTAAATACGACAATTAGAAGCAATTTTTGTTTGGAAGTAATTTTGGGTTTTTGTTCTTAATGTCAGATCTGTAAAACAAGCTACAGAAGTCGATAAGGGAAGATGAGCCATTACCTTTACTGATGCCGTGGAGGGCCTGTAGGCTCGAAAACAGGCTTATCTATGCCTTGCCTAGACATGTTTTTCTGCCCATAACTAGAGGTTAACAGATAACGAGCACAAAGAAGCACAGTAGGCCTGGTGCCATAAAGCCTGTTGTTCCCAGGACCCCTGATTGTGTAAACATGGTTGTATAAGCCCACACGTCCAGCTCGTGCCTGCCTCGTGTACGGCCCATGTGATTCCCATATTTGGAAGGTCCAGGCCTGAGGCTTTTGCCTATTATGGTAAGGTTTGGCTGACTGCCAAAGCGATTGGTCATTCTAGTGTCCGAAGGGCCATGAATCTCAGCCCACATTTGATACATAGAGGCACACAGGTAAAGAACGTGCTCGGGCTCCCTGGACGTGCTCACGCTCACTTGCTCGTCCAGGCTCCATTGCTCACGCTCAGGCTCACGCTCCCTTGCTTGCTTGGGCTCCCTTGTTCGTTCATTCTTAGGCTCAGACTCACCAGCACTGCCTTTTGCCTGCCTGCGTGCCCACCTGCAGAGCATCTACTATTCTCTACGGAGCTCAGACTCCCAGTCTGCCGTGCATGCCTGTACACCACTGTGGTGAGTTATCCGGACCAGATCCTGTATTGTCTGCCTTTACCTACAGAGCTCAGTCTCCCGTGCAGCTGTGCACCCTATTGTATGCCCGCTGCCTTATCACTGCCTGGTAAGCTCCACTGCTGCCAAGTTACCAGGAGCAGACTCTGCATTGTCTGCACGCGATCGGCCTGCTAGCCAGCATGAGACCATGCTCAGACTGCAAGATATCATACTCCTTCTGCATCTGAGGTCCTGCCGAGAATCCCTGGACAGAGTGTCCAGGAGAAGCCAGCAGAGATTGCATCCCTCACCAGCAGAACAAGGTCAGAGACTGTCCTTTCCCTANACTCCTCTCTCTGTTTATAGTTTGAACTGTTCGCTAGTTATTAATAAGTTATGGTGTAGTATTAATCCTAGAATGTCTTTCATGACTGTGTCAGATCCTTTTAATAATAAAAATTCAGTGGTTGGGGGTGGCAAGAGTTTAGAATATTGAAGTTAATAAATATATATTTTATAGACTATTATCTCGCACCAATTAATTTCTCCCCTCCGCCACAATGGGCGTAGGCGGCAAGATGCCCCTCTGCGACAACTGAAAAAGACACAGACTATCACCAGCCTCCTAGATCTTGTGATGAATTCCCTCACAAATTGGCTGCAATGTTGCAAAAACAGCAGACTCTACAATATCCAGTGCTTTGCATAATCAATGCATCTTCAACATCTCCAGCTTCTGGCAAAGCAATCCATTAGGTCAGCTTCAAAGTCGTCAATAATGCCCAAATGCACGCTTTCATGAACTCCAGTTGTATTCCATCAGCAATTCCTTTCTTTTTGTAATCTTTTTCAAGGGTGGTGGGCAAGACAGAGACAGTTCTCTCTCAACACCACCAAAAAACAACAAAAAAAGGGTGTTGTTTGTATTCTGAATGTTCTAGCTGAAAAGATGCCAGCAATTATTCTTGTTTCTTCTCTTTCCCCATCCTCAAACTCTCTCTCCCCTCCCCATAGATCTGCAGAACAAGAAGAAAATCAATGAGGGCTTAGGCATCTTAGGCCTCTCCTTAGCAACCTACTTCTTCAGGCAAAAGAATGAGCAGTTAGATAATCATAAAGATCATCTCCTAGCTTGCTCCTTTATCATGCAATAGTTGGATCTTGATCCGTCATAAGTCGAAATAAAACTTTTCTTTTTGGCCCTGCAAACTCATTAACTCAATTTCACTTCTACTGACCAACCTAATATAAATTTTTCAACTACCAGAATATATCTTAAAGAGAGAAAAAGGATGCAGAGGTAAATGAAAAACCTAAACTACACATTTGCCTCAAGTTGGCTGCTGTCACAAAATCACAGAACTGTTTCAGTTGCAAGCGACCTTTAAAATCATCAAGTCCAACCTTCAAAGTAAGACCACCATGGTCAGTAAGAGCCTGTCCTGAAGAGCCTTGTCTACATGATTTTTAACACCTCCAGAGACAGCAATTCCATCACCTCCCTGGATCACCTATTCCAGTGTCCAACAGAGTGTCCTTAATTTTTTTTTCATAATATCCAATATAAACCTTCCCTGGCATAGATTCAGGACATTTGTTCTCATCCTTGAAGCAGATATTAAGGAGAAGAGACTGACCCCTACCCTACTACAACCACCTTTCAGGTAGTGAGGTCTCAGGCTTACCATCTCTGTGTTTTACAACTGCCTGGGGAGTTTGCTTGGATGAAGAAAACATTGCAACAACAGTTTGTATGAGTAATGGCCCTCAGAGAATATCACAAAATAAGTTATTAAACTGAGGAAGGCACAAATCAATATAAGAATTAGAAAAAAGCAAAAGAAAATGGCTAACAGAAAGGCAGCAACGAACCAGATTGAAAGGAGAATAATTGAGCTGAGTATGGTGATCAGTTACAAGACAGTCTGTAAAGTAAGTCTTGAAAAGTACTCAATAAATTTAGTAAGAGAAGTATGTGATCCCCAAAAAGCAGAAAGCAATGAATCTTACTAGTGAGGCTGGAAGTACCACAGCACAGATGAGACTAAAACACCTGTTCATGAAGAACTGGGTGATTTGCAAGACTACAGAAAACAGCATGAAACTGAACAGCATTATGCATAAACTCAACAGACTTTCTGTTACAAACTCAGATGTTATCAAATAGAAATACACCAGAGGAGAAAACACAGAGTATTCTGCCTGGTTGCAGGTTAGTACTAAAATGTTCTGGTTTCACCTGCGACCCACCACACATGATAAGTCACAGCAGTAGCAGTCTGGTTAACTTTCTGCTGAATGGAATGTGGGAAAGGTAATTCCATCTTCAAAAGGGAAAAAAAGAAGACTCCATAAACTACAGGAGAGTCAGCCTCACCTCTGTGCCTGGCATGATCATGGAGCACACCTTCCTGAAGGCTCAGCCAAAGCATGTGAAAAAACAAGAAGGAGGTGACTGGTAGTAACTAATACGGCTTCACCAAGGGCAAATGATGCCTGATGAAACCCGGGACCTTTTACGATTGACTTGTGTAAAGCATTTGACACTGTCCCAAATGACATCCTGGTCTCTAAACTGGAGAAGTATGGACGTGAGGCAGGGGCTGCTCGCTGGGTAAGGAACTGACTGCACGGCCACACTCAGAGAGTTGCCATCAACAGCTCAATGTCCAAATGCAGACCTGAGGCGAGGGGCATCCCTCAGCAGTTGCTACTGCAACCGGTGCTGTTAACATCTTGGTCAGCCATATCAACAGTGGGACTGAGTGCAGCCTCCACCAGTCTGTGCATGACACCCACTTCTGCGGCCAGCCGACACGCTGCAGGGAAGCGATGCCATCCAGAGGGACTTGAGACAGGCTTGAGATGTGGCCTCGTGCCAACCTCATGAAGTTCAACAAGGCCGAGTGCAAGGTCATACGCTTGGGCAATCCCAAGCACTAAGATAGGCTGTGCAAGGAATGCCTCAAAACTAGCCTGCAGGAGAAGAACTTGGACGTGTCAGATGAGGAAAAACTCAACAGGAGCAGCCAATGTGCCCTGCCAGCCCAGAAGCCCAAATGTAGCCTGGGCTGCACTACAGCAGGACAATGGAGGTGGTTTTACTTCTCCACTCTGCTCTCATGAGATCCCACCTGGTGTACTCTGTCCACTTCTAGGGGCTCCAGCATAAAAGGGACATGGAACTGATAGAGAGGGTCCAGAGGAAGGCCACAGAGATAATCAGAGGGCTGAAGCCCCTCTTCTATGGGGACAGACTGCAAGAGATGAGCCTATTCAGCGTGGAGAAGAGAAGGCTAAGGGGAGACCTTACAGCAGCATTCCAGTACCTGAAGGCAGTCTACAAGAAATCTAGGGAAGGGTTTTTTTACAAGGGTTTGCAGTGAGAGGACAATAGGGAATAGCCTGAAGCTTGAGGAGGGCAGATTTAGACTGGATACTAGAAGAAATTCTCTACAGTAAGGGTGGTAAGATACTGGAACAGGTTCCCCAGGGAGACTGTGGATGCCTCCTCCCTTGAGGTGTAAAAGGCCTGACTCGACAGAGCCTTAAGCAACCTTGTCTAGTGGAAGGTGCTTCTGCCCTTGGAAGTGTGGAGAGGTTGGAACTAGATGATCTTTTATGGTCCACTCCAACCCAAACAATTGTATAGATGGTGCAGTGCTGTATCTTCAATTTGTCATTTCTTGAGCTTTCTTTCTTTCCTTCTTTCCTTTTCTTTTTTTTCTTTCTTTCTTCCTCTCTTCCTCCCTTTCTTTCAGACTGGATGATCTTAGAGGTCTCTTCCAACCTGGTTGATTCTATGACTTTCTTTCTTTCTTTCTTTCTTTCTTTCTTTCTTTCTTTCTTTCTTTCTTTCTTTCTTTCTTTCTTTCTTTCCTTCTTTCCTTTCTTTTCTTTCTTTTCTTTCTTTTCATAATATTTCTTTTTATTTCTGTTCTTATTATATTTTGCTATTATTATTGTATTTTATTCCAATTGTTAAACTGTTTTTTTCTCCAGTTTTCTTCCCAATCCCACTGGGAGGATCAACAAGCAGATGAGTAGCACTTAGTTGCCACCTGAGGTTAAACCAAAACACACATCAATCACATGCAATCATGCAAAAGACGAACTGCTCTGTAATTTTCTGAGACAAGGTTTTCCTAGAAGAGAGAAGGAACACAATTCTGCAACACGTCTACTAAGGGTATATTTTAAAAGTTCCTTTCAATTCTGTTCACTGATACTCACACCAGACAAATGTAGAAAAGAGGTACCAGAATCATGGAATGAGAGAAAAGGAGAGACTTCAAAAGAACAGAGTTTATCAGAACTAAAGCCACACTATGATCTCTCACTTGAGGAGGTAAGCACACAACAGAAAATCATCTTAGCTGAGGACAATTATAACCACAAATCTTGTAAGACATATTACATGATCATATATTCTTATTTTTAGACAGGAAAATTTTGGACTCCTGTTTTTACCATGCTTCAGCCACCCTGCTGAAACAGCAACATGGTAGTCTGTCGTGGAAGGCCAATAGACCTAAAGCAGGTCTTGGCTTGTCCAGACATGTCTCCTGTTCTCCCTCCCTTCTGCTGATGGGGGAAGCAAGGGCAGGAAAGGAAGACAAAGGCTTGGTGCCATTATGTCTGCTTCCAAAGTGGTAAACAGGGTACCCACACGTGTTTATACACTTGTGTTCTGCTCTAAAAGGGTACAAGCAATATAGTCAAGTTTGGCAAACTGCCATTTTGATTGGGTAAGCTCTCTGGCCAAAGATCCATCAGTCTCAGGCTGAATTGATAAAGGAGATGAGCAGGTAAACACAACACCCTTTCTGCCATTGCACTGCCCTCTACTGTTGTACCTTGCCAAGCTCTCCCTGCTAAGATCCAAGCCAGCTTAGCTGCATAATAAGAAGCCCTCATGCTTTGGGCTTCAACTACCTGGAACTGCCGTGCCTCAGTTTACCAGGGATAGGCAGTAAGCACCTCCATGCAACAGACTTGCTTAGCCAGAAGCATGACATTGTGCCCATCTGCACAACTGTGAGGTATCACGTCTGCCCGCACATCTGGAAGTCTTCTGATGAGACTAGGAGCCCTGGAGAGGACAGATTCATCTAAGAGGAACCAGGGTCAGGTAAGAGATTCCTGACACCACTCCTAAGCACCCTGCTAGCCAGGGGGAAGCTCCCCAAGTCTTCAATGGCTAACAAGACACCAACACAGTATCACAGTCTCACAGTATCACCAAGGTTGGAAGAGACCTCACAGATCATCAAGTCCAACCCTTCACCACAGAGCTCAAGGCTAGACCATGGCACCAAGTGCCNATGTCCCTTCTAAACTGGGGGGCCCAGAACTGAACACAGTACTCGAGGTGTGGTCTAACCAGTGCAGAGTACAGGGGCAGAATGACCTCCCTGCTCCTGCTGACCACACCATTCCTGATGCAGGCCAGGATGCCATTGGCTCTCTTGGCCACCTGGGCACACTGCTGGCTCATGTTCAGGCTCGTGTTGAACTCCCTTCAAGTGTTTGGGAACTGTCTGAAATTATAATCAGCCCCAGGGAATCTGGAGATATATTGTTGTGAGTAAATATTCAAAAGCCTCTCTGTAATTAAACTGAATGTGCCTTCTGCCTTAAGCAGAAAGGAGCCTCTACAGTCCCTCTACTGGCAAGCAGTATACCAACTGCAAGATTCTCTTTCCAATTTCAGTTGTTTGTTGTATTGCTAGTTACATCTTAAGTGTTCTAGAGTGCTTGTTTTCCTTCCGTGTAATACTTTCCACCACTGTGTGAAGAACCTATTAAAAACTAAGTTATGTGGTGAGATTAACATTACTACTGATATAAAAAATAATAAACTACATTAATTGGAATAAAACCCCACCTCAACTGTAACACAGTCTGAGCGTAAACGTGTAACAACTGTAGTCATGGCTGCCAGAAGATGTCCTTGGATTTTTTTACTCTCTTTACTCATCTTGGTTACTTAAAATGCCAAATTGTTCTCCAGTTCACAATGACAAATCCTTTAAAAAGCACAAACAAAAACCAGAAGTGGAAAAGCCTCTCACAATACCAAAAACTAACCTTACCCACCAGTTAGGACTCTCATCCAACAACCAGAATGACCACAGACATATGTATTAGTAAGTAACTGTTTCACCCCAAAAAATGTATAGCTGGGGAGTACCAAATTTGGTTATCTCTCCAAAACGTATATGTGACATTGAAAGCTAATTGGGTGAATGTTTCCAAGGAAATGTGGTAAGAAAAGACTTTGCTTTTTGAAGGAAGGGGGAAATATTGTTGCTATGTATTGAAAAGTTATAATTGCATCTGTACTGATAAACCATTTGTTTTGTCAACTGTGAGTTTTAACATCATGGGATTTTTTTTCTACAGGGCACCTATTTGATTCCATGTGCAACAACATTTGATGGCAACTTTCTTTCTGGCAAGTGCCCTGTGCAAACATACATAACCCAAAGCCCATGGAATGTGCCTTACTGCAGTGAAATCTCTTAACACAGACTGGAAAAGACAAGAAGGCTTAATATCTGACAGCGATTGCCACCAAAATGGCAGTCTTCCTCCAAAGTTAGAGCTGTTAACCTAAAATTCTGCCCTACATAAATAGGAGAATGCAAATGCCTCATTTTGCAGCAGCTTTTATTTCCTGTCTCATTGCCTTACTGCACTGCAAGAACCCCAGGGAACCAGACATGCACTTTATTCAGAGTACTCCTGCTGCTATAAGAATATGAAAACAATACACTAGCTTCACTACAAAATGACCTTGATGATCTGTATAACATTTGTCAGAGACTAATAAAATCTGCAAAGATATTTGGTGATAAGAGTGATGGCATTCTTCACTGCTCCAGCTAACTCAAATTAAATCGCCTGTCATTATAACGATGACGTCTCTGAGTGCAGTTTCTTCTTTTTTTTTTTTCCTCAGTCTTTCAGCAGCAATCTCATAACAGAGTGAAAGCCTTTATGGACCAATAACATGCAAGAATTCAATACTGCATTTTAACAAAGAGTATTTTTAATCTTTTTGCTTATGGGGTGCTGTGACAGAGCACTAGCAGAGAACATAGTTTCAAAGTAACAGGAAAATAATAATGCAAAACCTAGTTTGCACAAACCCAGCACCATGAACAGCCACACCACCCTACAGATCATAAATACTACCAGTTGCTCCAAAGGACAAAAAAAACAGCAGGGGGAAAAAAACATAAATTATATTCACATTACACTATTGAATATAGATTCATGGAGACCAGTGGATGTAGTCTACCTCGACCTTAGCAAGGCCTTTGACACAGTCTCCCATGATATTCTAGTGAGCAAGATCAGGAAGCGTGGGATGGAAGAGCAGACAGTGAGGTGGGTTAGGAATTGGTTACAAGATAGAGTTCAAAGAGTGGTGATCAATGGTGCCAGGTCCAGCTGAAGAGCTGTAACCAGTGCAGTCCCGCAGGAATCAGTGCTGGGTCCAGTCCTGTTCAATATCTTCATCAATGACACTGATGAGGGAACAGACAGAGTCTGCTGAGCAAGTCTGCTGCTGACATCAAACTGGGAGGCTTGGCTGATACAGCTGAAGGCTGTGTGACCATCCAGAGAGACCTGGACAGACTGGAGAGCTGGGCACAGAGGAATCAAATGAGGTACAACAAGGCCAAGTGCAGAGTCCTGCACCTGGAGAGGAATAACAAACTGCAGCAGCACAGGCTGGGAGCAGCACAGGCTGGAGAGCAGCCCTGTGGAGAGGGACCAGGAGTGCTGGTGGAGAACATCCACGGCACAAAAATGTGTCCTTGTGGCCAAGAAGGCCAATGGGATCTTGGGATGTATTAAGCAGAGTGTGTCCAGCAGATCAAGGGAGGTTCTCCTGCCCCTCTACTCTGCCCTGGTGAGACCTCGTCTTGATTACTGCCTTCAGTTTTAGGCTCCGCAGTCGAACAGGGACAGGGATCTGCTGGAGAGGGGCCAGCAGAGGGCTACAAGGATGATTAGGGGACTGAAGAGCATGGCTTACAAGGAGAGGCTGAGAGATGTGGGGCTTTTTGCTCTGGAAAAGAGAAGGTTGAAAGAAGATTTAATCAATGTTTATAAACACCTGAGGGCTGGTCAGGAGTGGGGGGACAGGCTCTGCTCACTGCTCCCTGGGAGAGGACAAGGAGCAATGGGTGTAAGTTGCAGCACAGGAGGTTCCACCTCAACACAAGGGGGAACTTCTTTACTGTAAGGGTCACAGAGCACTGAAACAGGCTCCCCAGAGAGGCTGTGCAGTCTCCTTCTCTTGAGACTTTCAAGGCCTGTCTGGATGCCTTCCCCTGTGATCTGTGCTATATTGTGTGGTCCTACTCTGGCAGGGAGGTTGGACTCGATTTCCTTGGGTCCCTTCCAAAACCTAATAGCCTGTGATCCTGTGAATATATCATATATATATATGTATGTATGTGTATTTATGTGTGTGAGGTAGATACAGAGATAAATGTATATATATATATGTATGTGTGATATATATATATATATACATAATGTATGCACTACTCAAGGAATACAAGGANTTGGTTCTATTCTATTCTATTCTATTCAGATGGGTCACTGATGTGAAAGACGTTTCACTCTACTAATTTTCAAAGCCAAGTTCCTCAAAGGATCCCCTCCTTTTTATCAGGGATCACAGTTTTGAGCAACTTGCTGACCCCATGCACAGCATGTAGAATGTTGCTACAAAACAAATCCCAACAAGCACAGAGTCTGCAGACTGCAGGCTAGAAAAAAGCAAACAGTTCCCCTAAAAACTGTAGCTAATTTGGGTATATAAAAATAATGGGATGAAAACACACTTACTGTAAATACACTATTGCTGGCATGCTCAGCACTTCGGAAGATCAATTCACTTAACCTCCGTGCACTTTGTTGCAGCTGTGTTCCTTTGTACCAACTTACACCATTCTTTCCCTCCATGTTCACCTCTTTCAAATGCTTGTTGGTAAGGTGGGAGAGTCTAAAGCCTCTCTCTTGTTCATCAACAAAGATAAAGATTCCCTAATCAACAAAGATAAAGACTGCCTTTGTTAGCTTCCTGAGGTGCTTGGCCGAAAGCTCAGGGGTGCAAATCAACAGACAGCCCCTTGGAAACCCCTGGACCTCAGCCTGGCTGCAATGCCCAGGATGCACACATCTCAGCTACCCCGAAGGGAAAAGGCCTGTGTGCATTCAGGGTATGGACAGGTACAGCCAAGGAGGGGGCAGAGGCCCTCTCCCCGCTGGCGCCAGACCCCTGCGAATGCAGGAGAATGCACAGGGAGATTTCTGGGGAGCTGCAGCTGGACATTGAGCAGGAAACTGTATATAAGGCAGGAGGAATGCCTGCCAAAGGGTGGCACTCTCACCAGATCACTGTGCCGTGCTCCCAGCAGACCACCAGCGGCACTCCCAGCAGACCACCATTGGCACTTCTGCCACACCATCACGGGCAGACCACCACCAGACCACCAGAGCTGCACCACCGCCAGAAGAACCCTAACAAACTCCACCAAAGATCATCCCCGGGCCACGCACCCGTCTCTTTCTCTCCCCCACCATCTGTGAATGAGAGTAATATGATCCCAGCTCTCTTCCTTCCCTGCATCTCTCTTCTTCTCCATCATTCTCTTTATTCCTCTTTCTCTCTCTCTCTCTCTCCCTCTCTCCCTTCCCCCTCTCTCCCTCTGTTTTGTCCATCCTTATCCTTTAGTAAATAGTTGCATGGTGATACATGGTCTCGTTTGCACCTGAATTTCACAACAGGGAAATCCATAAGAACAGATCTTGCTCCTCTGGACAGAGATATTGTTAATCTCTGTTCTCTGAACCATGACATAAGGCTAAAAATTTCAGGCTCAAAGATGTAAAAAAGTAAAGAATCAGCACTGCACTGACAGCACCTGAGTAACACCGTACGGTCCTGTGCCTGCTAGGTTTATAATTAGCTGGTCTAGAGAGCTGACAGTCATCTTCAGATTACTGCTGTTCATCAACAGCAGCAGCAATTTTCAAGGTGTTCTGCTCACTGCAGGGGGGGTGAGGCCAGACCCTTCCCACCCAGGCTATTCTATGTTCTCTTCATCACGAAGTGCTTGAGCAGCTAATGCTACGCTCATGCCAGGCACTTTCCTGAACAAAACAGTATTACCTTCATTAGTAAAGACACAAACGCTCTGAGAAGCTTATTAACCATTAGGAAATCTCACGACTCCTGAAACGCTCTCACTAAATTCAGTGTGTATTTGAGGTCTACATCTGAAGTTGCAATCACAGGCCCTGGTTCTCCAGGGGGATTTTAACTACCCAGATATTTGCTGGAAGGCCAACTCAGTCCAGGAGGTTCCTCCAGAGCACTGATGATAACTTCTTGATGCAAACGATGGGTGAGTCAACTAGGAGAGCACTAAAGGATCTGAGAGTCACTAAAAAGGATGGCCTGGTTGAAATGGGGAAGGTTGAGGGCAGCCTTGACTGTGGCAATCATGAGATGGTGGAGTTTAGGATCTTGTGTGGTAGGAACAGAATATCAAGCCAGATCACAACCGCGGACTTCAGCAGGGGCCAGCTTTGGCTTCTTCAAGCACTTGCTAGGGGAAATCTCATGGGACAGGCTACCAGAAGGCAAAGGGGCCCATGATAGTTGGTTAACAGTCAAGCACCATTTCTTCCAAGCTCAAGATCAGAGTATTCCAACACGCTGGAAAGTGAGAAAGTGAGCCAGGAGACCTGCATGGTTAAGTAGGGAATTGCTGAGCAAACTCAAATGGAGGAAGAGAGTCTACAGATCATGGAAAGTGGGGCTGGCTACCTGGGAGGAGTATGACTTCTGCCAGAGAATGCATGGAGGCAACTAGGAAGGCCTCCATGGACTTCAACCTTGCAAGGGGAGTCAAGGACAACAGAAAGGGCTTCTTCAAATACACTGCAGGAAAAATTAACACTAGAGGCAATGTAGGCCCTGTGCTGAATGAGGTGGGTGCCTTGGTGACAGAGGACACAAAGAAGGTGGAGCTATTAGAAGTTTCACTTGGTTGATGAGGACTGGGTTAGGGCACAGTTCAGTAATCTGGACATCCATAAATCCATGGGTCCTGATGTGACGCACCCCCAGCTGCTGAGGACGATGGCAAAGGTCATTACCAGACCACTCTCCATCACCTTTGGTAAGTCATGGTAGATAGGTGTGACGGTTTGGGAACTACCTGCCCCCCAACTCTGATGAAATCACCCAGAGTAGACTCAGCCAAGCTGGAAGGAANTCCCCAGGAGAGGCTCTCAACCACCCTTCCACCTTCTTTCCAACCCTTTACCTTATCCCAGAATTTGCTTTATGTGCAAGGTGAGCTTGGAGGGTCAGCAAGGGGTGTCAGAAAGCAGAAGGATGAGTTACACAGACAGCAGCCCAGGGAGAAAGCACAGGCTCCCAGAGACACACAGACTGTTTTATCTACGTTTTGTGCTCTTGTTTGTATACATCTCAGCAAGCCTATGAGTGAAGTAGACATCACCATCGTTTCCTTTTCACAGCATATAATCTAATTTCTCTCACTACAATGTTCCAGTTAACCTCAAACTAGCACAACAGGATAGATGCCTGGGGACTGGAGGAAGACAAATGTCACTCCAGTCTTCAAAAAGGGTAAGGAGGATGACTCAGGTAACTATAGGCCTGTCAGCCTCACCTCCATTCCCAGAAAGGTAACGAAACAACTTATCCTTGGTGGCATCCTCAGGCATATCAAGGACAACAGGGTGATTAGGAGCAGGCTTTACCAAAGGGAAGTCATGCTTTACCAATCTGATGGCCTTTGATGAGGACACAAAGAGGTGGATAGATGATGGCAGCGAAGTGGATGTGGTTTATCTTGATTTCAATAAAGCATCTGACACCATCTCCCACAGCATCCTTGCAGCTGAACTGAGACAGTGTGGTCTGGACGATCAGGTACTGAGGTGGATTGTGAACCGCTTGAAGGAAAGAAGTCGCAGAGTTATGGACAATGGGATGGAGTCTAGTTGGAGACTAGACATAGTTGTATGTAATGAAGTCACTCAGGGGTTAGCACTTGGACAATTTCTGTTCAATATATCCTTCAATGACCCGGATGAATGAACGGAGATCACTGTCGGCAAGTTTGCTGATGACACCAAACTGGATAGAGTAGCTGACACACTAAAGGGCTGTGCTCCCATTCAGTGAGACGTATGACAGGCTGGAGAGCTGGGCAGGGAGAAATATAATGAAATTAAACAAGGGCAAGTGTAGAGTCCTGCATCTGGGAAAGAACAACCTCAGGTTGCAGTATTAGTTGGAGACTGACCTGCTGGAAAGCACTGAAGGGGAAAAAGACCTGAGGTCCAGCAGATGGGAGGTTGACCATGAACCAGCAATGTGCCTTGTGGCCAAGAAGGCCAGTGCCATTCTGGGGTATACTAGAAGGGCTGTGGTTAGTAGGTTGAGAGAGGTTCTCCTCCCCTTCTACTCTGCCTCGGTGAGGCCATATCTGGAATACTGTGTCCAGTTCTGGACCACTCAGTTCAAGTAAGACAGGGAACTGCTTGAGAGAGTCCAGCACAGAGCCACAAAAATGATTACGGGAGCAAAATATCTTCCTTACAAAGAGAGACTGAGGGAGCTGAGGCTCTTTAGTTTGGAGAGGAGGAGGCTGAGGGGTGACCTCAATCAATGCGGGTGGCAGGCCGCCGGGGAGGCCGAGAATTGATCGGGGTACTGACGAGGGCTCAAGTTAGCTGCCAGCAGCCTTATGCTCAGTGCAGTGCAGTGCAGTGCAGTACAGCTTTATTGAGGAAGTGCAACAGCTTATATACCCCTTTAGAAGAGATGTGCACAACTAGCTAAGGTTTACACAAGTGGAAGGTACAGATTGTTTCAGAGTTATAAACAAAGCATCCATAGGTCAGTCAATCCCCTGGTGTCCACGCCATGGGATGGCAAGCTCAGCCCCCTGTAGGTGTGTGTGGGGTGCTCATTGTTTACAGCTTACTGCCCTGGGCCCCAGACAGCCCAAGGACAGTTCACAGCATGAGCTCTGATGTTTACAGCTCATGCCCTGCCTAGGGAGAGTGCTCTCCCACATTTATGAATATGTAAAGGGCGAGTGCCAAGAGGATGCAGTCAGGCTGTTCT
>WAAF01003963.1:0-28477 GCA_013400475.1 Tricholaema leucomelas | reverse complement strand
CTCCTCCAATCCTTCTCTTCTGCAGGCTGCAAAGGCTCAACTCTTATAGCCTGTCCTCAGAGCAGAGCTGCTGCAGTCCTCTGAGCATCTTGGTGGCCTCCTCTGGACTGTCTCCAACACTTCCATGTCCTTCTTGTGTTGGGGGCTCCAGAACTGCACACAGTACTCCAGGTGGGGTCTGAGGAGAGCAGAGCCAAGGGGCAGAATCTCCTCCCCTGCCCTGCTGCCCACACTGCTCTTGCTGCAGCCCAGCAGTCTCTCCTCACAGAGCTTGTGTACTGAGGCAAACAATTAGTGGAGGATGTCCCTGCTCACTGCTGGGGCAGTTGGATTAGAGGACCTTTGCAGCTCCCTTTTGCCCCAAACCATGTTATGATTCTGTGAGTTCTTGATTTGGAGGAGTACATTACAGGATGTCAGTCCTGTCTATCACATATTGTCTCAGACCCAGTGACAGGTGTGAGTTTTCAGCCCTTCTCTAGAACTCCAAGAGTTCCCTTAAATCAATGTGATTACCAGGGTGGTGAATCCATACAAATGGTAACTTTGTTCCTAATGGTCTTCCTGAAACAGGGAATGTGGAGCTGGAACCTTCGTCAACTTTGCATCTTTAGAGAGAGATGGAAAACTTCCCTATAACTGGTGAGTGTTTGAAGCAAAGGTTTTAGTTATGCTTTTCTCCCTCTCTGCTTCTCTGGAAAAATATCATCTTTAATCACAAGTGCTGCTTTTTTGTCTCCTCACTGTCCCTCTTTAAGACAGAGATACTACACCTCTTATGTTAGTGCTTTGTTTCTTGGGTGATGACTCGAGGCTGTGAATCTATCACCTGCTGACTTTGCTAGGGGATGATGTATTGTGATGGTTTGGGTGTTACCTCCCCCACCACACTTAAGAAAATCACCCAGACTAGACTCAGCCACTGGAAATAGAATGAAGCTTTATATTTACAGCTTAGGACAATAGACAAGCAGGTATTTACAATCCATACAGCTACAGACAGAAATAGACAAGTGAAAAAGTAATACAGAAACACAGCAGCCCTGCCAGAAACCAGAGTGCCCAGGAGGGGCTCCCAACCATCCTTCCACCTCCTTCCCTCTGCCTTACCCCAGACTTTGCCTTACATTCAAGGTGAGTTTGGAGGTTGGCCAGGGGAGTTAGGAAGCACAACAATTAGTCAGGCAGCAAGTAGAGAGAAAAGTGCAGCCCAAAGCCCAGAGAGGGACTCTCTTATCTATGTTTGTGCTCTTGTTCTTATCCATCTCAGCAAGCCTCTGAGTGCAGCAGCCATCACCACTGTTTCCTTTTCACAGCCTAGCATCTAATTCTTCTCACCAACACATCCCAGCTAGGCTCAAACCAGCACCTGTATGCACACATCAGCCAAGTTGTGAAGACAGGCTTTTGGAGGATGTTTGGTTTTTCCTTTCACTTATAGACTTACTCTTTAAAAGAAGACAAGAGTAGAAACTTGACCTCTTAGAACTTTCATAGAGATATATTTCATCCAGAATGAAGCTTGCCTGTAGATGGCCAATTAGCAACTTCATTAATAAATCTTTCCTTGCACTGCAAGACAGGGCCAGGCCAATTCAAATATTTGCTGTAACTTCAAAATGTGTTCTTGCTAGCCTAGAAAACTACCTACAGGAGTTGCAGGGACTGAGTATGGATTCTAAACCATCACTGACACTGTCAGCTGAAGTAGTGGAACAAAGAAGTTGGCAGCATTAGATTTTACAGAAGCAAAAGAGCTGTGGGAGCTCCCTATTAGCACCAGTGTGGTCACTTCCATTCCTCTTTTGATTATCAAATGAGTGCTAACGACACAGCCCCAGAATTTACTGCTCTGTTATTGACAATCTCTGAATTCCAAGCCAGGTTCAAACACAGATATTTGAGAGCCTGCTTTCAGCCCCACTGCAGCATGTAGGCAGAGGGAAATATTCCCCCTGATTTCACACCCATGGCCAGCTCTGTTGACAGCCAAAGAGTTGGAAGGAGGAGTTGATGTTCAGGGAACTGCTTCCATGATCTCACAGGACACAGCCTGCCAGCAAGGACAGGACTAAGTAGCTTGACACTGCACCACAAGGAGGCTTTTGCTAGGAGGCATGCAAACTGAACTAACAAGCCCAGCAAGTCTTGTCCATACCTCACTGCTGCTAATTAACTGGGTACTAAACAAGCTCCACTTGCCTGGCTTAGCTTTAAGAGCAGCCAGCTGTATGTGTGCAGTGCAAACTAATCTCTCTGTCAGCTTCTCTTGTTGGACTGCATTAATGGCAAAAGCAGCAGGTCAAACACTGCTGTTAATTAAGTATCCAGGCTTGAATCAAATGATTGCACTAGCAACAGCTGTTATTAAGAGCACAATGTGCTGCTTTTTCTGGGAAGGGGAAGGAATTATTAGATTTGGATGTGAAAGTGAAGGTTCCTGTTGCTTGATTTAGTATATATGTGTGGATATATGGATATATGTGTGGATATGTGGATATATGTGTGGATATGTGAGTGGATATAGGAGTGGATATGTGGATATGTGAGTGGATATGTGGATAAGTGAGTGGATATGTGGATATGTGTGTGGATATGTGGATATGTGAGTGGATATGTGAGTGGATATGTGGATATGTGTGTGGATATGTGGATATATGAGTGGGTGAGTGGATATAGGAGTGGATATGTGGATATGTGAGTGGATATGTGGATATATGTGTGGATATGTGGATATATGTGTGGATATATGGCTACATGGATATGTGGTATGATTGGACTTTATCTCTGATACAGACATTCTGATATCCCCAGGGTCACTTGCAGGAGCAAAGGTGTGAGGTTATCATAGCCCTAGAGGGTAAAAACAAATTATGTCTGCCCTAAGAGATCTCAGAACGTCAGAAAATGACTCAGCACCACCTGTGCAATGGTCACAAAGCTGTAGATAAAACTTTGAACTGCCTTTTACTCTGAAAATGTGCCAGGTTGTCAATTAAGATTGATTTAGAGTAGCAAGCCCAAGACAAACCAACAGAACACATTTAGTTTGATCTTAGAGTGGCAAATCCTGCATAGGCTGCCAGCTGGAGGAGTGAAAATTCCATGGGTTTTAGTGATACTCTTATGAAGTAAGAGGAAATTTTGTGGCTTTATCTGATGATTTCAAAGAGAAATGTGCTGACCTCCTGATTTCTGTGTGTCGTACTAACTCTCCTCACTTTTTCATCTCTATGTATGTTATCTATTAATGCTCACAGGCGTAGAAGTGTATTTGCTTTCCTAACTCTGCTACCCTCATGCCTTTGGACTGATTATCTTTTGGCATTTTATATTAATCCTTGGTAAGTGATTTACTTGTTTCTCCATGTGCAATGTGTCTACAGTGTGAATTTCTATCCCATTAAAGATGTCTGATGCCTTTGTTTTTCAAGTGGGTCAAAGCTTTTGAAGAAGTAATTATCTTGTGGTTGAACAAGGATTGGAGAGGATGTGGGTATCAAAGTATTTGTTACCCTGCTTCATCTGTCTGTTTATGCTCCAACCCATTTTAGCATTAAAATCTAATCTTACAGTGGCCATCAAATTCATTTCATTGCTCTCTGAGACTTTAGCCACTTAGTTACATAGTCCTGGCTGCTTATGTCCCAGTTATTCATCAGTTCATTGCTGCTGCTGCTTTGCTGTTACTAAAATCGCTCGACTGTGCCCCACCTCTTGGTATGTGATGTCAAATACCTTAGTTTTTAAAGGTGCAGTGATGCTCTCCTGACATCAGGAAAAGTTTTGCTTTGGAAAGCATCTGTTCCCTCAGAATCAGTTCCTACAATCATAGAATCAAGCAGGTTGGAAGAGACCTCCAAGCTCATCCAGTCCAACCTAGCACCCAGCCCTATCCAATCAACCAGACCATGGCACTAAGTGCCCCAGCCAGGCTTGGCTTCAACACTTCCAGCCACAGCGACTCCAGCACCTCCCTGGGCAGCCCATTCCAATGCCAATCACTTTCTCTGCCAACAACTTCCTCCTGACATCCAGGCTAGACCTGCCCTGGCACAACTTGAGACTGTGTCCCCTTATTCTGTTGCTGCTTGCCTGGCAGAAGAGACCAACCCCACCTGGCTACAGCCTCCCTACAGGTAGTTGTAGACAGCAAAGAGCTCTGCCCTGAGCCTCCTCTCCTGCAGGCTGCACACCCCCAGCTCCCTCAGCCTCTCCTCACAGGGCTGTGCTCCAGGTCCCTCCCCAGCCTTGCTGCCCTTCTCTGGACACCTTCCAGCACCTCAACATCTCTCTTGAATTGAGGAGCCCAGAATTAGACACAGCACTTGCAATACTTGCAAACTGAAGCTTTGATTTAGCTCTTGTTAATTCTGCAGGCAAAGCTCTACCTCTAAGTGGAAATGTACCTCAGAGAGGTAACAAAATTACTACAGGTTGTGGCTGTGCCAAAACCTGAGCTTTCTGTAAAACTGAATTATAGAAAGCAGTAATTGAGTTGGTGTTTTTTTTCTTAACAATTTCACTTCTAAACTTACCAGGGTAGAAATACAAAACCAATTCTCTTTCCCATGTTGTTTGTGTGTGTGTGTGTTCATTGTTTTGAAATGAAGAGACTTCAGCTTTAATTTTCTATTGGAAGCTTTCACTTACAAGTCATTTTAATATCACAGAATCAAAGAATGTCAGGAGCTGGAAGAGACCTTGAGTGCTCATCCAGTCAAAGCTCCCTGATGGAGCAGGATCACCTATACCAGATCCCATAGGAACACATCCAGGCAGGTTTTGAGTGTCTCCAGAGAAGGAGACTCCACAAGCAAGAGCCCATTTGTGTTCATTGGCTGCTTTAGCAGAGAGGATCAGTGTTTTCCAACCTTGAGCCAAATTACTGTGAGGAGGAAGTTGTTGAGCATGAGAGTGGTGAGAGCCTGGAATGGGTTGCCCAGGGAGATGGTTGAGGGCCCAACCCTGGAGGTGCTTAAGGCCAGGCTGGATGAGGCTGTGGGCAGCCTGCTCTAGGGTAGGGTGTCCCTGCCCATGGCAGGGGGTTTGGAACTGGCTGATCCTTGTGGTCCCTTCCAACCCTGACTGATTCAGTGGTTCTATTCCAGGGTGCTCACTTTGTGCATTTGATCTGGTTGACTGCTTAGCTTTTTTTTGTGGCAACTACACAAAAACTACACACACACACACACACACCCTCCAAGAAATCACCTGGTGGTAGTTAGTGCAGTGCAGTTCTCAGGTCTGTATTTTATGGGTTATGCTGCTTAACACACTCATAAACTTGCTCATGACTGTCACTGTTTAATTGCATCACTTCTGAATCACATGAAGACAGTGAACTACATGACTGGCACAATTAGCTGTGAAGAGTCAATTAAAATTCCCTAAGGTTTAAGCCTGAGTTGGATATTTTCCAATTGGATCATCAGAAGCATGTTACAAAATGGGTGAGGAAATGGTGTTTAGACCATTGCTATTCTCCTTCACCCCCCTTGAACTTGGTGGTCTTCTCTCTTTACTCAACAGGTGCCTTTCATTCCTGGTTGCTGCCTATTGTGGGCATCCAGTTTCCCAGCTTGCTAGAGCCAGAGAGGAGCAGCCCAGGGTGTGCCTTGTGGTGCCTTGTGCCCTGCACCAGCGCAACCCCCTGGCAGGCTCAGCACTCAAGGACTCAGCCCTGGCCCACCTGCAACCAACGGTGCTGTTGGTCAGGATTGGTAGAGGGCCCATTGCTTATGGTGGCAAGCACAAGTCACAAGCAGGTTGTTCTCAGAGACACAGAATGGAATCTTTTGCTCTCAGGTGGAGATTTTGCTATCAGCTGAAAGATGTCTAAGAGATCATCACAACTCTCACCCCAAATATGCTGGTGACAAAAGCACACACTCCTAAACCAGTACTCACCATGAATAAAGACCAGGGAAAACAATTATTTATCTTCTTCTTTCTTCTTTCTTTTTTTTCAGGAGTAAAAATGGATTAAAGAAAAGAAAGCTGACCAAGTATGTAACTTCTCTGATATTTAAAGACATAATAAAATACATCACCTTCAACCAAACAGGAATTATGGACATGTGGTAGAGTGGCACTCCTGTTACAGAGACAGAAAATGTCTTGATAAGCACATCCTGAGTGAGGGAGAGCTGAGGGTAGAAAACAAACAATAATTGGCTGAAAACAATTCTCCTCGACAGGGAGCTTGTGCTAAAGCAGCTCCTTATTGATAGCAAATTCATCACCAGGGAACAGATCAATTATCCTACCTGGTGATTCCAACAGAGCTTAGCCTTACTTAAAAATGACAAATGGTGGCAAATGGGGATGCATTTGTTTCTGGTGATATTTCCCTCTTGACATGAAGCTCTTATGGTGGTTGCTGCTAGAACATCAGATTATTGGTTATACTTCCCTCTTGACATGAAGCTCTTACTGTGGTTGCTGCTAGAACATTAGATTATGAATGCTCATGTGTAGACAGGAGTAATTAAGTGGTGATAAGAGAGCTTCCTTTGGGTATATTGCCTCGAAGTAAAAAGGAAGATTGCTGTGTGCATGCTTCAGTAGCTTGTAAATTAGAGCATGACAATTAGGGGAGGGAAGCTGTTTACCTGTTTTAGTTATTCAGAGCATTAGTCTAATTAGTTATCCATTATATTCAGAGGCTGGGCCTCTGTCAGAAAGTGTGTGGCAAAATGGGAGTTGCTAAACCAAGGCTAATTTATACCTGCTAAAGCTCTGCATAGTTTTCTATAGTTTTGTGCCATGTTTTTTTGCTACCATCTCTCTGGGAGGAGAATTTGACCTTTAATGACAAATGCTTCCAGTTTGCAAAACCAGCAGAGAAAGCAACCACAGCAGTGGCACCCAAAATAAACCCAAACCTAATTATGAAATCCATTTATCTCCATGAGCAAAGTTTCAAGATGAGTTTCAAAAGTGTCTGAGCCAGAAGTGGAAATACCTAAAAGCAACAAATTGCATTGTATAAGAGGCAACTCAAATGAAGCAGCAGCTGCCCTGCTGCTGGGAGGACTCTGGTGGAGTGGTTCTGAGACTGGGTCTGCCATGGAGTGCTGGCTCACTGCTTTTCAAGGTGCCACCTGTTCCCTGGGGACATGCCCACCTGCAAAAGCAGTTCAGGGGCCAGGGAATCAAAGGAAGGCTGCATGAGCCATTGCCCTCACCTCAGACCAGTGGTATCCCTCAGACAGGAAAACTCCAACCCCCCAAACCAGGGTGCTCACCAGCAGCTGCAGCACTGAGCTCACCCAAGGGATCAGCAGGCTCCTCTCAGCCCCTGCATGGTGCAGGTTATGAGCTGTATCCTCACCATTTGGTGGCACTGAACCACAAGAACTTTTCCCCCCTTTTCTTCTTGCTTTCTAGCAGTAAGAGTTGCCAACACACATTCAAACCTTGGGAGGATTCTGGGCCAATATAGAAATAGTGTAATAAAACACATCTTGGTCTTTTTGTTGCTTACTGTCTGTGTGTTTCTCTTCTGCAGCCCTGTGCAGTTGGATGACTTTGATGGCTACATCAAGGATATGGCCAAAGACTCAGATTATAAATTCTCTCTGCAGTTTGAGGTAAATCTGGGGGGACTCTGCCCCCTCTGAGCATGCCTGGATCAGCCTATTCCAGGTGTTGGGTCTTCACGGTGTGTTCCTGTGCTCTGTGCAGTGCCTGCTGTTGCTAGGGGGGTCAGCTTCACTTCCAGTTCTGCAGAAGGTGAAAGTGGACCTTGGTGTCTCTGACTGCATTTAGTGCACTGATTTGAGCAGCTCATCACATGTCACTGGAGAAGCTCGTCAGAGCAAGAGACTCCATTTCATTTTCAGACAGGAATTGGCTTTAGGTTTTTTATGCCTTTATTTAGCTTGACATTATTTTGGTTATCTGAGTGCCAGTAGAGAAGAGCAGGCCACAGGCACAGTTTTGAATGGCAGCAGTGTGTTCACAGCACCACCAAGAAAGCCCCCTCTTTGCTCTTGGGCTTTTTGGAACCAAACTCACAGGCACCAGACAAGGAAAGTCAGGATCCTGCTGTCAGCTTATAAAGTGATCAATGAACATTTTCAATCCTGTACCTTCCACAGGCAATCACTTCACAAATAATTGTTTTTTTGAGTGTTTGTGAGGTTGTGATGATTTGGGAGTTACCTGCCACCCAACTCTTATGAAATCACCCAGACTAGACTCAGCCAGCTGGAAATTAAAGAATGAAGCTTTATACTCACAGCTTAGCACAGCAGACAAGCAGAGAGTTACAATATACACAGCTATAGACAGAACTATACAAGTTAAAAGTAATACAGAAACACAACAGCCCTGCCAGAAAGCAGAGTCCCCAGGAGGAGCTCCCAACCACCCTGATGCAAGTTAGAAGTAATACAGAAACACAACAGCCCTGCCAGAAAGCAGAGTCCCCAGGAGCAGGTCCCAACCACCCTGATGCAAGTTAGAAGTAATAGAGAAACACAGCAGCCCTGCCAGAAAGCAGAGTCCCCAGGAGGAGCTCCCAACCACCCTGATGCAAGTTAGAAGTAATACAGAAACACAACAGCCCTGCCAGAAAGCAGAGTCCCCAGGAGCAGGTCCCAACCACCCTGATGCAAGTTAGAAGTAATAGAGAAACACAGCAGCCCTGCCAGAAAGCAGAGTCCCCAGGAGGAGCTCCCAACCACCCTGATGCAAGTTAGAAGTAATACAGAAACACAACAGCCCTCCCAGAAACCAGAATCCCCAGGAGGGGCTCCCAATCACCGTAATACAAGTTAAAAGTAGTAGAGAAACACAACAGCCCCCCCAGAGACCAGAGTCCCCAGGAAGGGCTCCCAGCCACCCTGATGCAAGTTAAAATACAGAAACACAACAGCCCTCCCAGAAACTAGTCCCCAGGAGGGACTCCCAACCACCCTTCCACCTTCTTCCCACCCCTCTACCTTATCCCAGAGTCTGCCTTACGTGCAAGGTGAGTTGGGAGGATTGGCCAGGGGGGTTAGAAGCAGAAGGATTAGTTACACAGATCGGAGCAGAAGAGAAATACAGACTCCAACAGAGACACTGTCTTATCTATCTTTGTGTTCTTGCCTTTATACCTCTCAGCAAGCCTATGAATGAAGTAGACAGCACCATTGTTTCCTTTTCATAGAATCACAGAATCAACCAGGTTGGAAATGACCTCCAAACTCATCCAGTCCAACCGAGCACCCAGCCCTATCCAGTCACCCAGACCATGGCACTAAGTGCCCCATCCAGGCTTTTTTTTTTCCACAGCCTAGAATCTGATTTTTCTCTGTAAAATACTCCAACTAGCTTCAAAGCAGCACAGAGGTTGACCATGGTGTCTTTGTTTCTCTTGCACCAGGAGCTAAAGCTGATTGGGCTTGACATCCCCCACTTTGCTGCTGATCTTCCTGTGAACCGCTGTAAAAACCGCTACACAAACATCCTGCCGTGTAAGTACAACACCTGAGGCTGCTGCTAAAGGCTCTCAAGAGGGAAGGAGATTTAATAAGAGACCTGGAGAAACAGGACAGAATTTCTGACTGATAAAGCCTGTTCTAAAGCCTGACCTTAGAGAGAATCAGGCAAGAGATGGTTTTTGTTAGCTTGACCCATAGCTTTCTGGGGATGATTATCAAGTCAGGAGCTTGGAGATAAGACATAAAAGGAAGTGTTTACTACCAAGTAGTGTTACTATATGTGTCTTAAATGAACCCAAGGGAGCCCAAAAGGGTGTCAATATAATGGCTTAGGTTGGAAGGGACCTCAAGGATCATCCAGGTCCACCCTCCTGCCATAGGCAAGGACACCTCCCACTAGAATAGGTTGCTCAAGGCCTCATCCAACCTGGCCTTGAACACCTCCAGGGAGGTTGTGGAGCACAGAATCACCCAATGTGATCACAGAAGCACATTGGGTGATTCTGTGCTCCACAACCTCCCCAAATGTGATCTTTGATCACATTGGGTGATTCTGTGCTCCACAACCTCCCCAAATGTGATCTTTGATCACATTGGGTGATTCTGTTCTCCACAAATGTGATCTTTGATCACATTGGGTGATTCTGTGCTCCACAACCTCCCTGGGCAACCTCTGCCAGGGTCTCACCACCCTCACTGCAAAGAAACCTTTCCTAACATCTAGTTTGAATCTCCCCTCTGCCAGTTTAAACCCATTCCTCCTTGTTCTGTCATTACAAGACCTTGTCAATAGTCCCTATCTAGTCTTCTTGTAGCCCTCTTCAGATACTGGAAGGCCACTCCAAGATCTTCTTAAAGCCTTCTCTTCTCCAGGCTGCAAAGGCTCAACTCTTGTAGCCTGTCCTCAGAGCAGAGCTGCTGCAGCCCTCTGAGCATCTTGGTGGCCTCCTCTGGACTGGCTCCAACACTTCCACGTCCTTCTTGTGCTGGGGGCTCCAGAACTGCACACAGGACTCCAGGTGGGGTCTGAGGAGAGCAGAGCCAAGGGGCAGAATCCCCTCCCTTGCCCTGCTGCCCACACTGCTCTTGCTGCAGCCCAGCACAGGGTTGCTGTCTGGGCTGCACTCACACTGCAGGCTCCTGTTGAGCTTTTCATCAGCCCAGACCCCCAGGTCCTGTTCCTCAGGGCTGCTCTCAGCCATTCCCCACCCAGCCTGGAGTTGTGCTTGGCATTTGAAGGTGTGTGTTGCAGAACAGTAATGATGGTGCAGCCATGCATTGTTTCCTGAGACAAACATTGCTCTCTGATGGCAAATATGAGCATTTCCTATTTTTTAAGTCTTTTTTCCCCCCCCCACTTCCTAAAGCACTACTTTTAATTGTGCCCAGTTGGGGCTGAATTCCATGTTTGAAAGACAACTGATTTGTTTTCCCTTTTCCAGATGATTTCAGTCGTGTCCGACTGGTTTCAATGAACGAAGAAGAAGGCTCTGACTACATAAATGCCAACTACATTCCTGTGAGTACATAGACTTGGTCCTGCACAACACTTAGAGCATGTCAGCAGCAAACCAGGACCCCCACAGTGCCTGATGGACATGCCATGTTTTCAGTACCTCCTTCAGCTTCCAATATTTTTTCCTGCAGGAAACTGCTTTGCATCAGCTGCTGGCAGAAATGCTCTTGTAGGTTTCCCACACTGGAAATTTACACACACCCCCTACTGGAGTAAATTTACTACTTAGTAATTTAGGAAGTTAAGTGGAATTAAATGGACTAAATATAAAAGTATGAAATGCAATAAACCTGTACAAAACAAATGTAGATATATTTACAGTTCACCAACTGCACAATACAGTCTCAAGTTGTGCCAGGGAGGTACAGGCTGGATGTTAGGAGGAAGACAGAGAGAGTGATTTGCCATTGGAATGGGCTGCCCAGGGAGTCACCATCCCTGGAGGTGTTCAAGAAAAGAGTGGATGAGGCACTTAGTGCCATGGTCTGGTTGATTGAATAGGGCTGGGTGCTAGGTTGGACTGGATGAGCTTGGAGGTCTCTTCCAACCTGGCTGATTCTATGAATACTCCCTTGGACAACACTTCAGCTCTCTCCCCCTCCTCTGGACACAAAGCTCAGAGGGGCTGTACACAGCCAGCCTGCCCTCCCCACTCCTTGTACTTTCACCAGCCAAAGCAAGAAGACAACCAGGCAGCAAACAAGGTCAGAGAAAGGCAAGCAGCAAGCCAGAAGCAGCAGAGACAGAGAGAGCAAGCTTATACAGCAAAATGTAAGCTAGTTAGCAGAGCCGTAGAGTTAAACATGTCCTGTGATTATTCTGTGCCCAGTCCCCAGAATTCTTTATCCTTTACTCAAATTCTCTGGAAAAATCAGGCAATAGCCTTAAAATGGTAACAAACACAGAGGTTCAGTGGCACTTTAAGAGATCTAAAACCCCACAGACTTCTAACTGAGAAACCTTTCCAGGTTTCTACATCAAAAGGGTTAAGCCAGACACTGCACAATGAAGAACCCAATCCAGACAGTGCATGGAGGGACCTTTCTGCCTTGTCTCATGCTCCTGGTGTGCCGCCTTCTGCCTGGTTTAGACCACTCATTTACCAGGGAGTAGGACCCATGGGTCTGGGTAGTTAAAGTAGATGCAGAGATGCAGTCAAAGAGTTTGACACTGGGGTTGAGCTAAAATCCTGCCTCTTGGCACTCTCATCTGAGCCTAGGCCATCAGGGAGGCATTTTGCTTCCACTGCTGCAGGGGTTTCCCCCTCTTTTACCTCCCCTTGCTATGGCTCAGTGTAAGCTGTGTTAGGGAGAGCAGTGTCCACCGGGTCACTGCATGGAGAGGATGCAAGATGCTGGAGCACAGCATCTCTTGGAAGATAAGTTCTGTTGCTCAGCATCTCCTTCAGCTTCCAGGAGTTTTCCAGCAGGAAGTTGTGCTTTTCATCAGCCACAAAGAGAAGAAAAAGGAAACAATCTATGTTCTACACTGTAGCCAGGTGGGGTTGGTCTCTTCTGCCAGGCAAGCAGCAACAGGACAAGGGCACACAGTCTCAAGTTGTGCCAGGAGAGGTCTAGGCTGGTTGTTAGGAGGAAGTTGTTGGCAGAGAGAGTGATTGGCATTGGAATGGGCAGCCCAGGGAGGTGGTGGAGTTGCTGTCCCTGGAAGTGTTGAAGCAAAGCCTGGCTGGGGCACTTAGTGCCATGGTCTGGTTGACTGGACAGGGCTGGGTGCTAGGTTGGACTGGCTAAGCTTGGAGGTCTCTTCCAACCTGCTTGATTCTATGATTCTGTGAATGTTTCCTTTCCTCTTCTCAGAACAAAAGATTTATACAAGAACAGATCCATCTTCTGGTTTTCATTTTAGATTGCTTATGCTATGGCAGCATCAAAAACTGCTGAAAGTTGTAGTCTTACAAGTCAGGAAGTAATTTCTTCAGGTTAGAAATCACTTTACAAAGACCAAAATGAACTTGTGCAAGCAAAAAACCAACTGTCTGTCTGAGAAAGAGATATGTGTTCTGAAGCACTAATCATGTTCTCTGCTTCTTAGGGTTACAATTCACCCCAGGAGTACATTGCAACCCAAGGACCACTGCCAGAAACCAGGAATGATTTTTGGAAGATGGTTCTCCAGCAAAAATCTCAAATTACTGTTATGCTCACCCAGTGTAATGAGAAAAGGAGGGTATGGAAGAAAAGTTTGCTTGTAATAGAGAAGAATCTTATTCTCTGCTGATGTTTCTGTTCTGGTGGATGAATTTCTATACATTGTTTTCTGGCCATGAGGCAGCTTCAGAATGAGAAGTAGAACAGCACTTCATGCACTTATGGGAGAGGTTTCAGGATGGTTATGGGGCTGGAGCATCTTTCACATGAGGAGAGGCTGAGGGAAAAGAGAAGGCTTCAGCCTGGAAAAGAGAGGGCTCAGGGGAACCTTCTCGCTGTGCATAAATACCTGATGTGGGAGTGCCCAGTGACAGGACAATGGGAGCAAATTAAACACACTACATTGTGTTTACACACAGCCTGGAGAGGAGGCTTTGAGAACTTATAGCAGCCTTCCAGTGTCTGAAGGGAGCCTACAGGAAGGCTGGGGAGGGACTATTGACAAGGTCTGGGAATGTCAGGACGAGGGGGAATGGGTTTAAACTGGCAGAGAGGACATTTAAACTGGATGTTAGGAAGTTACTTCCAGTGAGGGTGGGGAGACACTGGAACAGGTTGCTCAGGAAGGTTGTGGATCACAGAATCAGCTCCTGGCTCATGGGGCTAGTTACAGCTTTAGGCAGTGTCCAGTTGCTTCTCCCCACAGCAGAAGGAAGGAGAGCAGAAAAACATGTCTGGCCAAGCCAGGACATGTATAAGTCTATTTTGGCCTATCCAGACCTACCACAACAGCCCTCAGCACAAGAAGTACATGGAGCTGATGGAGTAGGTCCAGAGGAAGGCCATGAAAATGATCAAGGGGTTGGAACACCTCTGCTACAAGGACAGGCTGAGGGAGCTGGGGGTGTTCAGCCCAGAGGAGGGAAGACTCTGAGGAGACCTAACAGCAGCCTGCCAGTACCTGAACAGGGCCTACAGGAAAGCTAGGAAGGGAAAGGTCTGGAGTGACAGGATGAGGAGCTGTGTTTTACATTAGAGTAGATTTAGACTGATGTCAGAATTAAGTTTTTTACCATGGGGAAGTTTGAACACTGAACAAGTTGCCCAAGAAGGTGGTTGAGGACCCATCCTTAGACATATTCAAGGTGAGGCTTGACAGGGCTCTGGGCAAGCTGATCTAGTTGAGGATGTCCCTGCCGATGGGATGGGTGTTGGGCTAGATGACCTTTAGAGGTCCCTTCCAACCCAACCCATTCTCTGATCTAATTCCATGTATGTTTATTTCCATTCCAGGTGAAATGTGATCATTATTGGCCTTTTACAGAAGATCCTGTTGCATATGGAGACATCACAGTGGAGATGCTGTCAGAAGAGGAGCACACAGACTGGGTTTATAGGAACTTCAGAATTAGCTACGTAAGTGAAACATTTTGCACAGCCCTGCTAAAAGCCTGAGGGTAATTTTGGTCCAGGCTTTTGTCTTTCATTTTTGTCCACATCTGGCATTCAGTGGGAAAAGTCTGAGAGATAGCAGCATCCTTCTCCTTGCCCCATGCAGGCAAAAGGCTAAACCACAACATGTCCCCTGAAAATTACAAGGCCAAGTGTAAGGTCCTGCACCTGGGTGGGCACAAACCCAAGCACAACTCCAGGATGGGTGGGGAATGGCTGAGAGCAGCCCTGAGAGAAAGGACCTGGGAGTCTGGGCTGGTGAAAAAGCTCAACATGAGCCTGCAGTGTAAGTGCAGCCCAGACAGCAACCCTGTGCTGGGCTGCAGCAAGAGCAGTGTGGGCAGCAGGGCAAGAGAGGGGATTCTGCCCCTTGGCTCTGCTCTCCTCAGACCCCACCTGCAGTCCTGGGTGCAGTTCTGGAGCCCTCAACACAAGAAGGACATGGAACTGCTGGAGCCAGTCCAGAGGAGGCCACCAAGATGGTCCGAGGGCTGCAGGAGCTCTGCTGTGAGGACAGGCTGAGAGAGTTGGGGCTCTGCAGCCTGGAGAAGAGAAGGCTTCCAGGAGACCTTGGAGATGGTGGAGTCATCCCTGGAGGTGTTCAAACAAAGCCTGAATGAGGCACTTAGTGCCATGGTCTAGTTGATTGGCTAGGGCTGGGTGATAGGTTGGACTGGATGAGCTTGGACGTCTCCCCCAACCTGTGTGATTATCTGATTCTATGATTCTTTCTCTCTGTCTGAGTAAGAAAAGGAGAGGGGATGGAATAGGAAGCAAGCCTGACCTTTAATGCAGCAATTCTTGATGGAAAAGCAAAAGAAAATCAAAATACCATGAGGAAAGAAAGCCAAAAATCCCAAACCCAGAAGCAAGTTCATGCCCTTTTGATAATGATGGCCTGATACCCTCTCCCCATTTTTAATGATAAACCATGTGAATCCTTTGCCACGTTATTTTTGGCTTACTTTGCCTCCTTAGGCAATATTGGGGGGAAACCAAACCCACCATAAAACAACAAAAATTCCTCAGCCTGACTGAAGGTGGCTGCACTTCTAAAACTCCTGTGAANTTCAGATCCGGCAAGGCCACAAGAAGGTCACCTGGGAGCCTCCTCTTCTCCAGCCTGCACATGTGTGCTCACAGAAGAGCTTCTGCAGCCCTCTGAGCATCCTCATGGCCCTTCTCTGGACACACTCCAGAATCTCCACATCCTTCTTGTAATGGGGGCTCCAGAGCTGGATGCAGTACTCCATCTGCGGAGCACAGCAGAGGGGGAGAATCACCTCCCTGGCCCTGCTGGCCACACTTCTTCTGCTGCAGCCCAGGCTCTGGTTGGCTTTCTGGGCTCCAAGTTCAAACTGCTGGCTGTTCTGCTTCTCTGCCTAGGCTGATGAGGTGCAAGATGTGATGCATTTCAACTACACTGCCTGGCCAGATCATGGTGTCCCCACAGCCAATGCTGCTGAAAGCATCCTTCAGTTCGTGCAGATGGTGAGGCAGAAAGCATCAAAGAGTAAAGGCCCCATGATCATACACTGCAGGTAAGTGCTTCACAGAAATCAACTGCACAGTGCCACCTGGGAAACACTCTGGGAAAGCACTGGAAGGGGGGAGATGTTGGGGTTCTGCTCACCTGCTAGCTGGAGCTGGTTTTCTCTGGAGTTAAGCATAGAGGATTAGTCTTGCTTTGACTGCAGCAGGGCTGGGACTTCAGCCTGCAGCCATAGGCAAGAAGGCATTGCTTTCTGGAGTAGCACTCTCCTCAGACAGCAGCAGTACCAGTATCACAGATGGTTTTACATACTGACAGATTGATCTGCTGTGCATCCTCTGGCTTTTTATTAAGATGCTGATTACTTGGCCTCCGTGGGGGCAGCTGCCATGTTAGTGATGATACCATATCAGATCGATTCCTTACTTCAAAACCCTTTGTGGCTTCTCGTGTGAGAGCTACTCACAAGATGTATCTCAGAACTGTGTGACCAGATGGTTTAAAGTGGATGAATATCTGCACACTATGGTGGCACACTCATGGTGGAAGTCAAAGCTCAGTGTCATTACTCTCAGCCACATCAGCCACCCCAGAGGCACAGCCGTTACATTGCTGCACAATCTCTCAGCACCCTCCAGTACTATCATTCCTGGTGCTGATGTCATGCTCAGCACTGACTCCCTTGTGCCACCACATTAAACATTTTTGAGAGCTCCTTCCCAGGAAACAATCTTTTATATCAGTATCACTGCTGGTTTCCTGATAGGGCACTCAGTGATCTGCTGCAATGCAAAACAACAGCAGCGTTTGTAAAATGGGTGAAGGCTTGCATGGCACAGAGTCCCCCACAGTACCCAGCCTGCCTGACCTCAGCATAGCTGCTCACTGCAGTACCACTGCTTTTGGTCCTGTCTGTGCACATCAGCAAAGCTGTGAAGTGAGATCCTTGCCTCTGTCTGTTCTAGTGCTGGAGTGGGACGAACAGGAACCTTCATAGCCCTGGACCGGCTCCTGCAGCACATCCGTGACCACGAGTTCGTGGATGTATTGGGCCTGGTGTCTGACATGAGGTCCTACAGAATGTCCATGGTGCAGACAGAGGTAAGAGCCTTCACTTTGCTGTTCTCAATGTGTCACTGGAGCTATCTTGTACCTCTCTGCAGCATGTCCATGTCCAGTGACTGCTGCTGCTCCTCCACACCTGACAAGGTAGCCATGAGTAAGTGATTATGATGCCAAAACAGCTCAAGTAGATTTTGTGATTGTGATTCCTCAGCTTCTGTCTGTAACAACTGCAGGCCTATTTTGGGAGCAGGCACCTCATTGTACACTGAGGTGTACTCCCTGAGGTGAGGGGATGGGAAGGGGAAGAAATGGAGAAGCTGTGGAGGCTGTGACTGTGAACTATCTGGGTTTTCACATGCGTTCTGCGGTGCAAAAATGCTCACTCCTTTGGTCTTTTCTTCCAGGAACAATACATTTTTATTCACCAGTGTGTGCAGCTGATGTGGCAAAAGAAGAAGCAGCAGTTCTGCATCAGTGATGTCATATATGAGAACGTCAGCAAGTCCTAGTTCAGTCTCACAGGTGGTAAGTCTGGCAAGCCCAGCCCTGCACCATGCCCACATCCTTGTGCGCCAGCTGCTCAGCAGCAACCAGCATCATGCATGTTTGCTCCAGGAGCTTTGCTGTCAGTTTGGAGCTTTCCAGGCCTCATGCCCCTCTGTGAAGAGCATGAAGAAAGTCCCTCTGGCCTCTCACAGTAAATAATCTGCTATGTTTTCCAGGGGACTGTGAGGGTTTGTTGGCTCACTCATTCAAAGAAAAAGAGAATGCAGATATCCATGTAACCATTCCCTGCCACTTGCCACCACTTACAAAGCTTGAAAGAGGGGAGGACTTTAATTTCTTCAGTCATCCTCAAGTCACCTACCAACTGTCAGGTTACCAAGGCCAGCAGAGGTTTGAGGGTGCTCTGTCAGCACTGCTGTTGTAGCAACAGAGCCTTCTGAAGGGTGAGATGGTAACCAAAAAGCTCTGACAGGAGCACTGGGGAGTTTCCTTTGTAAATCTAGAACCAGGGAAGAGGCAGGGTCTCATGGCACTACCATCAGCATAAGTGAAGTGACCTTCTGGTCTTTCCACTGTGTCCCAATGTCTGAGCTGCTGCATGCAGAAATTCCACCTCAGTCCCTGGCTGCAGAAGAAAACACATGGCTCTGACCTACCGAGAGGTCTGGCAGTGAGGACAAGCCATGAGGATGTACCTCACTGCTGTTTAAGCTAATGAGCTTTAGTTCATTAGGAGGCAGCAATAACCCAGCCATAATATTTGCTGTTGGGTGAAGCAGGAAGCTACAGGCTTCCCAAGGAGCTGGGAGAGAGCTGAGCTGTGGGCACCACTACCAGCCCTCCCTGTTGTGTATCTGTGGGATCACACAGGCACCATTGCTAACCTGTGTGCCTGTAATGGGAACCCCAACTTGCCTCATTTGTTCTGCTGTTCACAGCATTTACTGTCTAACCCAAGTCCCAGAGCCCAGCAAGCTTCCACTGGTGAGCACAGGCCCAGCCTGTATTCAGGGCTGCTAAAATGAATTCCTGTTCCAGTGAGTTCTTTGGGGAGAGGGGAATGCTCTCACACATGGGTACCCTCCTCTGAGTGCAGTTTCAATACCTTATTATAGCTTAAACACTAAAACCATCAGGAGAAAGGTACACTGGAAACCACAACACCTATGGCTCACAGCCATAATGGGAGAAACTACAGTGCTGAATAAGATAAGACAAACAATCCCAGGTAGCTTTATTGGCCAAAGGGCAGGCTACACTCACCCTATCCCACTGGCCAGCAGAACTCCTGAGATGTGTAGGTAGCAGAGCTGGTCAGCTGCTGTCTCAAGAGGTAGGTGTGCCCCGCCATGGAGCAGCAGCTGTAGGCTGCTGAGCCTGCTGCTGCTCACAGCTCAGCCACCTCTGCTCTTGGCTTCGATGTGTCCCGGATGCCAGGACATCCCAGAAGGCTGCACCAAGCAGAGCCAAGCTCTTCCCTTATTTCCCAGCCTGTTCCATAACGACTTTCCCTACTGCCCGTGCGCATTGTTGGCTTCAGTGGTCACACCACCCCCTAGCGAGGGGAGCCTTCATCATCTTCAGCTCCCTCTGCAGCTGCTTGTTCTCTGCAGAGCCTTTCAAGGTCAGTGCTGGCTCCACATACTGTTCAGCCAACACCACATTCTGGCCTTTGATTACAGGGATGGGACTTGCAGGCTCTGTTTCCCTTAGATTTATCACTTGAGAGCTCGCAGACCCTGCTCTTATCTCTGGCAACCTGGCAACTATATAGAATAGAATAGAATAGAATAGAATAGAATAGAATAGAATAGAATAGAATCAACCAGGTTGGAAGAGACCTCCAAGGTCATCCAGTCCAACCTAGCACCCAGCCTCATCCAGTCAACTAGGCCATGGTACTAAGTGCCTCATCCAGGCTTTTCCTGAACACCCCCAGGGATGGTGACTCCACCACCTCTCTGGGCAGCCCATTCCAATGCCAATCACTCTCTCTGCCAACAACTTCCTCCTAACATCCAGCCTATACTTCCCCTGGCACAACTTGAGGCTGTGTCCCCTTGTCCTGTTGCTGCTTGTCTGGGAGAAGAGACCCAACCCCACCTGGCCCATTGTGCCTAAGTCTGATCAGCCACATACCAATTTCCCTCTTACAACCCCCAAGAACTGCATGGATTCCCTTTCCTTATTTCTAAAGCCTTCTGTTTGGTTCCAGGTGAGACCCTGAAGCACACCCATCTTCCCTTGCTTCTGATATTTTTTTTCTCATGGTGGTTTGAGCAGGCAGTTGTTCTGCCATGGGAGACCACTGCTTTGCAGCAGACAATGAAAGGAAGGAAGCTGGAAACTTTCCGAAGCACTGGGGAGAAAAAGCCTTAACGAGCCTGCGGTGTCTTTTGAACTGTTTCATTTCTGGACATCTTTTCTAAAACACTGGACCAAATTCAAACTGAATGACATGAAGGGAAAGACACTAAATGTGCATAAAATAGATTGCTCCAGAGCGATGGGCTTTTGTTTGGCACTTTTGGGTTAATTTAAGTCTATCATTTTTTTTTTTCTGTGCAGGTTGGGCTTAAGGTTAAAGTAAGTGCAATATTTTTGTAGTGGTTGACTACTGGAGAGCTTTCTTCATGTGTCACTTGGTCTGTGCTAATGTCCATAGGAGAGCAGGCATTGTTAGTATCTAATAATACCTCATTAGTGAATAGCGAGGCATGAACATACATGAAGAAATCCGGAGGTTGTGAAAAGGGGAGGTGGGAGGGGGATGTTGCTGGGTAGATGGATTTGAGGGTTTCCTACTGCACTGATGTACGTGGGGTCTGGGGAGAGCACAGGACCCAAGGAACGGACTGACAAGCAGAAATCCAAACCATGAAGCCTGAAGCTGAAGCAGCAGCCAAGACTGGGAGATGGGGTGGGGCTGGGTCTTTCCCGTGTTACTAAACGCTAAGGAGAAGGATTGCTCTTTTGGCCAACTCTTACAGGCTTTTGTTTTAAATGAAGCTGATCAAAGAGCAGTTGAGTTTCAAGCTGGGATATCTTAGACTCCATTATCATAGCATTTAACTGTCCGAGCAGTCTATGGTGCCTATACCTCTCATTTGTTAATTATTTTTAGTAAGTATTAACCCTGTGTAAAAATGTGAAGCTGATTCAGGCTGGGGAGATGGAAAAAGACTTAAAGGTGCTTTAACGGCTGGCACTGTTGCTCTGGGCCAGGAATTCATGAGGTCACAAATACAAGGTTTTGGCACCTGAAGGGCTGGTTGTTGCTTTATTGCTACAGGGCTGCCAAAGCATTGGTATGGATTCCTGCAGGGGCTTTGGGATTGGGGGTCGGGGGCGGGGGGGGGCTCTTTTCTTTATCACTGTCAGTTTCAGTTCTAGTCAGAATAATTAGCTCTCTGTTTCTCTCTTTTGGCTCTTTGTATAATCCCGGTACTTCATTGTGTATTGTGACATGGATGCTGTCAGAATGGATGCTGATGGCATTTTTGTAACCTGGTGCTTTGTGTCACCCCCTTGGAATTAGCAGGAATGGTACTCGATGTAAACAAAACAAACTGGCACGGGAAGTAAACACCCTGGATCGCTTCCCTGTGCAGAAGTCACTGTCAGCAGAACGGCAAGCACACCCACATCTGCTTTTCTGTTCGTCCACCCCGCAAACTGCTATTGCCTGGGGTTACCTGCGTGTATTTCAGTAGCTCAGCTACTTCCAGGAGCATGATAACCTCCTTCAGGTGATATCTGAACACCGTTTTCTTCCAAGGAGTTATTCCACTGGCAGGTAAATAGGTGCACATTCCTTTATTATCTGCTTCGGCATCAGATGGCTTACAGTGGAAAACATCCTTCAGGCACTCCCACCTCTGTCATGCAAAGCGGCAGAGACTTGACCTAATCCCCCAAATAAAAGAGGTCCTTGTGAAGGGTACTGAAGAAACAGGACTCCATCTCGGATTATCATATAACCATGATATAAATTGCCTCTGCTCTCCACCTTCTCTTTCTGTGCATCTAGTACTGCTTCCACAGTTCAGTTGCCAGTGAGCCCAGTTCCAAAGCGGAGCTGCTCCTTCTCTGAAGAGGATGCAAAAGGGGTGAGTGCCCTGTCTTCAGGGAGCAGAATGCACACAAGAAAGGCTTCAGTGGTGCACTCTTAGTTCATCAGTGTACCTCAGCTGGAGGGCTTGCCGCTTCAGGAGGAACAGCAAAGGTTTGTCGGGCCTAATTTGGGCAGAAGGAGTGCTTGCCCATTCAGACCCTGCCTTCACCATTTACAAAACACTATCTGTCAGCCTTTCATGATGTGTTCACTCCGAAAATACTTTCCCTCTAGAGTACTAGCAGAGGAGAAAAAAACAAACCCACAAACGCCCTTCACTTCCCATCAGCTGCCTCCTGCCTCCTGCTGGCCATCGCCCACGCTGGCTCCATTCATTCTGTGTTACTTTGAAAGCATTCCTGTGCACACAAACTGTCCCAGTGGGGGCTGGCTGTAACAGAAGCTTGGCTGAACGGGGCAGGGGACAAGATTGCTGCAAAGATGCCAAAATCACACTGCTGCAAATGATCCTGCCTGAAGAGCCAGAATGCACCAGGCAGTTTTGGAATGCAGGTGAAAACCGTTACTCCATGTGCACAGTAACAGGTGTGCCTTTTAACTTCGATGGCTACTTAACCACAGAATCAATTACAATGAAAACTCCTTCAGAGAGATACCTTCACCTGCCCCCCACAGCCAGAAAAATGCCTTTCCTACCCCACACGGTATGTAAAACTGCACAATTGGGTGTGCTGGGATGGCAGTGGAAAGCACCTTTCCTGGAGTTGAAGGCGAGAGTAAAGCACTGGAAGATTCTGGGAGCTGCTGTGGTTCAGAAGGCTCACACAGAGCCTTTCAGCCTGAATCATATCATACTTCTGTTTTCACCTTGCCACGCTCCTTAGAAGCAAGTCCAAACAAACAGTGGTTTGAACTTGTGCTGCATGTTGATGTGGTTTCCAGCAGCTGTTCAAATAAAATTCATGGAATCATAGAGGAGGCTCAGGGCAGAGCTCATTGCTCTCTACACCTACCTGAAGGGAGGCTGTAGCCAGGTGGGGGTCAATCTCTTCTGCCAGGCACCCAGCAACAGAGCAAGGGGACACAGTCTCAAGTTGTGCCAGGGCAGGTCTAGGCTGGATGTTAGGAGGAAGGTCACAGAGAGAGTGATTGGCATTGGAATGGGCTGCCCAGGGAGGTGGTGGAGTTGCTGCCTCTGGAGGTGTTGAAGCAAAGCCTGGCTGGGGCACTTAGTGCCATGGTCTGGTTGATTGGCTCAGGCTGGGTGCTAGGTTGGACTGGCTGAGCTTGGAGCTCTCTTCCAACCTGGTTGATTCTATGATAAAGTCTAGTTCAGCAAAGTTAAAGGGTAAAGGACAACCTGAGTCATACTGCATTGCTAAACCATTAGTAGTTAATCCAAGACCTGAGAAAACCAAACACAGAAACCAACAAACCAACTGCCAAGACCCCTGATTATTCACTTTAGCCCCTACGGATATGGAAGGAGCTCTCTGTTTCCCTCCCACGTGTTGCCAAAAGCACCTCTGAGCACACCGACCACACTTGGCCACCTCTTTCTGTGCACCTTTGCAGCTACACAGGATCTCAGCTTCAAATAAACATTTGGAAATCCACTCCTGTTCTCTCTCCAAGATGAAAAGTGTGGGGTGCTTCCTCCAGGACCTCTCTGCATGGCAGCCTCGACAAATTCTGGAGTCTGACAGCTGAGAGCCTCCTTCTGAGCACAAAAGTAAACTGTATGCCGAATGCCAGGAGAAGCTTGTGGAGAATGCAAATGCTTCCTTTGTATTGTGGTAGCTAAGAGGGGCTCAGAGGAGCAGGGAAGCACCTCCGTGCCTTCATGGACTCAGACGTACTTTCCACGAGCAAACAGTGGCTCTGACTTTTTAAAGATGAGTTCCAAAGACTGTTTTAAAAGTTCCCTGCTCCTGTACTTAACGAGTAACAGAGCACCTACATAAGAGTAGTGGCAGGCTCCTTTACTTAGCTATCCACCACCCAGAGTAGGGACTCTGCAGTGCAGCGAACACTGTTCAGGTTAGGTATGGACCCTTCCTAAAGAGGTGGGGGAAGAGAACACTTTAAATTAGAGCATGCATCAAGTCTACGGAGGTCTGGGCTTGACCTTTAACGATAGGGGAGGCAGCGAGACAGGTTAATGTTCCCCCCCGCCGCTTTGTATACAGGTTGAATTAAGGATTACGCAGGTGTGTGCCGGTTCAGGTGTTTCCTATTCTGGCAATTAACAGGCTACGGGCAGTACTCTGCCAACAGCGGCGACAGTCCACCCTCACACCGTTCACCCACGTTTCTAAACGTTTCGGTGCAGTATTTCCCCCTCCTTCCCACGGCGATAAGTCTTTGAGAAGCGTGTGGTGCTCGCACGAAGACTCCAGACAGGGCAGCAGACCTGGTGAGTGATTAGACAAGGCGGCAGGCGAGGCTGTGCACGCCGAGCTGGGCGGCACAGGACGCTGCAGCCACTGCCGAGCTGGGCCCTGCCGCCAACCGGCGGCTGCAGCCTGCCTCGGCGCACAGGGCCGCGGCCGGGCGGGAACCGGCGAGCTCCGTTTCCCGTCGTGCGCGGCGGGGCCGCGGCAGGTGCGCGTCTGGTCGCGGCCGCGGAGAACGAGGAGCTGTCGGCCAAGCGGGAGCCGGGGCGGTACGGCACACGGCTGGTATCCGGGACCGGGCTCCGGGACCTAGTAGGAAATCGGCAGGTAGCGGCGGCGCGAAGCGGCAAGGCGGGGCAGCGACCCCGACTCCTGAGACCGGCCTGGGCCGGCTACGGGAAGAGGGGCGGCCGGGGAGGGGGCAGGTGTCTCCGCAGACGCTGAGCCTAGTGCGCGGTAGATACTTCTTTAGGGCTGCCCACTAAGAGAGGGACTGAGAAGTCCTTTGAGAGCAGCTTGATCTCTGCACCCCTCGTTCCCCGGCGGCGCGTCCAGGTGTTCGCTGCGGTGGGTTTGCATGCTCCAGTGGCAGGAAGAGTCATGGCAGGGGCTGAGGCCGCTCCAGCGTAACCGCGCTGGGAGCTTGTGTGGAACCCATCCTGTCTCCACCACCTCAGAGCTTCGTTTTCTGGTGTATGGTCAAGGTAACGTCAGGCTTGTGACAGAAGAATTACTCTGAGGCTGTAAGATGTGGAACACTTGGCAAGATGAAAGTAAAGGAGCCCACTCAGAGTTGCTTCTTTCGGAGGTGTGGAAGGTGCTGTTGTGACAGAGTAGGGTGGCACAGCCCTGCTGGCTTGTAGACCTCCAGCTTGTGTTGCAGGATTTTTGTAAGGACAGCTACTGCTCTGGCTGCACAGTGAACTTAGAATCACAGAATCAACCAGGTGGGAAGAGACCTCCAAGCTCATCCAGTCCAACCTAGCACCCAGCCTTGGACAATCAACCAGACCATGGCACTAAGTGCCCCAGCCAGGCTTGGCTTCAACACCTCCAAGGACAATGACTCCACCACCTCCCTGGGCAGCCCATTCCAATGCCAATCACTCTCTCTGCCAACAACTTCCTCCTAACATCCAGCCTAGACCTCCCCTGCCACAACTTCACACTGTGTCCCCTTGTTCTGTTGCTGCTTGCCTGGCAGCAGAGCCCAACCCCAGCTGGCTACAGCCTCCCTTCAGGTAGCTGCAGACAGCAATGAGCTCTGCCCTGAGCCTCCTCTTCTGCAGGCTGCACACCCCCAGCTCCCTCAGCCTCTCCTCACAGGGCTGTGCTCCAGGCCCCTCCCCAGCCTTGCTGCCCTTCTCTGGACACCTTCCAGCACCTCAACATCTCTCTTGAATTGAGGAGCCCAGAACTGGACACAGCACTCAAGGTGTGGCCTGAGCAGTGCTGAGCACAGGGGCAGAAGAACCTCCCTTGTCCTGCTGCCCACACTGCTCCTGAGCCAGCCCAGGATGCCATTGGCTCTGCTGCCCACCTGGGCACTCTGCTGCCTCATCTTCAGCTCCTCTCTCCCAGCACCCCCAGATCCCTCTCTGCCTGGCTGCTCTCAGCCACTCTGTCCCCAGCCTGTAGTGCTGCTTGGGGTTGTTGTGGCCAAAGTGCAGAACCCTGCACTTGGCCATGTTCAGTCTCATCCCACTGGCCTCTGCCCACCCATCCATCATATCAAGGTCCCCCTGCAGGGCTCTCCTACCCTCCAACACCTCCACACCTGCTCCTAGCTTGGTTCATCTGCAGACTTACTGATGCTGGACTCAATCCCCTGGTCCAGATCATCAATAAAGATATGGAACAGGACTGGGCCCAGCACTGATCCTTGGGGGACACCACTAGTGACAGCTGCCAACTAGATGTGGCAGTTGAATCCACCTGGGTGACTTTCTCCCACTGATCTTTGACTTCTGGATGGAAGAGCTGGGAAGACTTGACAAAATGTCAGCAACTTAATTCTTCACCCCTGAGTATAAACACCATTTTGATAGCAGTCTCACAAAGGTACTTCCCTGTCCTAGTTCTCACTGGGATAGAGTTGTGCCCACGTTAGCTTGTGTGAGGCTGTGCTTTAGCTTTGTGCTGGTAGCAGTGGAAATGCAGGGATGTTTTACAGTCCTGCTGAGCAGTGGTGACTTTTCTTGCTTCTCACGTTGCCCTACCAACAAGTAGGCTGGGGGTGCATGAGAAGTTGGGAGAGAACAGTGCTGTAACAGCTGGTTTCGTCTGAACAAAGCAGATTTGATACCACAGGATACCTTGCTCTGCAATGGAAAACTGGAGTTGGAGGAAGGAGAGGGCTGTTCGGAGTGATAAAACGTTTGTCTTCCCAAGCAACTGTTAGGCACAGCGGAGTTCTGCTGCCCGGTGGTGGCTGAATGCCTGCTTCCTGAGTGCAAGTAGTGAGTAAATTCCTCGGTTTACTTAGCTCGCATGCAGAACCTCTCCTCTGAAGCTGTCCTTATCTCACACCGTGAGTCCTCCAGCAGGGGGGAGTAAGCGAGCAGCTGCGTGGCGGCAGGGGGCGGGAGGCAGGTGGAGGCGGCTGCGGGCTCTGGGCAAGGCGGGGGCGCTGCGCTGCGCACCGGCGGAGTGCCGCTCGGTTGTCAGCCCTACACAGGGGGACTCTCGTAGAAGTTTAAAGTATTTTTTCTTTTTTATTTTAAAGCGCCGTACTTTAAAGATTTTTGTACTCAATGAGGTTGCTTCTCTCCAAAGCATAGCAGGACCTTTTCAAGACCGATTCGAGAGAAGAGCTTTGGGGAACGTTTCTCAGTGACTCTGTATTGCCTGCGCCTTGTATTTGCTGCCTTCCTCAGCGGTTACTTGAGTCAGTTTGGTGTGAATGGACGTCTCGGTTCCAAAGCCTCCTGGAGCAGCTTCGTGAGAGCAGCAGTGACATCTTGTGGCCCCCTCAAGCGGGCCCGGGCTCGGAGTCTGTGCTGCGGTTCCCTCCCTGCTGCCGGCCCCCGCAGCTGTTGGGCTCGCAGGGCTGCTGCGGGGGGCAGCGCGGTGCAAGGGCCCCCTCTGGGCAGCCGCATCGGAGCTGCCTTGGCACAAACGCGCTGGGCTCGGCGGGACTTGTGCTGAGGAAGCTCGGGCTGGCGCTGTCCTTTCCCCTAACGCTGCTCCTACAGGATCTGCCCAGCACACGGATTCCTGCGCTTCCCTGCTTTATCCATGCTCGCCCTTCTGTTATCACTTGGAGAGGGAGCTGCGGTCCTTAGCGATCATGGTTATCACTTGGAGAGGGAGCTGCGGTCCCTAGCGATCATGGTTATCACTTGGAGAGGGAGCTGCGGTCCTTAGCGATCATGGTTATCACTTGGAGAGGGAGCTGCGGTCCTTAGCGATCATGGTTATCACTTGGAGAGGGAGCTGCGGTCCTTAGCGATCATGGTTATCACTTGGAGAGGGAGCTGCGGTCCTTAGCGATCATGGTTATCACTTGGAGAGGGAGCTGCGGTCCTTAGCGATCATGGTTATCACTTGGAGAGGGAGCTGCGGTCCTTAGCGATCATGGTTATCACTTGGAGAGGGAGCTGCGGTCCTTAGCGATCATGGTTATCACTTGGAGAGGGAGCTGCGGTCCTTAGCGATCATGGTTATCACTTGGAGAGGGAGCTGCGGTCCTTAGCGATCATGGTTATCACTTGGAGAGGGAGCTGCGGTCCTTAGCGATCATGGTTATCACTTGGAGAGGGAGCTGCGGTCCTTAGCGATCATGGTTATCACTTGGAGAGGGAGCTGCGGTCCTTAGCGATCATGGTTATCACTTGGAGAGGGAGCTGCGGTCCTTAGCGATCATGGTTATCACTTGGAGAGGGAGCTGCGGTCCTTAGCGATCATGGTTATCACTTGGAGAGGGAGCTGCGGTCCTTAGCGATCATGGTTATCACTTGGAGAGGGAGCTGCGGTCCTTGGCAATAGAGGTCTATTGAGTCTCTGCTCAGTTTTAACGTAAATCCTGACTGGGGAGCTGCATCTCTGCGTTAGGACCAAAGTAACCTGACCAGCTGTAGCCCCTCTGCAGCTTAACCTAGATGACACAGGAGGGCCCTTTCCAACCCAAAGCATTTTGTCATGTTGCTCTGGCTCTTTCGTTGACAAGGGGGAGGGAATATAATGAACTCCATTTTGATGAATCATTTCTAGACTTACTGGTTTGGCAGTGTTACTCGTTTTGGGTTTTTTGTTGTGCTGGTTTTTGTTTGCTTGCTGAGGTGGTTTTTGTTTTAGTGCTTCTTACTCTTTGAGAAGACAATAGTAAGGATATATTAACAGAGCTTTCTGTTTCTGAGAGAGCAGTGGAAGTTGTGATTAGCAGTAGTGGGAACTGACTCTTAAGTGATAGACAACTCAGCATTTGGCAGTC
>WAAF01003960.1:0-36541 GCA_013400475.1 Tricholaema leucomelas | reverse complement strand
ATTTACAACAATAAGTTTAAGTTTTAGTCATCCATTTAGTGTAAATTTGCACCAATAAGTTTAAGTTGTAGTCATCATTCCTGATCCTCTTCTTATCACATATTTAGTGTGTATTTGCAGCAATAAGTTTAAGTTTCAGCACCACAATAAGTTAAAGTTGTACTCATCATTTTTGATCCTCTTATATGTTTAGTGTGGATTTGCAACAATTAGAGGTTTAAGTGCCCAGTGCTGTGAAAAGAGGCATTGTAGAACCTGCTCCTCGGTGTGCAATATGACTACAGGGTGCTAGAGCTGTCCAAATTAGCTCCAAATAATGTCGAAGACAGTCTCCACGATGAGGAATGCATTTGGCTAGAGTTACACAAGAAAAACCATAAGGTGTTAGCAGAAAGGCTCAGATTCCTTCTTTCCTGAACCCTTTTTTCCCTTTTGATGCATCCTGTGGAGGAGGCTGAAGGAAGACTTTCCAGAGTCACTTCAAGCAACCCAGAAGCTGAAGTGGTACAACAGCTGGGGATTATAGAGAAAGAGAGGGAAAAATCCACTGTCCCTCATGGGTGCTGTGTGCAATATCTACTCTGATCCAGGGCTTAGATATCTCATTTCACTCCACAGTCTCTCTTAAAGAGAAATCAGAGGTGCAGTTTGTGGAAAAGTCAGGAAAACAGAATTTATCACTTCTGAACTGCAAACTGGTGGGAACCACTTTCACATATTCATAAAGGACTCAGTTAAATGACATTTCGTTGCTTAGCTCTTACACCACTGAGATCATAGAACGGTTTATGTTAGAAGGGACCTTAAAGATATCCTTATCTTAAGGTATCTTTATCTAAAAGATATCTGTGGGCAGGAATACCTCCTACTAGACCATGTTGCTTAAAGACCCATCCAACTTGACTTTGGACACTGTCCAGGCTAGAACCTCCTCAGCTTCTCCAGGAAATCTGTTGCAGTGCCACATCCTCACAGGAAAGAATTTCTTCCTAATGTCTCATTTAAATCAAATTTCTTCCAGTTTGAAGCCAGTACCCCTCATCCCGTCCATGCCTTTGTAAAAAGTCCCTCTCCACCTCTCCTGCAGCTCCCTTCACATGCTGTAAGGTTGCTCTAAGGTCTCCTCACAGCCTTCTCTTTTCCAGACTAAAGAACTTTGGAGAAGAGGTGCTGCTCCTGGGATCAGTGCTCAGTCTCTTTATAATATGAAGCCATGTCTCTTTTGTTTATTTCATTCAAGGTGAGACCTCTCCTTCAGGCAGAAGGACAGCTCAGTTCAATTTCCCAGTTACATTTTCCTCCAAATCTAACAAAATCCATTCACAAGAGTACCACCTTCCACATCTCTCCAGAAGACAAGCTTCATCCATTCTACTAGCTAGTCAAGGACCAAAACCAACAACACCACCACTCCAAACCTCAAAATATTAAAAAAATCACAGAGTCACAGATGGAATCAAGTTGGAAGAGGCCCTCCAGAACTGTTTAGTAGGACAGCAGTTACTGTTCAGTAGGACAGCAGTTCACCGCACAGTAAATCTAAGCAGCTCTGTCTAAGAGCTCAGGGTTATTAGTGTGGATTCTGGGATTTGTGTCGTAAGAGACAAGAAGCAAAAAGAATTAGGCTGTCTGAAAGCACAGAAATCCCTGATTAACAGGCCCAGCACTTCTGGCTTTCTCATTCTGGAAAGGAAAAGGACTTCACAGTACCACAGTATCACCAAGGTTGGAAGAGACCTCACAGATCATCAAGTCCAACCCTTTACCACAGAGCTCAAGGCTAGACCATGGCACCAAGTGCCACGTCCAATCCTGNCAGTGCAGAGTACAGGGGCAGAATGACCTCCCTGCTCCTGCTGGCCACACCATTCCTGATGCAGGCCAGGATGCCATTGGCTCTCTTGGCCACCTGGGCACACTGCTGGCTCATGTTCAGGTGGGTATCAATCAGCACCCCCAGATCCCTCTCTGTCTGGCTGCTCTCCAGCCACTCCGACCCCAGCCTGTATCTCTGCATGGGGTTGTTGTGACTTGTCTGATAACTCCACAGGTGAATTACTGGGTTTGGCTCTGTGTAACAAAGAGCTTAATTTACTACTGGATGCTGCTTTGATTTCTAGTATTGCAGCAAACTTCAGGTAGAAACGTTTTGTACTCATCAAGGTCATCTTGATGGATTTAGGAGGAAGTTCTTCCCAGAGAGAGTGATTGGCATTGGAATGGGCTGCCCAGGGAGGTGGTGGAGTTGCTGTCCCTGGAGGTGTTCAAGAAAAGCCTGGATGAGGCACTTACTGCCATGGTCTGGTTGATTGGATAGGGCTGGGTGCTAGGTTGGACTGGATGATCTTGGAGGTCTCTTCCAACCTGGTTGATTCTATGGTTCTATGATTCTAAAATGAACTACATATCTACCTTCTTTCTGTTTAGAAAGGACTTTTGTAGCAGTGGTGGATTATTCATCCTTTCATGTGGTGACAGAGCCTTTTTAGACTCCACTCAGTCCTACCTAACATTTTAAGGGTATTGCAAAAGCCAAGGAAGTTCCAAAATCTACTATAGCATCCACTCCCCATGGACTTGTCTTTGCCAACCTTCTTCTAAACCCACATTCCCCACTTGGTCTGCTCTGGAAGTTGTAACAAGGATAAAGCTTTGCAGAGCTGTAGAAGGGATCATCCAAGCCTATGAGTGAAGTGGACATCACCATTTGTTTCTCTTTCACAGCCTGTAATCTAGTTCTTCTCACCAAAACATTCTAGCTAGCTTCAAACTAGCACATGGATCATCCTTTTCTGGACCCACAGCAGCCCCTCAATGTCCTTCTTGTACTGAAAGGCCCAAAATTGAACTCAGTACTCAAAGTGTGGCCTCACCAGTGCTGAGCACAGGGGAGAATCACACCCCTGTGACAGAGACTTGTGTTGGTAACACCAAGAGTACTTTATATGTTAATACAAGGCAAGTTACAACAGCTTTTACAAAAGAATGAAACACTGACAAAGGTTTCAACTACACAGATCTAGACAGGCTTCCTACAGTTTTCTTCTGTGGCAGTAATCAGCCTCATAAGATGACCTGCAAACCTTTGGCAACATGATGGGAGCACAGCTGGATCCAAACCATGATAAATCAGTAGAGATCTCAATGCCATGCTTATTACAGCCATACCAAACGTGTCTCAGCAACGGAGAAATCAAATCAAGTCCCTGTGCATCTCAGGGGAGACAAGCATCGAATGAAGCCCATAAAGGACAACTGCACAGAGCAGCAGCATCTTTTGCTTTCAGAACACGTTCTTTGCTTCATCAAAAAATCATACATGTTAGGCTTCTTTGGAAAATATCTCACAGAAGCATGATGTTACATGAAGATAAAACTAATGGCTGGACTTTGTTACAAAAATCGAGTGCCAGAAGCAAAGAATCATCACAGAATCACAAAATGGTTTGAGTTGGAAGAGATTTGTCAGATGGAAGAGATCTTACAAGCCATTTCCAGTGCCAGGTAAGGCACTGGAACGGGTTGCCCAGGGAGGTTGTGGATGCTTCCTCCCTGGAGGCATTTAAGGCCAGGCTGGATGAGGCCTTGAGCAACCTGCTCTAGTGGGAGGTGTCCCTGCCTATGGCAGGGGGTTGGAGCTGGATGATCCTTGAGGTCCCTTCCAACCTAAACCATTCTATGATTCTATGATTTCGTTTCAATCTCCCTGCTACGGGCAGGAACACTTTCCACTAGACCAGGTGGCTCATAGCCTGACTTTGAGCATCTCTATGGAGAGGGTATCTACATCTTCCTGGTCAACTTGTGCCAGTGTCTCCCCACCCTCACAGTGAAGAATGTCATCCTAATATCCAGTCTAAATCTCCCCTCTTTCAGTTTAAAATCACTGTCCCTTGTGGCATCAGTAAGCTCCCTGTTAGAGAGTCTCTCTTCATCTTTCCTGTAGACACCCTTTAAGTACTGAAGGGCTGCAAGAAGATCTCCCTGGAGCCTTCTCTTCTTCAGGCTGTACAATCTGTGCAACCCATTCCAGGCTCTCACCACTCTCATGCTCAACAACTTCCTCCTCACGTCCACTCTGAATCTCCCCACCTCCAGTCCTGTCACTCTCTGATATCCTGAAAAGTACTTCCCCAGCCTTTTTGTAGGCCCCCTTCAGATACTGGAAGGCCACAAGAAGGTCACCTTGGAGCCTCCTCTTCTCTAGACTGAACAGCCCCAACTCTTTCAGTCTGTCCTCATAGCAGAGCTGCTGCAGCCCTCTGAGCATCCTTGTGGCCCTTCTCTGGACACACTCCAGTACCTCCACATCCCTCTTGTAATAGGGGCTCCAGAACTGGATGCAGTACTCCAGGTGGGGTCTCAGCAGAGTGTAGTAGAGGGGAAGAATCACCTCCCTCAACTTACTGGCTACACTTCTCCTGATGCAGCCCAGGCTCTGGCTGGCTTTCTGGGCTGCAAGTGCACACTGCTGGCTCATGTTGAGCTTCTGGTCCACCAGCAACCCCAAGTCCCTCTCCTCAGGGCTGCTTTCCAGCCACTCACTGCCCACCCTGGATTTGTGCTTGGGATTGCCAGATACAGGACCTTGCACTTGGACTTGTTGAACCTCATGAGGTTGGCTTGTGGCCACCTCTCCAGCCTGTACCGTCCCCCTGGATGGATCCCTTCCCTCCAGCCTGTCTGCTGCACCACACAGCTTAGTGTCATCAGCAAATTTGCTGAGGGTGCTCTCAATGCCTCTGTCCATGGTATGGAACCCTAAGTTCCTGGACAATCACAGAACCACAGAATGTCAAGTCTTCCTACAAGAGGCTGCCTCATAGGAGGAAACAGCTTGCAGACCATATTACTGTAGTTCCTAATGCTGGTGGTGTGTTGAGGCAAAGGTCTCTTTCAGTTAATCCATTTCCTAAAGGGCAAAGACTGAGCACTTCTTTTTCTCACAGTGAGAGAGAACACTGCCTGAAGATAAGCAAAAAGTGAAATCAAATCACACACTCTATGCTCCTCTCAGCTTCATACATATTTCAGAAGCACTAACTTGTGTGGTGTCTTGTTGATAAGAAGAGCCAAAGGTCACCCATCTGTTATTTACACACAATCAATATTTCAGACAAGCCCAGATTTTCAAGTGATGAGCACTCCCCATAGGAAGCCAGGTTTTCAAAAGAAATCAGAGTCTCATTTAGTCACCTGGGTAGGGATGAGCCTTCTGAGAGTGTTCTGCTCTCAGCAGCAACCACTGCAGTTCCGTTAGACAGATTTTCAAAGAGGTCTATATCCTAACCATGAGCTCATCCAAATACACAGGATGAGATCCCAAACCCCGTTGAAATCAGTGGGAATTTCACCACTCACTACCTAAGGACCAATCTCAAAAGGGAATTGTGATGGTTTGGGTGTTTCCTGCCCCCCACACTTAAGAAAATCACCCAGACTAGACTCAGTCGCTCTGGAAATTGAATGAAGCTTTATATTTACAGCTCAACACAAGACACAAACAGATATTCACAGTATCATAGAATCATAGAATCAACCAGGTTGGAAGAGACCTCCAAGATCATCCAGTCCAAACTTCCTCCTAACATCCAGCCTATACCTCCCCCAGCACAACTTGAGACTGTGTCCCCTTACTCTGTTGCCTGTTGCCTGGCAGAAGAGACCAACCCCCACCTGGCTACAGTCTCCCTTCAGGTAGTTGTAGACAGCAATGAGGTCATCCCTGAGCATCCATGGTCCAGTTATTTGGAGATCTCTTCCAACCTGGTTGATTCTATGATTCTATGATTCCAAGTACACCACACTGCAGAATCATAGAGGCATAAAACTGCTGGGTTAGGAAGGGACCTTTGAGATCATCAAGTCCAGACACTCACCTAGAGCTCACAATCCTGCCATTGCTGATAAGGCACTGCCACTAAACCACATCTCTCACCATCACATCCAATCATCTTCTAAACACTGCCAGGGATGCCACCTCCCTGGGCAGCCTGTTCCAGTGCCCGAGAAACTTTCCTGGAAAGAAATTTTTCATGATATCCAACCTGAATCTCCCTTGGCACAAGTTGAAGTCTTTTCCTCTTCTCCTGTCCCTTCTTACACAGGAGAAGACACTGGCCCCCACCTCACTCCAGCCTCATGGATAGGGCTGGATGCTAGGTTGGACTGGATGATTTTGGAGGTCTCTTCCAACCTGGTTGATTCTATTTTGTTCTATTCTATTCCTTTGAGAGAGATGTAGAGGGTGATGGAGTCTCCCCTCAGCCTCCTCTTCCGAAGACAGGTGGATTGCTTACTTCACAACTCAGCTTCAGTGACTCATTGGGGACTTTCCTCTTTCTATGAAACACAATTTCTGAATGAAACCCATCCCAATAGTTATTTAAGTTCACCAGAAGTTTATGGCCTGGGTTTCATTCTTTTATTAGGCAGCAGGTCGTTAATTACCGCTGGCAGCTTTCTCCTGCGTACAGTAGCTGGAGCCATAACTCACTGGCACAAGGCAGTAAATTCAGAGTCAGAGCTTGAAAAAATGCAAATTACAGCTCCTGCAATGTCTTTTCAGGCTGTTGCAGTGTACACAAGGCCATTAGGCTGCCTGATGCCGTGCAGCATAACATGCACAATTTACATTCATTTGCATCTCGCTACAAACCTTCTGCTAACAAGCAAGGTCAGAAGGATTCCCTAGAGAACGAGTCCAGGACATGAATGTTTCTTCCCCCGTTTATGGCAAATCACAGATGTCTCTTACTACATAACCACTCGATATAAAGTGAGTTTAAAAGACATAAAGTGTAGTTAAGGCATCGTTTTCAAGCTCTGTAAACTCCAGATATTTTGTTGCACAGCAAAATCAGTATTTACACTGAAGATTTCTACACATACATAAGAAAAATGGGGCAGGAAATGCTCAGTATTAAAAAATTACTTCCAACCAAGAGAAACTTTATCAGAATGGTGTGAAAATGTCAGCTGGAAATCATTGAAATCATAGAATCATAGAATGGTTTAGGTTGGAAGGGACCTCAAGGATCATCCAGCTCCAAGCCCCTGCCATAGGCAGGGACACCTCCCACTAGAGCAGGCTGCTCAAGGCCTCATCCAGCCTGGCCTTAAACACCTCCAGGGAGGAAGCAGCCACAACCTCCCTGGGCAACCTGTGCCAGTGTCTCACCACCCTCACTGTAAAGAACTTCCTCCTAACATCCAGTCTAAATCTCCCCTCTGCCACTTTAAACCCATTCCCCCTCGTCCTGACATTACCAGACCTTGTCAATAGTCCCTCCCCAGCCTTCCTGTAGGCTCCCTTCAGATACTGCAAAGCCACTCTAAGGTCTCCTCGAAGCCTTCTCTTCTCCAGGCTGCAGAGCCCCAACTCTCTCAGCCTGTCCTCATAGCAGAGCTGCTGCAGCCCTCTGAGCATCTTTGTGGCTCTCCTCTGGAACCTCTCCAGCAGTTCCATGTCCTTCTTGTGTTGGGGGCTCCAGAACTGCACACAGTATCCTTAAATCCTTACTGTTGCTGTTGTGGGAGGCCAACAGGCAAAGCCATGCAGACCAATATGGTCAGAGAGGTGCCACACGAACTGCACACGATTCAAGGTGAATCTCACCAGAGACCTGATTTTTCATTCTAACTCCATTTACACAGTCTTGAGCACAGAGCACACACCTACACATTAGCATAATCTAGGCAAGAACAACCCAGTCTTTTACATACATCATGCTTTGTTTTTTTCATTAACCAGATGCCCACTTATCTGTCCTTTCCTCAGATAAGGCATTCTGCAGCTGTGGGAACCAAGCTCAGAATGGTCAATTCTGTTTGTTGTTATTCCTTCTCACATAGAATCAACCAGGTTGGAAGAGACCTCCAACATCATCCAGGCCAACCTAGCACCCAGCCCTAACCAGTCAACTAGACCATGGCACTAAGTGCCTCAGCCAGGCTTTTCTTCAACACCTCCATGGATGGTGACTCCACCACCTCCCTGGGCAGCCCATTCCAATGCCAATCACTCTCTCTGGCCAGAACTTCCTCCTAACATGCATCTTATACCTCCCCAAGCACAACTTGAGACTGCATCCCCTTGTTCTATTGCTGGTTGCCTGGGAGAGGAGAGCAACCTCCACCTGGCTACAACCTCCCTTCAGGTTCTTGAGGTTTGCAATATATTCAGGAGCTGGACAAGTTACGTGCTGTAATTCCTTGGCTAATGTAACAGTAAGCTGATGGACAGGTAGATGAAAATTCTTAGAGTCAGAGAATGAGTTTAGTTGGAGAGAACCTTGAAGGCCATTCTGCTAGTTTGAAGCTAGCTAGAATGTTTTGGTGAAAAGAACTAGATTACAAGGCTGTGAAAGTGAAACAGTGGTGATGTCTACTGCACTCATAGGCTTGCTCAGAGGTATGAGAACAAGAATCCAAACATAGATAAGGCACTGCTTCTGCTTGGGCACTCTGAGCTGTCTACAACTGTCTACAACTACCTGAAGGGAGGCTGTAGCCAGGTGGGGGTTGGTTTCTCTCCCAGTCTGTCCCCTCAAGGGAGATGCTCCAGCTGCCCAATCATCTTTGTGGTCTCCTCTGGACCCACTTCAGCAGGTCTGTGTTCTTCTTATGCTAATTGCTCCAGAAGTGGACATAGTATTTCAGGTGAGGTCTCACCAGAACAGGAGGGCAGAATCATATTCCTTGACCTGCTGGCCACAGTTATCATGGAGTGCATTGGGTTGGATGGGGCTTTTAAAGGTCATCTAACCCAAAACCTCTTTAGCAAGCAGGGACCTCTTTAACTAGATCAGATTGCTCAGAGCTCCATTAAGACTGACCTTTGCCCCTCTCCAGGAATGGAGAGTGTCCCAGAGCTGGACTCAGTACTCCAGGTGAGGTCTCATCAGAGAAGAGTGGCAGATTCACCTCTCTCTATCAATCTGCTGGCCATGCTAATGCATGGAATAATTTCAGATCTAAGCATCAGGATTTGTTATCAGCACTGGAGTGGCTCTAAAATAGGAAGAAGTTCTTCCCTTAGAATGATTTGAGAACTGCAAGCAATCTTCTGTCTGTCACTTGCCTCCAGACTGGTAGGTGATTGACTGCTTTGCTGTGTCATGCCTTATTAATACCATTTATTAATCTAGTCACTCAGCTGAGGCTGGCACTGCATGTTGCTGAAAGGAACACAACCAAAAGAGCACTGTGCTAAAATATGATCAGCTCTCCATGGCTACACTTCTGAGTGACAGCAGAAGTGAAAAATGTCACTCATGAGCTCTTAAGTGTGGCACAGGGACACGGTTACTCCATCTTCAGGCCAAAAAAGACACACTGTGGGGGAAAGAGTACTCCCAAGGCTTCAGAATTACTAAGCCATGCTTCATGTTGGGACTGATTTGAGAGTACAGTCTGCCTGCTGCCTGCCTGCCTTCTTGCCTGGAACACACACAGCAGCTGGGGACATACCAGGGTGTTGAATCTGTCATGGAAATTGCTGCATTTCTTCCTTTCTCCAATCTGAAAATAGCAAAGTGGTGCATTAAGAGAAGTGTGACCAACAGGTTAAGGGATGTTCTTCTCCTCATCTGCTCTAGTGAGGCCACAGCTGGAATGTTGCATCCAGTTTTGGGATCCCCACTTTGAAAGAGACAGAAGCTGGAGTGTTGTGTCCAGTTTTGGGATCCCCACTTTGAAAGAGACAGAAGCTGGAGTGTTGTGTCCATTTTGGGGATTGAAAGAGGCAGGAAACTACTGGACAGAGTTTAGGAAAAGGCAACAAAGATAATTTGACTGGAGAGACTTGGGGCTGTTGAGCCTGGAGAAGACTGAGAGGGAATCTTTTCAATGCTTATTAGTATCTGAAGACCTGGGGTCAAGAGTGTGGGGCTGATCCATCTGAGCGGTGCCCAGTGATAGGACAAGGGGCAATGGGCACAAACTGGAACCCAGGAGGTTCCATATGAACAGCAGGAAAAACTTCTTAGCTGTGAGGGTGCTGGAGCTCTGGAACAGGCTGCTCAGGAAGATTATGGAGTCTCCATCTCTGGAGAGATTCCAAACCTTCCTGGAGATTGTGATCCTGGGCAACCTGCTGTGGGTGTTGCTGCTTTAGAAAGAGGCTTGGACTGAATGATCTCCAGAAGTCTCTTCCAAACCCCCTCATGCTGGGGTTCTGTGAAAACTTAGAGCCTTATGAACTATGATATTTCTCTCTTGACATTTTGTACACACCAGAATGTCTAAGAGGTATCCCTTTCCTTCCATGGAAAAAAAAACAGAGGCTTCAGTCCTCAGATCTGGGAACTTCAAAGATCTGAAACTTCATAGGAGAGCAGCCAAGTCTGCATATAGTGCTGAAAATCATCCAGAGCCAGCTGGAGAGGGCCTGAGAACATTCAAATTGTTTTGCTGTTAGGAGGAAGTTGTTGGCAGAGAGAGGGATGGGCATTGGAATGGGCAGCCCAGGGAGGTGGTGGAGTCACCATCCCTGGAGGTGTTGAAGAGTGGATGAGGCACTTAGTGCCATGGTCTGTTTGATTGGCCAGGGCTGGGTGCTAGGTTGGCCTGGATGATCTTGGAGGTCTCTTCCATCCTGGTTGATTCTATGACTCTACAATTCAATGACACAGAACAAACACAGAGTTCATGCACCACAAAGGATCGGAGCCTTCAAATAGATGATGGTTTTAAGTTTCATAAAGGACAAACCTCTAAACCTCAGAACTGCCTGAGGAGCACCCCAGAATTGTGATTATGTAATCAAATGAAACCACTTTAAAGAGATCAGGAAGTAATGCTGCAGAATATTTCTCAAACAGATCTGTGAAGACACAATGGTTTGAGCTCCTGTGGTTTTGGTGTTTTGAGATGTTTTGTGAGGCTTTTTAGTCTGGAGAAGACTGAGAGGGGATTTAATATATGTTTATAAACATCTGAGGGATGAGTGTCAGGAGGGAGGGGACAGGCTCTGCTCAATTGCTCCCTGGGATGGGACAAGGAGCAATGGGTATAAGTTGCAGCACAGGAGGTTCCACCTCAACATGAGGGAACTTCTTTCCTGTAAGGGTCACAAAGCACTGGAGCAAGCTCCCCAGAGGGGTTCTGGAGTTTCATTCTCTGGAGACTTTCAAGGCCTGTCTGGATGTATTCCTCTGAGGCACTCTGATGCCTCCTTTGAGGCACTTAGTGCCATGGTCTAGTTGACTGGATAGGGCTGGGTGCTAGGTTGAACTGGATGATCTTGGAGGTCTCTTCCAACATGGTTTATTCTATGATTCTATGATTCTCTGTGGCTTGACCTAGATTTTATGGTCGTGCCATGGCAGCTGGATTGGACTCGATGATCTCTTTGGGTCCCTTCCAACCTCTGACATCCTGTGATCCTGGGAACCTCTCTCTGGAAATCCTTCACAACAAAAACTTAATGACATGAATCAATAACTCTATTCCATAGGAAGTAATCAGAGCTCTTCTCTCATTCAAGCCACCTGACTTTCCTGAGCCTTAACCTCCGCTAATGAATAGGCAGAGTCTCTTCCAACATNTGTGGTAACAGGTTGGACTTGATGATCTGTGAGGTCTCTTCCAACCTTGGTGATACTGTGATACTGTGATACTGTGATTCTATGATTCTCTGTGACCTGAGCTAGATTTTATGGTCCTGCTCTGGCAGGGGGATTGGACTCGATGATCTCTTTGGGTCCCTTCCAACCCCTGACATCCTGTGACCCTGTGAGCATCTCTCTGGAAATCCTTCACAACAAAACCTTAATGACATGAATCAATAACCCTATCCCATAGGAAGTTTTCATTTCACAGCCTATCACCTAGTTCTTCTCACCAAAACATGCTGGCTAGGCTCAAACTAGCACAGGAAGCAAGCAGAGCTCTTCTCTCATTCAAGCCACCTGACTTTTCCGAGCCTTCAACCCTGCTAATGAATAGGCAGCAGCATTTCTCCTAGTATAGATCTGAGAACCAATTCTATTACAGCTGCTGCTCTTGCTAGCCAATTAAGTCTATTAACAAAGTACAAGGATTGTATAATTGCAATTAAAAGCATGAACAAAGCCGAGACCTCATCTTGGCTTGATGACACGCAACTCCTTAAGAGTCAAAGTCTGAGAGAAGGGATGATTTCTTTCTTTTCTTGTAGCTGAGTCAGAGGGAACAGAAGACATTCATGCCCAGAAGCCACAGAAAATGTCACAATGGACAGAGATCAAGGGGCTTTTCTGTCCAGCTCATCAGAGGGAAATCACTGCCTCGCATTGCCTTTGAATACATAGAAGAGAATAATTCATATTGTGCTGGGTGCAAAAATGAGAGATTAATTGCTACAAACAAGGGCAAGATATGATGATGGTTAAGAAACCTGCATGGAAGCCAGATTGTGCTCTGTTTCCAGCAGCTGTTTCACAGATGAGTCTTGTTTCCTCCTCAAATTCCTTTACCACTACACTTTCTCCAGAAGTCATCTACAAAGAACGGAGGGCAGGTGAGAGTGCTGGCTGCACAACCCCTATTCAGCACATCAGAGAGCATTTGAAGTCTCAGGAGGTGACTCTGGTGGGCATGAGAGTTATTTTAGGCAGCTCAACACAGCAAAAGAAACCCTGAAGTTATTCTGCAAATAAAGTTCTTCAGCTTAGGAACAATGAGAGTTAGCTTATCCCTTTATTCTTTGTGCTTCTATGGCACACTCAGTGACAGCTTGGTGATGACTTTCACAGTGATGCTTTCTTTTCTCTTCTGGATTAGACTTTCAGAGTCAATGTAGGATAGCACATGTGTGTTTTCACTTAGCAAATACCTACCTGCTCTGCTTCAGTTATGAGTTTTAAATAGAGAAAGAAAAAAAAAGCAACTGTGCTGATAGCCCTTTTGACCAGTAGTATGGACAATCTTCCTCTCTTTGAATACACTTTAGGGTGGTAAGGCACTGGAACGGGTTGCCCAGGGAGGTTGTGGATGCTTCCTCACTGGAGGCGTTTAAGGCCAGGCTGGATGAGGCCTTGAGCAACCTGCTCTAGTGGGAGGTGTCCCTGCCTATGGCAGGGGGTTGGAGCTGGATGATCCTTGAGGTCCCTTCCAACCTAAACCATTCTATGATTCTATGATTCTAAATACACTTTCCTCCTGTCAAAACAAATCATCTAAGAAAATAGCACCACTCATTGCAGCCAAAATGCAAGTCTGTAAGAGGATAAATGACACATCCCCAGATTGCTGCTTGCCTCTGAAAATAGATCTGCAATAAAGCAAGTCTAATGGTGGAGAATTTCTTTGTACAAAATCCATCAGGTGTAATACTGAAACCCCTCTCTCAACATCAAACAGAAAGCATGGCCTGTCTAAAGCATACGCAGTCAGAGTCAAGTATTTCTGTAATAAAAAATGCTTCTTTCTGGGAAGCCAGAAGCCAAAGCCTTCACATTTCTACTTTGAGGGGGGGCAGAAATGTTTTTCTTTAATTGAAACAGAAGAACATGCCTGTTAAGCTTTTAAATTCCTTTAAAAGCCTCAATGGCTGTCATCAGTGTTATCTTTTGATCTAGGGCTTTGCAGGGAACATCCACAAGAGGGTTGGTTTTTTTTTTCCCAGCAATGTACTTCTAAATACTTTTGATTTTCTTTGATATATATAAAAAATATACACACTTTCACAGGAAAAGCAAGAAGCAATGCTTGGCTTTTGCTTATAGCTTCTCTATTTACCATGGATGCTACAGAACCACAGAATAGTAAAGGTTAGAAGGTACCTCTGGAGATCATCCAGTCCAGTGGATGGCAGGCTCACTCACAACACCTTGCCCAAGATCACCACATCCACATGAGCTTGGAATCTCTCCAGAGAAGGAGACTCCACAATCTGCCTTTTCCTCTGTTCACAGGACAAGCAAGAAGCAATGCTTGGCTTTTGCTTATAGCTTCTCTATTTACCATGGATGCTACAGAACCACAGAATAGTAAAGGCAGCTGGAGGTGTGCAGCCTGGAGAAGAGGAGGCTCAGGGCAGTCCTCATTGCTGTCTACAACTACCTGAAAGGGAGGCTGTAGCCAGGTGGGGTTGGTCTCTTCTGCCAGGCAACCAACAAGAGAACAAGGGGACACAGTCTCAAGTTGTGCCAGGGGAGGTCTAGGCTGGATGTTAGGAGGAAGTTCTTCACAGAGAGAGTGATTGGCATTGGAATGGGCTGCCCAGGGAGGTAGTGGAGTTATTGTCCCTGGAGGTGTTGAAGAAAAGCCTGGATGAGGCACTTAGTGTCATGGTGCAGTTGATTGGATAGGGCTGAGTGTTAGGGTTGGACTGGACAATCTTGGATTGATTGATTGATTGATGATTCTATGAAATAAAACCCAAAATTAAACACTAAACCCTTAAAAATGGAGGAATTGATTTAGGAAAAAATAATAGTATCTTGTGCTCAAGAGTGGTAGCACATCAAGGATTAGCATAGATAAAATTCACACCTGAATCCTGAACTTCATAAACTGTTCACTAGTTCCCAGTTTGGATAATGATTCTATGATTGCCTTTAGTAGATGCTTAGTCACTTTATCTCCTTTTCTTTTCCCCCTGGAAAAAAAAATAGATATAAATGTCTCTTTCTCAGAGAATCACAGAATTTCTTAGCTTGGAAAAGCCCTTCAAGCTCATGGAGTCCAATCATTAGTTTCACACTGACAAGTCCTTGGCTAAACCAAATCCCTCAGCACAACATCTAATCACTACGAATCACTATGGTTGGAAAGGACCACTCAGTTCAATAAGGGATTAGACATAAGCAACCAAGCTAAGCACTAAGAAAACTCACAGCCACCATAAAAATTAGTATTATTTGACTACTACAAAGGGCTGGTTTAGGGTTTTTTTTTTTGTTCATTTTGTTTTCAATACACTTAGGAAAATCTATTTTAGGTTTTGGGTTTTTTTTTTTAAATACATTCTAAGAGTGCAGGAATAAGAGAAAGCTGAAGAAGATTTTAGAGAGGCAAGTGAAGAGAGAGAGGTTATTGAGTGGGAGGAAATCTTTCTTTGTCAGATAATTACAGTGACATTAGGGAGTTCCATGCTCACAGCTGCAGTGGAGGAGGCATGCTCATAATAGCACAACTGTGTGAGGGCAGAGATTTTGAATATGCATGAAATTATTGAGGAAATAAGTTCCTCTAGATCTACATGTTTGGTGCAACATATATTTGCATTAATTTATTTTGAAGGATTGGGGGCTATTATGCTGCAATGGTGATGGATTGTTTTAATTTAAGACAACTATTAACCAGTTTAAAAGGGCCCAGACAATTTAGGTGGAAAAAAAAATCCCTGCTGTGAGTAAAGTACATACAATAACAAAACTGTTTACTGCTTCTTTTACAATATGCTATAGGAAAAAAAAAACCCTACAATCAAAATAATTGAACAATACAGAATAGAATTGTGCAATCATAAGGGTTGGGGAAGACCTCAAAGATCATTGAGTGCATTGAATAGAACAGAATAGAATCAACCAGGTTGGAAGAGACCTCAAGATCATCCAGGCCAACCTAGCACCCAGCTCTATCCAGTCAACTAGACCATGACACTAAGTGCCCCATTCAGTCTTTCCCTTACCACCCCCAGGGATGGTGACTCCACCACCTCCCTGGGCAGCACATTCCAATGCCAATCACTCTCTCTGGCAAGAACTTCCTCCTAACATCCAGCCTAGACCTCCCCTGGCACAACTTGAGGCTGTGTCCCCTTGTTCTGTTGCTGCTTGCCTGGCAGAAGAGACCAACCCCACCTGGCTACAGCCTCCCTTCAGGTAGTTGTAGACAGCAATGAGGTCTGCCCTGAGCCTCCTCTTCTCCAGGCTAAACACCCCCAGCTCCCTCAGCCTCTCCTCATAGGGTTTGTGAGTGCACCTTCAGCAAGTTTGCTGAAGACACCAAGCTGTGTGAAGCAGCAGACAGGCTGGAGGGAAGAGATCCATCCAGAGGGACCTGGACAGGATGGAGAGGTGGGCAGAAGCCAACCTCAGGAGGGACAGCAAAACCAAGTGCAAGGTCCTGCAGCTGGGTCAAGGCAATCTCAAGTACAAATCCAAGCTGGGCAGTGAGTGGCTGGAGAGCAGCCCTGAGGAGAGGGACTTGGGGATGCAGGTGGATGAGAAGCTCAACATGAGCCAGCAGTGTGCACTTGCAGCCTGAAGGGCCAAGCAGATTCTGGGCTACATCAGGAGAAGTGTGGCCAGCAGGGCGAGGGAGGTGATTCTCCCCCTTTGCTCTACTCTTGTGCTAGTTTGAGCCTAGCTGAGATATTTTAGTGAGAGGAATTAGATTATAGGCTGTGAAAATGAAACAAAGGAAATCACTAAGGTCTGCTGAGACCCCATTCGGAGTAGTGCATCCAATTCTGGAGCCTCTATTACAAGAGGGATGTGGAGCATGTCCAGAGAAGTGCTATGAGGATGCTCAGAGGGCTGGAGTACCTCTTTCGTGAGGACAGACTGAAAGAGTTGGGGCTGTTCAGTCTGGAGAAGAGCTGGCTCTGGGGTGACCTTCTTGTGGCCTTCCAGGGTCTGAAGGGGGCCTACAAAAAAGATGGGAAGGGACTTTCCAGGATATCAGAGAGTGACAGGACTGGGGGAATGGAGCAAAGCTGGAGGTGGGGAGAGTCAGACTGGATGTGAGCAGGAAGTTGTTGAGCATGAGAGTGGTGAGAGCCTGGAATGACTTGCCCAGGGAGGCGATTGAGGCCCCATGGCTGGAGGTGTTTAAGGCCAGGCTGGATGAGTCTGTGTCCAGCCTGATCTAGGCTAGGATGTCCCTGGGCATGGCAGGGGGGTTGGAACTGGCTGATCCTTGTGGTCCCTTCCAGCCCTGACTGATTCTATGATTCCATGGTAATCTTAACCCAAGTGCAATGTCAGCAGAGGCTTGAATGCATTTACTGCTTCATAGCAGAATCAAAGACATGACAGAAGAGTGCTTTGAGAATGGCCATCAACTGGAGGAAAGGAATACAGATGATGATCAGTAGCTGAACTGAGAAGATTGCATGTGTCCATTTCCACTGATACTTATTGGCTTCACAATGGAAACCAGAAATTCAGAGGGAAGGAATACAGAAGATCAGGAGATGAGCTGAGGAAGCTGCAAGGGTCCATTTCCCTAAGGGGTAGTGGAAAACTTGTGATGGAAAGCTTAGAATCATAGAATGGTTTTGGTTGGAAAAGCTTGCCAGAGAAGAAAAAGAAAAATTACTGCCATAACTGCTCAGTATTTTCTGTTCTCCAGCTGAGTCAAAAGTCACCAACATTCCATATGAAATTCTAGAAACATGTAGGAATGATACATGTTTTTTTCCCCCCTTCACTGGTATCTTAAGTTTTGTGCCATGCTGGAGGCCCTTATATCCATGTTGTTTCCATAACAACATGAAATAAAACGCAGTTGAAAGTGTTTGTGGAAGGGTTATGTAAAAGGAGAGTGGCTGCTTCATTAAAGACATCTAGCCAAGGGCCTTTTTGCAGCACAAACAAAGGGAAACAAAAAGAGGAAGAAGCCATAATCAGAAATGTACAAGGACACCAACCTGATGGAGAAATGATAAGAGAGGTGGTGATGAGAACCAGACCTGATGAGTCACAGCGATTAATGAGGGTGTGTGAGAATGTTTATTCCAGTGAGGGTGTCTGTGGGACCTTGGAAACTGAGAAACTATGGGGAAAAGATACAGACTAGAAATAAAACACAGAGACATGGATCTGACACAGCAAGCATGATGAGGGAGGACAAGCATTCATCCTCAGTGCTGGGCTACAGAGGTAGGAGTAACAGCTGGGTTGGAACATGTCTGCCTATAGCCAGGGGGCACTGAGAGAGTGATTTGCCATTGGAATGGGCTGCCCAAGGAGGTGATGGAGTCGCTGTCCCTGGAGGTGTTGAAGAAAAAGCCTGGATGAGGCACTTAGTGCCATGGTCTGGTTGACTGGATAGGGCTGAGCGCTAGGTTGGACTGGATGATCTTGGAGGTCTCTTCCAACCTGGTTGATTCTATGATTCTATGATTGACTAGGGCTGGGTGCTAGGTTGGACTGGATGATCTTGGAGGTCTCTTCCAACCTGGTTGATTCTATGATTCTATGATTGGCTAGGTCTGGGTGCTAGGTTGGACTGGATGATCTTGGAGGTCTCTTCCAACCTGCTTGATTCTATTCTATGATTCTATATTCTCCTTATTAACACCACTAAGAGCCCAAGCTTCTCATCCATTTCTCTCTTCCATTAACATAATGTGATTCTGTAGGTGGATAGGGCTGGGTGCTAGGTTGGACTGGATGATCTTGAAGGTCTCTTCCAACCTGGTTGATTCTGTGATTCTATGATTGGCTAGGACTGGGTGCTAGGTTGGACTGGATGTTCTAGGAGGTCTCTTCCAACCTGGTTGATTCTATGATTGGCTAGGGCTGGGTGATAGGTTGGACTGGATGTTCTTGGAGGTCTCTTCCAACCTGGTCGATTAACTCCCATCAGAGTTAAGGGTATAACATGAATCCTTTAGGTTTGGTTCTGAACTCTGAAGGCAAACAGAGGAAAGAGCAGGAGAATAATAAATGCACTTACTCTGCTTTTCTCAAACCTGGTACTCTGATTGACTGTGACCTCAGGAATTGTTGCCATTATAACTATTAGGGGGAAAAAAAGGTATTGGATGTGGGGGGGAAGTATACAATAGAAACATGAGTATTAATCCTGTTAACAGGATGTTAATCCCTCCATGTGCTGAGAAAACATAATTACTAGATTACAAGAGGAACAATTACAGAAGATACCAACTTAACTAAGGCAGTATAGTTGGTTTTCTTTAATGCAAAAAGCAGAAGGGTCCTGGTTGAATCCCAAATGCTATCCATCTTAAGGAAGATATTCTAAGAACATTAGAGGCAGGTGCTCATTACTGTGAAATGTCCTTCAGATACCCTTAATGGGGAAAGTTGATTCCTCTATGAGGCTGTTAAATCTCAGAGCATTCAGTTCAGCACTTAAAGAATGGAAAGACACAATTACTTGCTGCCTCCAAAACAGCTAAGTGAGTTTCTTAGCATCTTATATAATCTGAGAGCACATTCACAGATAGATTCCTATTCTCTGGGTGTTTAGGGCTTTATTTGAAAGTCTCTTTTCTCTTCTTTCATTTCCCTGATCATTTACTCAGTTTCTCAAAGTGTGAAAGACATATTCAATATGCAGTAGTGTTCCCCAGAACCTAACATTCTTATCCCACAAACCTTCCTTATGTGTGGAGGAAAAGAACAACTGTGATATAACATTCTCATTCTAACAGCTGATTTCTGAGTCTTCACTCATCTTTTCTTCCCCAGCATGCAAATGGTTGTGCAAGGAATGCTTGTGTGCTCAGTTCAGGTAGTAGACCCTCCAGCTTCAATGCTTCAGTGCAAACAACTCCAGGCTGAGACTCAGACAAAAGCCTGTCCAAAGCCCAGCATTTCAATATTTAAAATCCTCTACTCCTCATTTTTCTGGAGGCAAATATTTGGACCACTCCAAGGTGACCTTCTTGTGGCCTTCCAGTATCTGAAAGGAGCCTATGAAAATACTGGGGAGGGACTTTTTATGCTATCAGGGAGTGACAGGACTAGGGGGAATGGAGCAAAGCTGGAGGTGGGGAGATTCAGACTGGATGTGAGGAGGAAGTTGTTGAGCATGAGAGTGGTGAGAGCCTAGAATGGGTTGCCCAGGGAGGCGGTTGAGGCCCCATGCCTGGAGGTGTTTAAGGCCAGGCTGGATGAGGCTGTGGCCAGCCTGATCTAGGGTAGGGTGTCCCTGGGCATGGCAGGGGGGTTGGAACTAGATGATCCTTGTGGTCCCTTCCAACCCTGACTGATTCTACAATTCTATGATTCTATGAGTCTATGATATTTATCTCCTTGAAGAAAACAAAGGCATGTGGTTAACACAAAGGATGTATGTCACCTCAAATTATAGCCACAGTTCCATCTTGACCCATTACTGGGTCAAGAGAAGTGTGGCCAGAAGGTCAAAAGGTGATTCTCCCCCTTTACTCTGCCATTGTGTGACCTCTCCCTTGAACACTGTGTGCAGTTCTGCTGTCCCCAGATGTAATAAGAGGGACATGGAACTGTTGGGAATGAGTCCACAGGAGGACCACAAAGTTGATCCAAGGGCTGGAGCATCTCTGCTATGAGGATAGGCTGAAGGAGCTGGGATTGTTCAGCCTGGAGAAGAGAAGACTCCAGGGGGACCTTAAAGCTGCTTTCCAATACCCAAAGGGATCCTACAGAAAGGCTGGAGAGGGACTTTTCATAAGGGTATCTGGAGACAGGACAAAGGGGAGTGGTTTTAAGCTGAGGGAGGGCAGGGCTAGACTGCATCTGAGGAAGAAGTTCTTCAGTATGAGGCTGGTGGGGCTCTGGAATAGATTTCCCAGGAGGTTGTGGATGTTCCCTCCCAGGAGGTGTTGAGGGCCAGGTGAAAGGTAGTGACCAGGAGATTGACACAACAAAAACTAAATGAGAGAAAATGTCACGAGAATAAACTTCAGACAGAAATTAAGGGCAGCACTGTACTCATATGTAAAGAGTATATTAAGGGTCTGGACTTCAGGTATTAATTGATTTAAGAGCACCATTAACATTCAAACTTACCATGTCTTCCTGTTGTGATTTAACCTGGCAGGCAGCTAAGGACCACAGCGCTGCTCACTCACTCCTCTCCTGTGAGATGGGAGAGAGAATCAAGGAAAAAGAAAAACTCATGAGTTGAGATAAACACAGTTTAATAGGATAAAAATGAAGGGAAAATAAGACTAACAACAAAAGAACACAGAGAACAAGTGATGCACAGTGTAGTTGCTCACCACCTGCTGATTGCTGCTCAGCTAGTCTCTGAGCCCACCACTTCCTAGCCAACTCCCCCCTGTTTTCTCATTCAATGTAACATCATTTTTACCATGAGGGTGCTGGAACACTGGAACAGGTTATCCAGGAAGGTAGTTGAGGCCCCATCCCTGCAGATATTCAAGGCCAGGTATGACAAGGGCCTGAGCAACCTGATTTAGTGGAAGATGTCCCTGCTGACTGCAGGGAAGTTGGACTAGATGACCTTTGTAGGTCTCTTCTGACCCAAATCATTCTATGATGGCAGGGAATATCACTCTGTCCAGTTTGGGTCATCTGCCCTGTGTTGTCTCCCAGTTCTTGTGTAGTCCCAGCCTACTTGCTGACTGGGCATGAGAAGCTGAAATGCCCTTGACTTGAAGCATGATCTGCTCAGTAGCAACTAGGAACATCAGTGTGTTAATAACATTATTCTCATCCTAGGTCCAAAATGCAGCACTGTGACAGCTACTGGGAAGAAAAGTCACTCTATTGTTGCTGAAATTAGGATATTTCCTAAGCAAAGTCCAGCAACAGAACAAGGGGACACAGTCTCAAGGTGTGCCAGGGGAGGTCTAGGCTGGATGTTAGGAGGAAGTTGTTGGCAGAGAGAGTGATTGGCATTGGAATGGGCTGCCCAGGGAGGTGGTGGAGTCACCATCCCTGGGAGTGTTCAGGAAAAGCCTGGCTGAGGCACTTAGTGCCATGGTCTGGTTGACTGGATAGGGCTGGGTGCTAGGTTGGACTGGCTGATCTTGGAGGTCTCTTCCAACCTGGTTGATTCTAGGATTCTATTTGAATATTATGTTGAGTATTTAAGAAACAGAAACAACTGAGAGAGTTTGAAGCTGGTACATACTATTCTCCTAAGTAGCTCAAGCTGGCTATTAATCCACCTGACTGTGGTAAGCATCATCAATCTGGGTCTTTTTTGCTAGAGATAAAGTAGTTGTCTTTTCTGCCAGCAGATGTCCATTCTCTAAATTCACAAATGAACACTGAAAAGCTGCAAATTGTTATCCCCTACCTAAAATGAAGCCAATTTCACTCCTTGTCACTTCCCTGTTGCTGCAGCAGCAGGGGAAATGATCACAGAATCTCAGAATGTTAGGTGTTGGTAGGGACCTCAAAAGATCATCAAGTCCAAACCCCATGCCAAAATAGGATCACAAAGGGCATGTCACACAGGAACACATGCAGGCAGGTTTTGCACTTGGCCTTTCTGAACTTCATGGGTTTGGTCCTTTAGCCAACCCTTCCCTCCAACATGTCAACACTTGAAACATCCAAAGCATCATAAACAACAATCCTTAAACTTATGAGCTACAAGAAAAAGAAAAGAAAGTAGATTTATTTTCCAATTGAGCCAACACCACAAAATCCTCTCACAGGAACATTTGTTTGTAGAGGAGTAATCTCAATAATAGTGTGTTTGTCACTCTGCTGTGAGGTTTTAAAAGCATTGGAGAATGTAAATGTTTGTTTGTAAGAGCGCTCATGGAGAGCTGTTGAAAATATTTATGCTAATATTTATTAAGAGGAACAGCCAGATAACTTAGGCAGATAATTTCAATGCTTTTTGGCAGTGTCATCCATCACCAAGCCTAAGTTTCATGAGCAGAAATCACTTAAGAACAGAGGAAAAACATGCTGAAGAAGAGGAGGTGAGGGAAGACCTCATTTCTCTCTGCACTTCCCTGAAAGGAGGTTGAAATGTGGCCAGCAGGGCAAGGGAGGGGATTCTCCCCCTTTACTCTGCTCTCCTCAGACCCCACCTGGAGTACTGTGTGCAGTTCTGGAGCCCCCAGCACAAGAAGGACATGGAACTGCTGCAGCCAGTCCAGAGGAGAGCCACGAAGATGATCAGAGGGCTGCAGCAGCTCTGCTATGAGGACAGGCTGAGAGAGTTGGGGCTCTGCAGCCTGGAGAAGAGAAGGCTTCGAGGAGACCTTAGAGTGGCTTTGCAGGATCTGAAGGGAGCCTACAGGAAGGCTGGGGAGGGACTATTGACAAGGTCTGGTAATGTCAGGATGAAGGGGAATGGGTTTAAGCTGGCAGAGGGGAGATTTAGAGTGGATGTTAGGAGGAAGTTCTTTACAGTGAGGGTGGTGAGACACTGGCACAGGTTGCCCAGGGAGGTTGTGGATGCTTCCTCCCTGGAGGTGTTTAAGGCCAGGCTGGATGAGGCCTTGAGCAGCCTGCTCTAGTGGGAGGTGTCCCTGCCTATGGCAGGGGGTTGGAGCTGGATGATCCTTGAGGTCCCTTCCAAACTGAACCATGATTCTATGATTCTATGATGTGAGGTGAGGCTTGCTCTCTTCTCCCTAGTATCAGGTAACAGAAGGACAGGAGAAGACATGGCCTGAAATTATTCCAAGGGAGGATTAAGTTGGAGATTAGGAAAAAAGTCTTTCCTGAAAATATGGTCAGGCACTGGAATAGGCTGCCCAGGTAGGTGCTGGAGTCACCACCCCTGGGGTTGTTCAAGGAATGTGTGGACATGGTACTCTGGGACATGTTTTAATGGCCAAGGTAGTGTTGGTTTGATGGTTGCAATTAGTGATCTTAGAAGTCTGGAACAGTTCTGTGATTCTATGAGCATTTTGTTATATCTGAAATGATCAGCTGAAAAACCTGATCTGAAAACTGTGTTTAAACTAAAACAGAGGAAGAAGTGCTGGAGCAGAGCCTGTGAACTCAAACAGCTCCTCAGGTTTGATGAATGCTTGCATCATCTTGTCACACACCCTGGCACAGCTTTAGGCTGTGTCTTCTTGTTCTGTGCCTGGGTGCCTTGGCTGCCCCTGGGTGTTTTCCTTATCATCATGTCACTGTGACAATACCTCTGTATTGTCTTTTTTTTTTCCTGATAGCTCCTAAAACAACCCAGAATTAATAGTTAAGATTAAACTTATTCTCATGCAGCAGCTAAACCACATTAAGTTGCCTTTGCAGTAACGTTTCAACATAGTATCATAGTATCATAGTATCATCAACGTTGGAAGAGACCTCACAGATCATCAAGTCCAACCCTTCACCACAGAGCTCAAGGCTAGACCATGGCACCAAGTGCCACGTCCAATCCTGCCTTGAACAGCTCCAGGGACGGCGACTCCACCACCTCCCTGGGCAGCCCATTCCAGTGTCCAATGACTCTCTCAGTGAAGAACTTTCTCCTCACCTCAAGCCTAAATTTCCCCTGGCACAGCCTGAGGCTGTGTCCTCTTGTTCTGGTGCTGGCTGCCTGAGAGAAGACAGCAACCTCCCCCTGGCCACAACCACCCCTCAGGTAGTTGTCAACATCAGCTGGGAAAAGCAAGAACATAACCATTGAGGGATCACAAACAAATATTCCAGGTGAAAAAGAGCAGTTCTAATTCTTGTAAAATAAATGAAGGACTTGGGAATTATGCAGCCTACACAAGGATTGGAGTACTGCATCCAGTTCTGGAGCCACTATTACAAGAAGGATGTGGATGTGCTGGAGTGTGTCCAGAGAAGGGCCACGAGGATGCTCAGAGGGATGCAGCAGCTCTGCTATGGGGACAGACTGAAAGAGTTGGGGCTGTTCAGCATGGAGAAGAGGAAGCTCCAGGTGACCTTCTTGTGGCCTTCCAGGATCTGAAGGGGGCCTACATAAAAGCTTGGCAGGGACTTTTTAGACTCTCAGGGAGTGATAGGACTAGGCAGAATGGAGCAAAGCTGGAGGGGAATAGGTTCAGACTGGCCGTGAGGAGGAAGTTATTGAGCATGAGAGTGGTGAGAGGCTGGAATGGGTTGCCCAGGGAGGTGGTTGAGGCCCCATGGCTGGAGGTGGTTGAGGCCAGGCTGGATGGGGCTCTGGGCAACCTATTCTAGGGTAGGCAGGGGGATTGGAACTAGATGATCCTTGTGGTCCTTTCCAGCCCAGACTGATTCTATGATTCTGTGATTCTATGACTGTCAGACATTAGAATAGGCTGCCCAAGGAGGTGATGGAGGCCCTATTCCTGGAGGTGTTTAAAAGATATAGTGCTAAGTGACATGGTTTGGTGTTATTGGCTTACCAATAGCAGTGGGATTGTGAGCTCTAAGCAAGCAGTTGGACCTCATGATCTCAAAGGTCTCTTTGAACGTCAACAGTTCGATGGTTCTTTGATTCTGCATTTTGTGCAGGCTGAACAAAGCCCATCAAAATTCAACTGCATGCCACTTCTAAATGGCAGAGCAGACTCCTGCTGTAGTGATGAGAAGTTTCCAGCACCTTGGCTTTCTTTAGGCAGTCAGAGAGATGATAAAAGGAGATACATTCACCACTTTATGTTTGTGAATACATCGTCATGGCAACTATTAAGATGGAACCAAGCTTCAGCTTGGCATAGGTCCTGGAAAATCTCTCTTGTTTGATTGTCATTACAGGACCTCTGACACTAAGCTCAGTCATTCCTATCCCACTCAGCTGTGCCAAGTGTCTCCACACCATTTCTTTAGAACACGTTTGCTATACTGCTTATCGCTGACTTGCAATAGTAGGTTTTAATCAGCCCAGACACTGCAGTTCACAGCTTCTTACTAAGATGCTGGGTTTTTTTGGTGATAGCTTCATAAAGGAGACAGAAATTGGAGTGCCCAAGTGCCTGAAAGATTTTTAGGAATAATATATGGGAAGGAAGGAAGGAAGGAAGGAAGGAAGGAAGGAAGGAAGGAAGGAAGGAAGGAAAGAAAGAAAGAAAGAAAGAAAGAAAGAAAGAAAGAAAGAAAGAAAGAAAGAAAGAAAGAAAGAAAAAAAGAAAGAAAGAAAGAAAGAAAGAAAGAAAGAAAGAAAGAAAGAAAGAAAGAAAGAAAGAGAGAAAGAAAGAAAGAGAGAAAGAAAGAGAGAAAGAAAGAAAGAGAGAAAGAAAGAAAGAGAGAAAGAAAGAAAGAAAGAGAGAAAGAAAGAAAGAGAGAAAGAAAGAGAGAAAGAAAGAAAGAAAGAGAGAAAGAAAGAAAGAAAGAAAGAGAGAAAGAAAGAAAGAAAGAAGGAAAGAAGAAAGAAAGAGAAAGAAAGAAAGAAAGAAAGAGGGAAAGAGAAGGACTTCTTTTGTGTTTTAATGAACCACAAGCATCTGAATTGAATGATAAAAGTATTATGGAATTAGAATTACAAGATTTTCACTCATTTACATCTGTATTGTCTTCAGCTGCCTGTTTGCAAGTCACAGCTAGGGAAGGTTGCCAACACTGCAATAGCGTGAGGAAGGTTTTGGCTCCAGCCCAGTGTGTAAAAATCCATGGAGTGTTTCTGTAGGCTGAGTTGTCTCTTACAAAATCCTGTAACACAGCAGCTGAAGAAATGAAGAAATATGTGCCTTGCAAACTCACCAGCAGCTCTTCTTGCATGGCTACATTATGGTGCATATTTCATGCTATAACCATTGGAAATGAAGCATTCCAATAGAAAACAGAGATTCATAGAATTATTTGATCGGAAACAACCTTTAAGTTCATCTAGTTCCAACTCCTATGCCATGCTCAGGGACACCTTCCACTATAGACCAGGTTGCTCAAGGCATCATCCAATCTGGCCTTGAGATCATCCAATCTGGCCTTGAGCACCTCTTCGGAGGGAGTAGCCATGACCTCCCTGGGCAACCTGTTCCAGCGTCTCACAACCCTCACTGGAAAGAATTTCTTCCTAATCTCTGGTTGAAATCTGCCCTCAAACTTCAATCTGTTCCACATCCTCTATTCTCTTTATGACAAGCCATTGTAAAAATCCACACCACCACCACCACCCCCCCCCCAGCTTTCTTGTAGGCCACTTCAGGTACTGAATCAGTTAGGGTTGGAAGAGACCACAAGGATCAGCCAGTTCCAAACCCCTGCCATGGCCAGGGACACCCTACCCTACATCAGGATGGACACAGCCTCATCCAGCCTGGCCTTAAACACCTCCAGGCATGGGGCCTCAACCACCTCCCTGGGCAACCCATTCCAGCCTCTCACCACTCTCATGCTCAACAGCTTCCTCCTCACGTCCACTCTGAATCTCCCCACCTCCAGCTTTGCTCCATTATAGTGGCTGAAAAGCCACTATAGTGTCTCCCTGAACTTGTCTTTTCAGCAAGGTGAACAGTCCCAACTCTCCAGCTTGTCTCCATCAGGGAGGTTGTCCAGCTCTGTGATCATCTTTACAGCCTACTCTGGACCCACTCCAGCAGGTCCCTGTCTCTCTTGTTTTGGGAGCTCCATAGCTGGAGATGACACTCCAGGTGAGCTCTTGTCATGGTTTTTAAAGAGAGCTGACAGAAATGAAGCTCTCAAAGGAAATTGGAGAAAAAAATACAGCATTATATTTGGAGAGAGATACAGAGAAGACATTGCAAAGCAATTACTGCATTCCTGCCAAACCCCCTTGCATTTTCCCCCAACCCCCAGAAAAACTAAACCTATAATCCCCTGTGCTCCAGTCCTCCCCCTCAATGCTTCTGCCATCCAACAGACCTAAACACAAGCCTTTGGAGGCCCCAAAACAGGTCTAGTGCTGACATATTTCTCCTGATAAAGTGGTTCTTGCCAGACAGAGGGCAGGAGGATGAGGAGAGGAGAACGAGCTGGCCTTGCTGTGAGTTTATAAAGAGATCACAGAATTAGAGGTTGAATAACATCTTCTAGTCCCCAAAAGATTATTTTTAACCCTATAGTTCTCAACCTGGGACAGCTCTGAGGAAAGCAGTAGGCAAGAATCAATGCTCTCAGCCTGCTGGCCACCCTTTAGAATAGAATAGAATCAACCAGGTTGGAAGAGACCTCCAAGATCATCCAGTCCCACCTAGCACCCAGCCCCATCCAGTCAACCAGACCATGGCACTAAGTGCCTCATCCAGGCTTTTCCTGAACACCCCCAGGGATGGTGACTCCACCACCTCCCTGGGCAGCCCATTCCAATGCCAATCACTCTCTCTGCCAACAACTTCCTCCTAACATCCAGCCTAGACCTCCCCTGGCACAACTTGAGACTGTGTCCCCTTGTTCTGTTGCTGGTTGCCTGGCAGAAGAGATCAACCCCCACCTGGCTACAGCCTCCCTTCAGGTAGTTGTAGACAGCAATGAGGTCTGCCCTGAGCCTCCTCTTCTGCAGGCTGCACACCCCCAGCTCCCTCAGCCTCTCCTCATAGGGTTTGTGTTCCAGGCCCCTCACCAGCTTTGTTACCCTTCTCTGGACACCTTCCAGCACCTCAACATCTCTCTTGAATTGAGGAGCCCAGAACTGGACACAGCACTCAAGGTGTGGCCTGACCAGTGTTGAGTACAGGGGAAGAAGAACCTCCCTCATCCTACTGGCCACACTGTTCCTGATCCAGGCCAGGATGCCATTGGCTCTCTTGGCCACCTGGGCACACTGCTGGCTCATCTTCAGCCTACTATCGACCAGTACCCCCAGGTCCCTTTCCTCCTGGATTTTGTTTTTGTTTGGTGCAACCCAGGATGTCATTTGCCTTCTGGGCTGCGAGTGCATTGTTGGCTCCTACTCTGTAAATGCCTTTTCATTCTGTGGAGGATAAAACTTACATCTTCTTTAGAGTGCAAACTATGTCTCTTGGATGAAAAGTATCTTTTAACTTCTACTTTTTTCCTTCTATGCCTTTTTCCACTTCATCAAGTGCTTTAGAGAAGAGTTTCAAAAGATCTCGTTGACCAAAAGCATGTTTTACCTTTTTTTTTTCCCTTCATTTTAATTAACACTTTAAACAGGAATTGCTAAACATAACAATATTCAATTTTGCCATCAATCCCAGAGAAAGTCGTTAGGTAGCCCTTAAAGGAACCCTCACCACGAGGCGTTTGATGCTGTTTCCAGGAGCAGCAACACCACAGGGAAATCAGCAGAAAGAGTTTCTAGCACCTATGGAACAAAAACCAAGATAAAAGTATGTTTGCTAATGAGGAGAAGGACCTGGGGGTTTGGGTTGATGAAAAGCTCAACATGAGCCAGCAGTGTGAGTGCAGCCCAGACAGCAACCCTGTGCTGGGCTGCAGCAAGAGCAGTGTGGGCAGCAGGGCAAAGGAGGTGATTCTCCCCCTTTACTCTGCTCTCCTCAGACGCCACCTGGAGTACTGTGTGCAGTTCTGGAGCCCCCAGCACAAGAAGGACATGGAACTGTTGGAGCCAGTCCAGAGGAGAGCCAGAGGGCTGCAGCAGCTCTGCTATAAGGACAGGCTGAGAGAGTTGGGGCTCTGCAGCCTGGAGAAGAGAAGGCTTCGAGGAGACCTTAGAGTGGCTTTCCAGAATCTGAAGGGAGCCTACAGGAAGGCTGGGGAGGGACTATTGACAAGGTCTGGTAACGTCAGGACGAGGGGGAATGGGTTTAAACTGGCAGAGGGGAGATTTAGACTGGATGTTAGGAGGAAGTTCTTCCCAGTGAGGGTGGTAAGACACTGGCACAGGTTGCCCAGGGAGGTTGTGGATGCTTCCTCCCTGGAGGCGTTTAAGGCCAGGCTGGATGAGGCCTTGAGCAGCCTGCTCTAGTGGGAGGTGTCCCTGCCTATGGCAGGGGGTTGGAGCTGGATGATCCTTGAGGTCCCTTCCAACCTAAACCATTCTATGATTCTATGATTCCATGATTCTATGAATGAATTAATTCCAAGGTATAATCAATGATGTGACACTTATCATACAATCATACCATTTTTGGGGGGTTGGAAAAGACCTTCAAGATCATCAACTTCAACTTTCAAGGCAACAACATCATGGCCACTAAAGTGTCCTGTCCTAAAGTGCCATGTCCACATATTTCTTGAATACCTCCAGGGATGATGATTCCATCACCTCCCTTGGCAGCCTGTCCTCAGCACACATGTGATGGTTTGGGTGTTACCCACCCCCACACACACACTTAAGAAAATCACAGTATCACAGTATCACAGTCTCACAGTATCACCAAGGTTGGAAGAGTCCTCATGGATCATCAAGTCCAACCCTTCACCACAGAGCTCAAGGCTAGACCATGGCACCAAGTGCCACGTCCAATCCTGCCTTGAACAGCTCCAGGGACGGCGACTCCACCACCTCCCTGGGCAGCCCATTCCAGTAGCCAATGACTCTCTCAGGGAAGAACTTTTTCCTCACCTCAAGCCTAAATTTTCCCTGGCAAAATCACCCAGACTAGACTCAGCTGCTCCAGAAAATTGAATGAAGCTTTATATTTACAGCTTAGCACAAGAGACAAGCAGGTATTTACAATATAGAATCATAGAATCAATCAGGTTGGAAGAGACCTCCAAGATCATCCAGTCCAATCTAGCACCCAGCCCTATCCAGTCAACTAGGCCATGGCACTAAGTGCCTCATCAATTCTTCTCTGGAACGCCTCCAGGGATGGCGACTCCACCACCTCCCTGGGCATCTATACAGCTACAGACAGAAATAGACAAGTTAAAAAGTAATACAGAAACACAACAGCCCTCCCAGAAACCAGAGTCCCCAGGAGGGGCTCCCAACCACCCTTCCACCTTCTTCCCACCCCTCTACCTTACCCCAGACTTTGCCTTACGTTCAAGTAGAGTTTGAAGAGTCGGACAGGGTGGTTAGGAAGTAGATGGATTAGTCACACAGACAGCAGGTTAAGTTAGAGAGAGAGAAGTGCAGCCCCAAAGACAGAGAGCAAACAACTGCATTATCTATGATTGTGCTCTTGTTTTTATCCATCTCAGCAAGCCTATGAGTGCAGTAGCCATCACCATTGTTTCCTTTTCATGGCCTAACATCTAATTCTTCTCACCAAAATATCCCAGCTAGGCTCAAACTAGCACAACAAGGGAGATATGGACCTGTTGGACTGGGACCAGAGGAAGCCACATCAATGATGGGAGTATTGGAAGTTCTCTGCTCGCTGTGAGGCCAGACTGAGGGCTGGGGTTGTTCAACCTGGAGAAGAAAAGGCTCTGCAGGACCTTATTGAAGAATTTGCATGTGTAACAGGGGCTTATAAGAAAGACAAAGAAAGTTTTGGGGGTTGTTGTTTGTTTTGTTTTTTTTTTAACCTGTGGTGACAGCAAAAGAGACAAAGAATTGAAATTGAGAAGCTTTTAGATTGCATATAACACAGAAATATTTTACAGTGAGGTCACTCAGACAAGCTGTGGAGGCTCCTTCACTGGAAGTGTTGTGGAGACTTTAAGCAACCTGATCTCATGAGAGATGGCCCTGCTTATGGCAGGCAGGTTTGGACTAGATGACCTTTGATGGTCCCCTCAAAGCCAAGGCTTCTAATATGTTAGGAGGTCTCTAACTACAACAGATGAGAAGTGCAAAAAGGAAACTGATTAGCTGGTGATAACTGTGAAAATGTGAGATTTCCTAGCAAGGAAATCACAGCTCAATGTGATCAGAGGAGTGCAGACATGATTTTCCTGAAGAGTTAGGAGTCCTTCACAATAGTACAGATTTAGTGTACGAATCAAAGAGGCACAAATACAGAATACAGCAGTGATAAGTGAAACAATTAAGGGTAGAACATAAAATCATAGAATCGATGATTCTATGCTCTACCCTTAATTGTTTCACTTAACTCTGCTGTGTTCTGTATTAACATCTCCCTTTAGGTTAGACTGGATGACCTTGAAGGTCTCTTCCAAGCTGGTTGATTCTGTGATTCTATTAGGATAAGGGAGGTTATTCTGCCCCTGAACTCAGCACTGGTCAGGTCACACCTTGTGTCCTGTGTCCTGTGTCCTGCTCTGGGCTCCTCAATTTAAGAGAGATGTTGAGGTGCTGGAATGTGTCCAGATAAGGGTGACAAAGCTGGTGAGGGGCCTGGAACACAGCCCTGTGAGGAGAGGCTGAGGGAGCTGGGGGTGTGCAGCCTGCAGAAGAGGAGGCTCAGGGCAGAGCTCATTGCTGTCTACAACTACCTGAAGGGAGGTTGTAGCCAGTTGGGGGTTGATCTCTTCTGCCAGGCAACCAGCAACAGAACAAAGGGACACAGCCTCAAGTTGTGCCCGGGGAGGTCTAGGCTGGATGTTAGGAGGAAGTTGTTGCCAGAGAGAGTGATTGGCATTGGAATGGGCTGCCCAGGGAGGTGGTGGAGTCACCGTCCCGGGAGGTGTTGAAGAAAAGCCTGCATGAAGGCACTTAGTGCCATGGTCTGGTTGACTGGACAGGGCTGGAGGGCTGGGTGCTAGGTTGGCCTGGCTGATCTTGGAGGTCTTTTCCAACCTGGTTGATTCTATTCTATTCCTTCTCTGAAGACATTCAAAACCTGCTTCGATATGTTCCTGTGTGACCTGCCCTAAGTGATCCTTCTCTGGAAGGGGTTTGGATTGGATGAACTTTTGAGGTCCCTTCCAACCCCTAACATTCTCTGAATTCTAACCAAAAGAGAATTGGAGTTTCAAAAAGGGAGAAGGAAACTATTTAATCTCTTCAGACTGATATGGCTGCAGTTTTTTCACTCTTGGTTACTGTGGCTATGTTCATAGATTCAGAGAATGGTTTAGGTTGGAAGGGACCCATGCTACATGCCTCAGGAATGCCTACTTACAGCTGAAATCACCTCTTGACCGCCACTGCCAAGTCCTCAGGCAAACACAACTTATTTGAAGACTGCAGAACCCTGTTAGACACAATCACATCTAAGTGTTTGTGATACACTCACTGCCATTATGTGGAGAAGAAAAACAAATTGCAGTGCTGAACAAATTACACCCTCATAGAAGCTTATCCTTTGTGTAACCAATCAGAGCCTTGTGGCACCTATAAAATGAAATTGCACTAGTCAGCATATAATTGCTATTAGTTTGCCTTGAGTTCAGGATGACTGTAATAAAACAGTCTATTGAACAGGAGTAGAGGAGTGGTTTGCATCATGGCAACTGCACAGCCACCTATAGTTCATGTAAATATACGACATGAGTTGTCTAGATCACTCTTCCTACTTCCACAGAGGTTATAGATATCCTCCACACCAGAGGAAAGAATTTGTGATAAGCAGAGAATGTAGGATATAACTGGGTCAAGGAAATCCCAGGCACAACTACAGGCTGGGCAGTGAGTGGCTGGAGAGCAGCCCTGAGGAGAGGGACTTGGGGGTGCTGGTGGATGAGAAGCTCAACAGGAGCCAGCAGTGTGCACCTGCAGCCCAGAAAGCCAACCAGAGCCTGGACTGCAGCAGGAGAAGTGTGGCCAGCAGGTAGAGAGAGATGATTCTCCCCCTCTGCTCTGCTCTGCTGAGACCCCACCTGGAGTACTGCATCCATTTCTGGAGCCTCTGTTCCAAGAAGGATGTGGATGTGCTGGAGTGTGTCCAGAGAAGGTCCACGAGGATGCTCAGAGGGCTGCAGCAGCTCTGCTGTGAGGACAGACTGAAAGAGTTGGGGCTGTTCAGTGTGGAGAAGAGGAGGCTCTGAGGTGACCTTCTTGTGGCCTTCCAGTATCTGAAAGGGGCCTACAAAAAAGCTGGGGAAGGACTTTTCAGGGTATCAGGGAGTGACAGGACTGGAGGTGGGGAGATTCAGAGTGGACGTGAGGAGGAAGTTATTGAGCATGAGAGTGGTGAGAGCCTGGAATGGGTTGCCCAGGGAGGTGGTTGAGGCCCCATCCCTGGAGGTGTTTAAGGCCAGGCTGGATGAGGCTGTGGCCAGGCTGGTCTAGGGTAGGGTGTCCCTGGGCATGGCAGGATGGTTGGAACTGGATGATCCTTGTGGTCCCTTCCAACTCTGACTGATTCTATGATTCTAAGATTCCATATGTATACATTCCATATGTATACATATACACATTTTTTTTTCTCTGGATAAGGATTATTTCTGTCAATAGCAGAGAATTTCTGTGCTAGGAGAATCTGTCATCCTGTTTAGGCTTTAGACAACAAGATATTCTACAAAACCTTAACACTGCATGAATAAACTCCCAGAAGATCTCTTCACACAGAATATACCCCACAACACCTGACAGTTTTTCACCTGTGATGAAGAGAATGGATGGAGTAAGAGAGAATCATTCCCAGCACTTGCAGCCCTAACCATCTTCATTTCACTGTCCAGTGCCTGACCTGGCTTTCCTTGGCAAAGGGTTCTGACCACAGACATCAATCCAGGCTTTTAAAATGTCCATTTCTCTTTATCTGACTTGTAACAGTGCACCCCAGGGCACTCACTGTGACACTGGGATTCAGGCAGGCCCTGCTATAGACTCCTGGGAGATGGATATTGGATCAGTGAGATGCTGGACAGTAGTAGAATAGAATAGAATAGAATAGAATAGAATAGAATAGAATAGAATAGAATAGAATCAACCAGGTTGGAAGAGACCTCCAAGATCATCCAGTCCAACCTAGCACCCAGCCCTATCCAGTCAACCAGACCATGGCACTAAGTGCCTCATCCAGGCTTTGCTTGAACACCTTCAGGGACAGTGACTCCACCACCTCCCTGGGCAGCCCATTCCAATGCCAATCACTCTCTCTGTGAAGAACTTCCTCCTAACATCCAGCCTAGACCTCCCCCGGCACAACTTGAGACTGTGTCCCCTTGTGAGATCTCTGCCATGTTCTGTAGAGGGGAAGGACCATTATTTCTTTAGGATTCAGGAGGGCATCCAGAAGGACAACAAAAGGAAGGCTGGGCACTCTATAAGAAGCGAATCTGAAAAGTACAAATCCAGGCAAACCTCATGTCCTGGAAGCTGGGCTAGTGGGAAAGAAGGAGCCTGGCTGAATGGAGAGCTTGGGCTGGAGCTCAGGAACAAAAGGAGAGTTTACAGACCCTGGAGAAGAGGATGGGCCACTCAGGAGGACTACAAAGATGCCGTGAGGCTGTGCAGGGAGAAAATGAGAAGGGCCAAAGCCCAGCTAGAATTCAGTCTATGTAGCATAATAAATAATAAATGCTTCATAATAAATGCTTCTATAAATACATTAACAGCAAAGGAGGGCTGAGGAGAATCTCCATCTTTTACTGGGTGCAATGGTGACAAAGGTTGAGGAAAATGCTGAGGTGATGCCTTCCTTGCCTCAGTCTTCAATAGCAGAAGTAGTTATTTGCTGCATAGCCAGTCATCCCAGCTGGAAGGGAGGGATGGGGAACAGGAGACCTCCATGCTCCAAGAGGAAATGATGAGTGACCTCCTGAACCACCTAGACTGAAATGAGATTTTTAGGAAGTTAGCTGTTGGTCTCTTCATAGGAGCATAGAGTCATAGAATCAACCAGGTTGGAAGAGACCTCCAAGATCAGCCAGTCCAACCTAGCACCCAGCCCTGTCACTAAGTGCCTCATCCAGGCTTTGCTTCAACACCTCCAGGGACGGTGACTCCACCACCTCCCTGGGCAGCCCATTCCAATGCCAATCACTCTCTCTATGAAGAACTTCCTCCTAACATCCAGCCTAGACCTTCTCTTGGCACAACTTGAGACTGTGTCCCCTTCTTCTGTTGCTGGTTGCCTGGCAGAAGAGACCAACCTTGACCCGGCTACAGCCTCCCTTCAGGTAGTTGTAGACAGCAATGAGGTCACCCCTGAGCCTCCTCTTCTGCAGGCTGCACACCCCCAGCTCCCTCAGCCTCTCCTCATAGGGTTTGTGTTCCAGGCCTTTCACCAGCTTTGTCACCCTTCTCTGACACTTTCCAGCACTTCAACATCTCTCTTGAATTGAGAGGCCCAGAACTGGACACTGGAAAATAGATTAAAAGGTAAACTACCATGTCACATGTGAAAATGCCCTGCTTTTACATGTGACCTCCTACTTGACCAAAACTTCTTTCCAGTATGCACAGGGAAAAGGCTAAAACTCTGATATTAAGTCCACAAAAGTTATTTCAAAGTGATCTTTTTTTTTTTCCCTGCTTCTCTTCCCCTTCAGAAATATGAGTCTCCATTAATCTTTAATGACCTGTTGCCTCTAACACTAAGGTTTCAGCTAATTGACAACATTAGTTATAAGGAAATATCTTTCCAGAAGATTAATGTTATGGTTTATTTCAGCATCTTTTGAAAATGTAGGGTTCTATGAAGGGGGGATGGGGGGGGAGGGGAAAGGCTCCAAAATACTATTCTTTTGAGGTCTGTGCTGGCTTATTCATCAAGGAGACAGAAAGGCAATATCATAAAAGACCATGCAGGAGTGAAGATTGGGGTTTGGAGCTTAAATTTATTGCCACAGCAACAGGACTGTGGGTTTTTTCTTTCCTTTTTTTTTTTTTCTTATCTGGGCCCAGCACAGCAACTGTCACTAGACAAGTGGGGACAAGCCAGTTCAGAAGCTGGATGAACAGGGAACAAAGGTGCCTCTGCTTTTGGTACAGAACGAAGCTGGATGAACAGGGAACAAAGATGCCTTTCCTTTTGGTGCAGAACGAGACTGGATGAACAGGGAACAAAGGTGCCTCTGCTTGAAGCTGGATGAACATGAAACAAAGATGCCTTTCCTTTTGGTGCAGAACAAAGATGGATGAACAGGGAACAAAGGTGCCTCTGCTTTTGGTGCAGAACGAGACTGGATGAACAGGGAACAAAGGTGCCTCTGCCTTTGGTACAGAACAAAGCTGGACGAACAGGGAACAAAGATGCCTTTCCTTTTGGTGCAGAATGAAGCTGGATGAACTGGGAACAAAGACGCCTCTGCTTTTGGTACAGAACAAAGCTGAATGAACAGGGAACAAAGGTGCCTCTGCTTTT
>WAAF01003959.1:26861-39189 GCA_013400475.1 Tricholaema leucomelas | reverse complement strand
TTCCAACCTGGTTGATTCTATGATTGAGTCAGAGGAATAGAATTCTGTTTTGATATGGTAAAAATGTTGTGCTTCTAGTGAAAGCATTCAAAATTTAGTTTTATTTAATCCTGAAGGCATTTGCTGCTCTTGGCTCTTTTTATTATAGTTCTTGTTTCTCCCCTGAGTTTCTTTCACAAAGAACAAGAAGCGTTAGGACTTAGATTTTGTTAATCTTTGTATGTCATTTTAGTTTCAGGTTGGATTTTCACTTCATTTGTTGCTTTGGGTTTGTTTGTTTCTTTGTTTTCTCCTTTTCTCTTTCATTGCCATTGTTATATTTAGCACTGTGTTAATTTCTACCAACAGTATGTAAATATAAAAGTGCTCAAAGAGTCAATGTAAAGAAAAAAGCCCAGGAAAACAATCTGTTGATTTCATAGGACCATGCCATTGCTTCCTTCTGTAGTAGTGCAAGAATACTGCCCTGCCAGAAGCAAGAGGATAGATTTCATGTGCTTTTGATATAATTCTCCAGATTTTACAAGCTATTTTATTGACCCAAAAATTATAGGGCAGCATTTTGCATTGCTTCTTAGCAAGGGCGTGCATTTATGAATTGCTACCACTCCCCTTTCCCTCGGAGTAGGATTTAATCTCTCAGGTGAAACAAATTAAGCAGATGATGAATCTGTCCAAAAAAGAATCATGCTATTGCAAATCTTCACTGTGTGTAAGGTCTCCAAATAATTTGATATATTAGTCATGTTAATGTGTTAGAAATGGTAAGGCTATATTTTTGTGGATGAATGAGCATTCAAACAGTGCCTTCAGCTCTAAGTGACTTCATAGCACTCTGGATGAAATTCAGTGATCTCTGCATCCTTATGCCTTCTCTCATTTTATCCAATACTAGACCTAACTGAAACAAGGAGCAGAATATTAAGTGGCACAGTAGGAAGGAAATTGCCTGTAGTAGTGATTGGAGAATACCTTCTAGCTTTTCAAATCCTGTCTCCAACATGGCCTTTCTTCTACTTTAAAGTCCTGATGCTGGGCATACTCAGCCATCAGATCATGCCAAATAGAATAGGAGTAGGAATGGGGATAGGGATAGAACAGAATAGGAAAAGGAGTAGAGTAGAATAAATAGAATAGAAGTAGAATAAAATAGAGTAGAATAGAAGTAGGAATAGGAATAGAATGGAAATGGAGTAGAATAGGAGTAGGAATAGGAATTGAATAGGAGTAGAATAAAATAGGAGTAGGAATAAGATAGAAATAGAATAGAGTAGAATAGAATAGAAGTAGAGTAGAATAGAAGTAGAATAGACTAGAATAGAATAGAAGTAAAGTAGAATAGACTAGAATAGAATAGAAGTAAAGTAGAATAGAAGTAGAGTAGACTAGAATAAAAGAGGAGTAGAATAGAATTGAAGTAGAATAGAGTAGAACAGAATAGAATAGAAGTAGAATAGAGTAGAACAGAATAGAAGTAGAATAGACTAGAATAGAATAGAAGTAAAGTAGAATAGAAGTAGAATAGAGTAGACTAGAATAAAAGAGGAGTAGAATAGAATGGAAGTAGAATAGAGTAGGACAGAATAGAATAGAAGTAGAATAGAGTAGAACAGAATAGAAGTAGAATAGAGCAGACTAGAATGCAATAGAAGTAAAGTAGAATAGAAGTCGAATAGAGTAGACTAGAATACAATAGAATAGAAGTAGAATAGAGTAGAATAGAATACAATAGAATAGAAGTAGAGTAGAATAGAAGTAGAATAGAGTAGAATAGAACAGAATATAATAGAAGTAGAGTAGAATAGAATAGAAGTAGAGTAGAATAGAATCAGCCAGATTGGAAAAGAGCTTCAAGCTCATCCAGTCCAACCTAGCACCCAGCCCTAGCCATTCAGCTAGACCATGGCACTAAGTGCCCCATCCAGGCTTTTCTTAAACACATTTTTGCTTCAGAGAAATGGTACTCTTCTGAGATTTGTTCCTAAGCGTATGGAGGCTGAAAGCAAAAAGGTAGGAGGGCAGATTTACAAACCCACAGCACAAAAGATACCTAATGCTTGAGGCAGATACAGTCTGTGCCTCATCTCCTTCCTGTCTGCACAAAGCAAAATCAAATGCCTCTATTAACTTTCAAAAAATATTTGCTGCTACTATGGGCAGAAGCATGAAGAAGAATAAGCCTTCCAGCTAGTTTCAGGGACAGCTTCCATGGTGCTCTACCTTTTAATCAGCGAGGTGCTTTTTAAATTAGCTTTTTTTAATTCAGCACAGGCAGCAATGTCCCTAAAAGGGTCTTTGCTCTAAGTCTTTACAGGAAGCTACACAAGGCAGGAGGAAAGGGATAGAGGTTTATCGGTGTGGAAGCTGTGGATTCTAAGGAAGCTCAGAGATTGGCACTGTTTGCATGGCACTGCTTCAGGAATAGGGCAAATTTAGAAAGTAGAAAGGGTCAGTGTCATAGATGATGGATTGGATTAACTTCAGTTTGATGTTTGAGTTGGTTGATTGGAGTAGGTTGATGGAGATGAAGTTGTAAGATGAATGGCGTAAAAAAAAATGTGTTCAGGAACTGACAGGTGACAGGATTTAGGATTTTGGGTTTGGGGAGAATTGAGGATTCATGGAAAGGGCTGAAAAGTTTGAAAAGTAATTTTTGTAGTTCAGAATGTTGACCATAACATGTTTAGATATATATATAGTGTGTGTATATATATATATACACATATACACATATACCATATCTGTATATATATGGTATATATACACACATACATATATATATGTACACTATATATATATATATATATATATGAGCTATATCTTTTTCCTCATTGTTTAATACTGCCAGAAGTGGAATTAAAGAACTTTACAGATACATTATTAGTAATAAGTAGAAAGTGTTATAAATCAGAAGAGTAGTTTATCTCTGGTATAAGTGTTATTACACTACAGCAACATAAACCAAGTTTCATATGAAGAGAAAAGAGTTTGATTTTAACTACAATAGACTGCATTTAATAGTGAGTTTGTCAGTGACTCTGTCAAAGGTATGTATACATACAAGGTGTGGGTAGAGGCCAATGGGATGAGATTTAACAAGGCCAAGTTCAGGGTTCCACACTTTGGCCACAACAACCCCAGGCAGCTCTACAGGCTGGGGACAGAGTGGCTGGAGAACACCTTGGAAGAAAAGGACCTGGGGGTACTGGTACATAGTAGCTGAAGATGAGCCAGCAGTGTGCCCAGGTGGCCAGGAGAGCCAATGGCATCCTGGCCTGGATCAGGAACAGTGTGGCCAGTAGGACAAGGGAGGTTATTTTTCCTCTGTCTGAGCAGTTGTCAGGCAACACCTTGAGTACTGTGTCCAGTTCTGGGCTCCTCAATTCAAGAGAGATGTTGAGATACTGGAATGTGTCCAGAGAAGGGCAATAAATANTTGCCGTCCCTGGAGATGTTCAAAAAAAGACTGGATGAGGCACTTAGTGCCATGGTCTGGTTGATTGTCTAGGGCTGGGTGCTAGGTTGGACTGGATGATCTTGGAGGTCTCTTCCAACCTGCTTGATTCTCTGCTTGTATGATTTTATGTATATGCAGGCCATGACTCAGACTTTGATAGCTTCCTGCAATACAACAGAAGCCCTCCCTGGAGGTGTTCAAGAAACGACTGGATGGGGCACTTAGTGCCATGGTCTAGTTGATTGTTGGTCTGGGTGCTAGGTTGGACTGGATGATCTGGGAGCTCTCTTCCAACCTGGTTGATTCTATGATTTCACACCTTCCAATTCTCAGCTTCAGACTTCTTTCTTCAGCTCTATTCTCTATAATGTACTGCAGCCCTCTAGACTGTGCAGGGAATTTCATTTGAAGAAAGTTTTAGCAGGTTTCTCATGTAAAGAAGTGGCACATAGGGCTTGAGTGGATTTTATAGATCTATCTATATATCTATATCTATAGAGATAGGTAGATAGATAGATAGACAGATAGATAGATAGATAGATAGGTAGGTNAGATAGATAGAGAGGGAGATAGATAGAGAGATAGATGGATGGATAGATAGATGGATGGATGGATGGATAGACAGATAGATAGATAGATAGATGGATGGATAGATAGATAGATGGATGGATGGATAGATAGATAGATAGATGGATGGATGGATGGATAGATAGATAGATGGATGGATGGATGGATAGATAGATAGATAGATAGATAGATGGATAGATAGATAGATGGATGGATGGATAGATAGATAGATAGATAGATAGATAGATGGATAGATAGATAGATGAAATGGTGTAATCATTGGCTTATGTGTTAAATCTGTAATTCCAATGAATTGGCTCTACCTGTGGTTTTAAAGTTGAGGGCAAAGACAATGCAAATATCTGAAATATATTGGTTATTGTACCACATCCCTAAGAAAGAAATAGCTTCCTGTATTCCAGGCCAACTTTTGTACTGGTGAATCCTTCAGTGGTTTTGGGTCATAGGTTTTCTTGCACATTGCTTTGGGTGTTTTGGAAAATGCTGGTGAATTTATCTGCATGTAGGAAAAAGGTGCAGGGCTTGGAAGCATGAGGGAGATGGACTGTTTCTGTTTGAAATAAAGCCAGGGCAATTTGGGTACAACAACAGAATGATTTTGAAATGCCTCATAATAATTAGCATGGTGGTTTGATGTTGGATTACTGATAGAGGCTCAAAAAGTAGCTTGAGTATCTTTGAATTGGCATCAAAATTTGCACAAGATTATCTGAGCTTACTTGGTAGAAAGAAGTGTCATGGTCAGAAGATGTGCTTTACAAATTGATGTGCAACTAAAGAGTTTATTGTAAAGCTGTTCTAAGGTCGGGGATGTTGCATTGTTTTTTTTGTTTGTTAGAATCACAGAATCAGTCAGGGTTGGAAGGGACCACAAGGATCAGCTAGTTCCAATCCCTCCTGCCATAGGCAGGGACACCCTACCCTAGAGCAGGCTGCCCACAGCCTCATCCAGCCTGGCCTTAAACACCTCTAGGGATGGGGCCTCAACCACCTCCCTGGGCAACCCATTCCAAGCTCTCATCACTCTCATGCTCAACAACTTCCTCCTCACATCCAGTCTGAATCTCCCCACCTCCAGCTTTGGTCCATTCCCCCCAGTCCTGTCACTACCTGATAGCCTAAAAAAGTCCCTCCCCAGCTTTTTTTGTAGGCCCCCTTCAGATCCTGGAAGGCCACAAGAAGGTCACCTGGGAGCCTCCTCTTCTGCAGACTGAACAGCCCCAACTCTTTCAGTCTGTCCTCATAGCAGAGCTGCTGCAGCCCTCTGATCATCCTCGTGGTCCTTCTCTGGACATGCTCCAGCATCTCCACATCCCTTTTGTCATAGGGGTTCCAGAGCTGGGTGCAGTACTCCAGGTGGGGTCTCAGCAGAGCACAGTAAAGGGGGAGAATCACCTCCCTCACCCTGCTGGCCACACTTCTCCTGATGCCACCCAGGCTTTGGTTGGCTCTCTGGGCTGCAAGTGCACACTGCTGGCTTACCTTGAGCTTCTTGTCCAGCAGCACTCCCAAGTCCCTCTCCTCAGGGCTGCTCTCCAGCCACTCACTGCTCAGCCTAGATTTGTGCTTGACATTGCCTCGACCTAGATGCAGGACCTTGCACTTGGTCTTGTTGAACCTCCTGAGGTTGGCTTGGTGTCATCAGCAAACTTGCTGAGGCTGCACTCAGTGCCACTGTCCATGGCACTGGCAAAGATGTTGAACAAGACTGGTCCCGGGACTGATCCCTGAGGGACTCTGCTTGTCACTGGCCTTGTTCTTTGTTTTGGTGTTGTTGAGGGTGCTTTTGGTTGTTGTTTTCTTCCTTAGCTTGCGAAAGGAAATTATCTCATACATTTGGGTGTATATCAGCAGCCTATCAGACAAGAGCAGCAAAATTCCTCTCTCCTTTCCTCCCTCCAGTAACCCCCAAAGATTTTCTCTTTTTAGCCCAGGTTGTGGAGTCTGTTTATTGCAACAAACACTTGTGCCTCTTGATATTATGTCTTATTACAGTTTCATGTCAAAATTGGCATTGTTAGTGACAATTGCAATCCCTGTCACCTAGTAGGCAGCATTATAGCCTAGCTGTCAAGTAAATACAATGTGCTTTTCCTGAGGAGCCATCACTTGAGTTAAGCACTTAAACCAGGTCTCCAAACTGCACTCTTTCTCATTACTTTCTTTTCTTCATTGGTCTCTCCTGTGCTAAAGCTATTTATGGAAATATCTTTCAAGTCTTCTCCAGTTTTATCCCACTATTTTCTGTCACAGTTGGAGGCTTCTTTTCCAGTTTAATAGCTAATCATTTGTCTGATTTTCTTTTACCATCTTGGAATTTCTCTAGAGCGATGTTTCTTTTCTAATTTCTCATGTTTCCTCATAGGAAAACAGATTCTTTATCTTCCTCTTTTCCTTGAGATGTGTGGAATTGTGGCATCATTTATCCTTGCTGTTATGAGAAGAATCAAATTTGTTCCATATCTTAAAAAAAATGTTGGATCCTTAAACGTTTTAAAATGGTTATTCTCTGTTGAGATATTTTGTGTATGTGATGGTTTGGGAGTTACTCATCCCCCTCTGCCCCCGCTCTTATGAAGTCACTAGACTCAGCCAGCTGGAAGTTAAGGAATGAAGCTTTATATTCACAGCTTAACATAATATGCAAGCATATATTTACACTATCTCACAAATATATGCAGCTATATACAGAAATATTGCCTGCCAGAATAGAATCCACTTCTGAGCCACAAGTACACAGACACTTCCTCTTCTGTGAGATTTCACTTGGTGAATGTGATGGTTTGGGAGTTACCTGCTGTGTCCCCCACACACATACATCTTATGAAGTCACCCAGACTAGACTCAGCCAGCTAGAAGTTAAGGAATAAAACTTTACATTTACATCATAGCACAGTATACAAGCAGATGTTTGCAATAGTTACAGCTATAGGCAGAAATATATAAGTTAAAGGTAATACAGAAACACAACAGCCCACCCAGAAACCTGAGTCCTCAGGAGGGGCTCCTAACCACCCTTCCACCTATTTCCACCCTTCTACCTTATCCCAGAGTTTGCCTTACGTGCAAGGTGAGCCATGAGGATCAACAAGAGGGAGTTAGAAGGAGGATTGGTTGGGTTGCACAGCAAAGCCCAGGGAGAAAAGCACAGACACCAGCTCTGATAGATACTCTCACACCCTTACACACTGTCTCATCTAGGTTTTGTGTTCTTGTTTTTATACATCTCAGCAAGCTGATGAGTGCAGCAGGCATCACCAGTGTTTCCTTTTCACAGCCTATCATCTAATTTTTCTCACTAAAATATTCCAATTAGCCTCAAACTGGCACAGAATTGTGTAGAGGAATGTCTTTTCTGCCTTTCAGAATAAGTGAAATCCCTGGATACTATTCCTCATTCACAAGCAAATAATACCATGGTGATAGTCAGAAAATAGTAACAAATAGTAATTTTGGTAAGGTTTCTGGGAAACTTTACTGTTTGCATGTACTTTTTATTCCATTGTCTCACAGTTTTCTTCCTGTTTTCCTTTATGGATTTTTTTTTCTCATTATATTAGCCTCAAATTAGCACAGTGGCAGGAAAACAGCCCTGTGAGGAGAGGCTGAGGGAGCTGTTTAGCCTGGAGAAGAGGAAGCTCAGGGGTGACCTCATTGCTGTCTACAACTACCTGAAGGGAGGCTGTAGCCAGGTGGGGGTTGGTCTCTTCTGCCAGGCAACCAGCAACAGAACAAGGGGAACACAGTGTCAAGTTGTGCTTGGGGAGGTCTAGGCTGGATGTTAGGAGGAAGTTGTTGCCAGAGAGAGTGATTGGCATTGGAATGGACTCCTCCACTCCTCCACCAGGGAGGTGGTGGAGTCACTGTCCCTGGAGGTGTTCAAGAAAAGCCTAGATGAGACACTTAGTGCCATGGGCTAGTTGACTGGATAGGGCTGGGTGCTAGGTTGGACTGGATGATCTTGGAGGTCTCTTCCAACCTGGTTGATTCTATGAAACTAGCACAGTGTATTTGAATTTATTTTCCCTCTTTTATTTCAACATCCAAAACCAATAGCTGATGAGGGGAAACAAAAACCAAAAACACCTCAAAGCCAACAATGCCAAAAACCAGGCAAAACTCAAGTGATTAAAAAAAATAAAAAGATGACTAGTGTTTTTTTGATGTATGAAGATAGATGCAGCCAGGTTATCTGGAAGAGGGTTTCTACAAAGAATCTGCACTTCTAGATAGAAAAGCCCGTGCATTTTAGGAATGCATGGATATCTGAGATGTAAAATAGAAAAACAAAAGAGAAAAGAAAAACCTCTTCAGTTCTCCCTGTCAGCCTGTCACCTGATCTTAGAGGATTTTTATTACTATTTGTTTAGCATAGAATCATAGACTCAACCAGGTTGGAAGAGACCTCCAAGCTCATCCAGTCCAACCTAGCACCCAGCCCTAGCCGATCAACCAGACCGTGGCACTGTCCTGTCTTTTCTTGAACACCTCCAGGGACAGCAACTCCACCATGTCCCTGTCAGCCCATTCCAATGCCAATCACTCTCTCTTGACAACAACGTCCTCCTAACATCCAGCCTAGACCTCTCCCAGCAAAACTGGAGACTGTGTCCCCTTGTTCTGTTGCTGGTTGCCTGGCAGAAGAGACCAACTGCACCTGGCTACAACCTCCCTTCAGGTAGTTGTAGACAGCAATGAGGTCTGCCCTGAGCCTCTTCTTCTCCAGGCTAAAAAATGTGTAACTAGTTTCCTTTAATATGTGTGGGTATTAATGTAGCATGAAAGGTGTCATGGAGAAAGGTGAACGTGAATCAAGTGATGTGTTTTGGAAAAAAGAAGTGATGCCGATGCCTTCCAGGCTGTTTGATCTGCTGGCTTTAACTTCCCTTGGGAAGGTCAGTCAGTCACTAGCTCTGAACAGACTTTTTTTGTACAAGCACTTACATTTTAATGTAAAGGTATTTAAGAAGATCCTGGACAAGAAATAATGTAGAGTGCACTATGGAACCAGGTAGTTAGATCTTAGAATCACAGAATCATTTTGGTTGGAAGGGACCTCAAGGATCATCCAGCTCCAGCCCCCTGCCATAGGCAGGGACACCTCCCACTAGAACAGGGTGCCCAAGGCCTCATCCATCCTGGCCTTGAACACCTCCAAGGAGGGAGCAGCCACAATCCCCCTGGGCAACCTGTGCCAGTGTCTCACCACCCTCACTGTAAAGAACCCTTTCCTAACATCTAGTTTGAATCTCCCCTCTGCCAGTTTAAACCCATTCCCCCTTATCCTGTCATTATAAGACCTCGTCAATAGTCTCTCCCCAGCCTTCCTGGAGGTCCCCCTCAGATACTGGAAGGCCACTCTAAGGTCTCCTCCAAGCCTTCCCCTCTCCAGGCTGCAGAGCCCCAACTATTGTAGCCTGTCCTCATAGCTCCAGCCCTCTGAGCATCTTCATGGCCCTCCTCTGGACTCTCTCTAACAGTTCCATGTCCTTCTTGTGTTGGGGGCTCCAGAACTGCACACAAAACTCCAGGTGGGGTCTGAGGAGAGCAGAGCCAAGGGGCAGAATCCCCTCCCTTGCCCTGCTGGCCACACTGCTCTTGCTGCAGCCCAGCACACAGTTGCTGTCTGGGCTGCACTCACACTGCAGGCTCATGTTGAGCTTTTCATCAACCCAGACCCCCAGGTCCTTTTCCTCAGGGCTGCTCTTAGCCATTTGCCACCCAGCCTGGATTTATGCTTGGGTGCCAGACTAAAGACTCAAAATACCTTTCTCCTTTTTAGCTGATCACCACTATATCCCAATTAGAATTGAAAGTGAAATGCTGAGAGTAACAGTGGGTTTGTATAGCAGAGGACATTTGCAAGAAAAGTTGCTGAAGCCAGGTGAGGCTCTGCATTCATCTTGATATCAATTTTGACCCTATATTAATTAATTTGATCAAGTGCAAAACATTAAAAGGTATCCTACACCTCGATAGAATGTATTTCTCATTTTGGAGAGACAGCTCACTGGTGTAAAGACCAGAATTAAAAATAAAAGCTACAAATGCACAGATTTCCCAAGGCCTTTCCACTCCATTAAAATTCCACTTTCTGAAACTCCGTAGTGATAAGGGGAGGCTGCTCACAAGCTGAGCCAGCTGAAAACCTTGAACTGCTTGGCCAAGGGAGTACTGAAGCCCCACATCTCCTTGACCAAAGAGCTTCATGCTGCTTTGACATATTTTTCTCTTGAATCTTATTTCACAGTCTCCTTGAAAGGTGAGATAAGAGCTGGGCTTGCTGCAGTCAAAGCTGGAAAGAGGTTTTTGTTTTTAGCAAAGCAGAGCCCTTGAACACCTCAACAGTAACACTCTTGACATGGGTCATTGAAATTCCCAGTATGATCTTTGCATCTGCTGGGCTAATGTCAAAGCACATTTCTTTGAGAGGCTGCTGGCTTAATTTCCTTAGCCTTTTGGGTTGAGGTGAAGGTATCCTGTCTGGAAGGTGAGTAGCTCAGCACTGGAACGTAGAATCAGCATTAAAAGAATTTAGAGGAGGAGGCGTTTTAAGGACATCCCTGCATTTTCACGAGCAGTGTCCTAGCTATACAGAAGACAAGTGTATGTGACTGTGTAGATGTTGTTCACTTGTTTGTAAGCAACTCTGTTCTGTGCTGCTGGAAGCAAAGAGGAGGTTACCCAAATGCCATCACTCAATTTTGGTCAAGGGCTGCGTGCCACTGTTTCACTTCTGTGCAGCGGAGTTGGGAGTTGAAAGCTGTGCTAGTTTGAGCCTAGCTAGAATGTTTTGGTGAGAAGAACTAGATTACAGGCTGTGAAAGGGTAACAGTGGTGATGTCTGCTTCACTCATAGGCTTGCTGAGATGTATAGGAACAAGAAATAAAAACATAGATAACCACTCTTACTTGGGCTGCTGGCTGAGCTGCATCTTATTCTCTAACCTTACCCTCCACTTTGGACTAATCCACTTTGCTTCCTAACCCCCTGGCTGAACCTGCATTCTTCCTTGGGACTGGGGTAGGATTGAGAGGGGTAGGGGGGAGGTGAAGGGGCAGTGGAGAGAGCCCCTCCTGGGGACTCAGGTTTCTGGGAGGGCTGTTGTGTTTCCATATTCCCTTTTCCCTTGTCTATTTCTGTCTATAACTGTATATACTGTAACTATCTGCTTGTAAATTGTGCCAGCTGTAAATATAAGCTTCATTCAAATTTCCAGAGCTGGCTGAGTCTAGTCTGGGTGATTTCTAAAAGTGGGGGGGGGGGGGGATGTCCAAACCACCACAAAAGCTCTTACAGAAAACAAGGCAAAACAGAGTTTGATATACCTGGGGCTTGAATAAAGAGTTACAGAAGGAAGGAGCTTGAGATATCTCTGGAATCAATAGTAGAGGGTTTTGAATTAAAGGCTAGCATAGGTTGTACAACTCAGTGAAACTAAACCATATTTCTAGTGCTCAGGTCTTTCAGCTTGCACGTTTACTTTTTTCCTGAGAGGCCATATCCTGACCTCCCACCAAGCTCAGGATGGAAGGTTTTGGTTTTGTGTTTTGGGTTTTTTTTTCTTTTTCATTTTCAGTATTGTTCTGTCACTTCTGTCAGTCAAGTATTAAGGCCTAGCAGCTATAGAGCAATGGTACTTGCTGAGTTGTTCATGGCAAATTGTCTTGCAACACATTGTTTCCTTGTTTCTCTGTGCTTTCTTCCCTTGAGCATGTGATGTGAGCTTCTATTAGACATAAATTGTGTATCCTAGGGGAGCATAATAGAAACCCACAAAATGCCAGTCAATCTGTAAAATTTAAAGCCATGCTTTAAAATGTCTTTAGGAGAGGTGGAGATTCTTAGAAGAGAAATGCTATGCTGGAATGAAAGATCTGGGCTGGCATCAGGTGGATGCCAATGAAAGGACAGGCAAGGCTTTCTCAGCTAGTGTCACATATGACTGGAATAAGCCGTTGAACTTTAAAACCCACTGAGCTTTGTGTCTCACCCATTGCTGTTCACTTAGGTACAGTATGGTAATAGAATAGAATCAACCAGGTCGGAAGAGACATCCAAGATCATCCAGTCCAGCCTAGCACCCAGCCCTATCCAGTCAACTAGACCATGGCACTAAGTGCTTCATCCAGCCTTTTCCTGAAAACCCCCAGGGATGGTGACTCCACCACCTCCCTGGGCAGCCCACTCCCATGGCAAATCACTCTCTCTGTGAAGAACTTCCTCCTAACATCCAGCCTATATTTCCCCCAACACAACTTGAGGCTGTGTCCCCTTGTCCT
>WAAF01003959.1:0-12104 GCA_013400475.1 Tricholaema leucomelas | reverse complement strand
GAAATTTAGGCTTGAGGTGAGGAGAAAGTTCTTCACTGAGAGAGTCATTGGCTACTGGAATGGGCTGCCCAGGGAGGTGGTGGAGTCGCCGTCCCTGGAGCTGTTCAAGGCAGGATTGGACGTGGCACTTGGTGCCATGGTCTAGCCTTGAGCTCTGTGGTAACAGCTTGGACTTGATGATCTCTGAGGTCTCTTCCAACCTTGGTAATACTGTGATACAGTTAGTGGGATGAGGCACTGGTCTAGTTGGCTGGCTAGGGGTGGGTGATAGATTGGACTGGATGATCTTGGAGATCACTTCCAACATGGTTGATTCTATGATTCTATGGTTGTTGGAGGGAATTGGTTGTTCTTAGTCAGGACAGAGAAAAAGATCATGTTTTGAAACCACAGGCTGCGGATAGAGTGGTGGAGAGCACCCAGGCAGAAAGGGACCTGGGGGTACTGGTAGATAGTAGCTGAACATGAGCCAGCAGTGTGCCAGGTGGCCAGGAGAACCAATGGCATCTCTGTATAGCTCATGTAATAAATCTGCAGAGTTCTGAGGTGAGATGTCAAAGGATGACAAGGAGTTACAAGGAAGTGGTTACATTGGGTTACATAGGTTTCATGCAAAGGAGTTAAGTCAAGATCCAGCCAGGCACACAGACTGAAGAAGTAGTGAGAAGTAAGTGCCTAATCTTGTATTTTGACCACTGCTGTTCCTCAGCAGAACAAACAAATGATACAGACATCAAAACTATTTTCTTCTCACAGCCAAAGATCTAATTTCTCTCATTAAAATTTTCTGGTTAGCCTCAAACCAGCACAGGTTGTTGGAAGAAGAGGCAGGCCACTCTGGTGGACTACAAAGTTGTTGTGAGGCTGTGCAGGGAGAAAATTAGAAGGGCCAAAGCCCAATTTGAAATTAGTTTGGCTTCAACTATTAAAAATAATAAGAAATCCTTCTACAAATATAGTAGTAACAAAAGGATATCTAAGGGGAATATCTGTCCTTTATTGGATGCAGGATGAGGTACTCAATACCTTCCTTGCCTCAGTTTTTACTAGCAGGACCAGTTGTTCCCTGGATACCCAGTCCCCTCAGCTGGATGATAGGAATGGGGGGTGGGCAGAATGAAGCCCCAGCAATCCAAGAGGAGATGATAATTAGACTGCTGAACTCACTATGTCCCATAGACATACACAAGTCTATGGCACCTGATGACATACACCCAAAGGTACTAAAAGAACTGGCAGAAGTGTTCACCAAGCTATTTTCACAGAGTCACAGAATGCATCAGGTTGGAAGGGACCCTTAAAGGTCATTAAAAGGGCTGGAGCAGCTCTGCTCTGAGGACAGACCTAAAGAGTTGGGGCTGTTGAGTCCGGAGAAGAGGAGGCTCCAAGGTGACCTTCTTCTGGCCTTACAGTATCTGAAGGGGGCCTACAAAAAAGCTGGGGAGGGACTTTTTAGGCTGTCAGGGACTGACAGGATGGGAGGGAATGGAGCAAAGCTGGAGATGGGTAGGTTCAGACTGGACATGAGGGAAAGTTGTTGAGCATGAGAGTGGTGAGAGCCTGGAATGGGTTGCCCAGGGAGGTGGTTGAGGCCCCATCCCTGGAGATGTTTAAGGCCAGGCTGGCTGTGTGCAGCCTGCTCTAGGGTAGGGTGTCCCTGCCCATGGCAGGGGGGTTGGAACTGGATGATCCTTGTGGTCCCTTCCAACCCTAACTGACTCTATGATTCTGTGAGTCTGTGAAAATATGTATTTAAAGACACATATCATAGAATCATAGAATCATAGAATCAGCCAGGTTGGGAGAGACCTCCAAGGTCATCCAGTCCAACCTAGCACCCAGCCCTATCCAGTCAACCAGACCATGGCACTAAGTGCCTCATCCAGGCTTTTCTTGAACACCTACAGGGATGGTGACTCCACCACCTCCCTCTTGGTTTTATTTTTGTCTGAGTAAAAATAACTTACTTTAAAGGTGTACTTTGATGAGTGGGCACAATTTGCACTGTATTGGGATAAAGGAATAAGTCTGTGGGTACTTCTGAGCATTTCTAGATATTTTGAGTGTACAGAACTGGAAAGAAACATCTCTCACACAAACTATTCATTCAGGCTTCATGACCATATATCCAAAGCAGAACCACGCTGTGCCAGGGCAGAGTGCACTGGCTTTAAAATGAATATTTCCCCTTTAAAATATTATTATTGTATTTCTTTTATTGTTGTGTGGTTGGGGCTTTTTTGAACTTGCTGAAGTGCAGTGGACCTTAAGAGGGTAAATGTCTCGGTCATGGGATCATAGTGCCAAGCATCTGTGATTTGTAATGACAGCACATTGGGACAGGATGGAAAATATGTGAAAATTAATGTGCTTTAGATTGCATTTTGTTGCAATCAGTTTTAGAACCATTATAAGTACTTGCTAATGGATCATTTATAGTAATATTTTGTATTGAAATTACAGTGACAGTAAGTATTATATTTTACCATTGCACTGGACAATAGTTCTACACTTTGGCCACAACAACCCCAAGCAACACTATAAGCTAGGGACAGAGTGGCTGAAGAGCTGCCAGGAAGAAAGGAATATGAGGATGCTGGTAGATAGTAGCTGAACATGAGCCAGCAGTGTGCCCAGGTGGGCAGGAGAGCCAATGGTACCTTGGCCTGGATCAGGAACAGTGTGGCCAGCAGGACAAGGGAGGTGATTCTTCCCCTGTGCGCAGCACTGCTCAGGCCACACCTTGAGTGCTGTGTCCAGTTCTGGACCCTTCAATTCAAGAGAGATGTTGAGGTACTGGAATGTGTCCAGAGAAGGGCAATGAAGCTGGTGAGGGGCCTGGAGCACAGCCCTGTGAAGAGAGGCTGAGGGAGCTGGGGGTGTGCAGCCTGGAGAAGAGGAAGCTCAGGGCAGACCTCATTGCTGTCTACAAGTACCTGAAGGGAGGCTGTAGCCAGGTGGGGGTTGGTCTCTTCTGCCAGGCAACCAGCAACAGAACAAAGGGACACAGTCTCAAGTTGTACTGGGGGAGAGAGGTATAAGCTGGATGTTAGGAGGAAGCTCTTGCCAGAAAGAGTGATTGGCATTGGAGTGGGCTGCCCAGGGAGGTGGTGGAGGTGCTCAAGAAAAGATTGGATGAGGCACTTAGTGCCATGGTTGAGTTGATTGGCTAGGGCTGGGTGCTAGGTTGGACTGGATGATCTTGGAGGTCTCTTCCAACCTGGTTGATTCTATGATTCTAAAGCAGAGTCCTCAGAAAGGGCTTCCAACAACCCTTTCACCTCTTTCCACCCCGCTACCTTATCCCAGAGTTTGTCTTACGTGCAAGGTGAGGTTGGAGGATCGGCAAGGGGGATTAGAAATCTGAATTAGTTAGGTTACATGGGGAGAAAAAAGCACAAACACCAACTGAGACACACACACACTGTCTGTCTTATCTGTGTTTTGTGTTCTTGCTTTTATCCATCTCAGCAAGCCTATGAGTGAAGCAGACATCACTATTGTTTCCTTTTCACAGCCTAATTCTTCTCACTGAAGTATTCAAATTAGTCTCAAACTAGCACCATCAGGAATTTCAAATTGTGGAGAGGAATGCCTTTGCATGCTTTCCTAGTATCAGTCAGGGTTGGAAGGGACTACAAGGATCATCTAGTTTACTTATTCTTTCAGTCTATCTAGTTTACTTGTTCTTTCAGAAGTGGTAAAATCCCTGGATATTTTTCCTCATTCACAAGCAAATAATACCATGGTGATAGTCAGAAAGAGTCAAAAATAGCAGTTTTGGTAAGCTTTCTGGAAGTAGCACCGTTTGCACGTACTTTTTATTCCATTGGCTCACACTTTTCCCCTTTTTTGCTTTATGGAATAGTTGTACTTCCATATGTAATTTTCTTCAACTTTATTTCACTGAATCAGAGATCAAATCGCTTTTATCTTGAGTTAGCTACCATTCTAAGAAACATATGCCTGAAACACAGGCACTGAAGGAAGGAACAAAGCTTTCTTATTTCTCTATTATTGTCCCCTAACATAAATTCTATAGTCTGAAATCAGTAGCTGTACCAGCATGCTCTTGTCCTTTGGATTACTTTAGTAATGGCTTAAACATTTTAAAAGCCCAGTGCCCTTGAATGCATAGTTTCAGGGTAAGAGTTATTTTTCTGAGTTATTTCTTCTCATTCTCCTAAAACTCTGTCATTCTGTAATAAGTTTCTGCAGTGTTCTTATTAACTCAAATTTCCTCTGCAAGCGCTTTTGTTACTGGGGCATGTAATAGTTACCAGAGCACACTCTTCTGTTTCTTCTTTGGTGTGTTCCTTTTTTAAACAATGATTCTTCAGTAAGCAAACAATTTGCAGGATATTTTCTCTGGGGATAAAATGGAAAAAGTGTATGCTATTGAGAGATGAGACTAAATTATTGTTATTTAAAACAGCATGTTAGGAAAGACCAATTGAAGCAGTGCATCAAATTGCTCTCAGAAAACAAAATTATCTTTCTTTAAAGATGCTGTATGAAAACAGTTTGGGATGCAGGCTACATTATTTTCCTGTCTTTCAGACTAAAGCAAAGCAAGGAGTTATGTGTCAGCAGTCAAATTATCTTATTTAATCTGTAGTCAATATGTTACCACATTCCTAGGATAGATCTTGGAAAGGTAATAAAGTAATAGAGTTAGTGACTTCTTCTGTACTTTGCTCCTTCAACATTTCCAGGTCACTAACTTTTTATATGGTATCTGTGCAGAAAAAAAAAAGTGAAGTGGATTCATAGAATAATAGAATCAGCCAGGTGGGAAGAGACCTCCAAGATCATCCAGTCCAACCTGGCACCCAGCCCTAGCCAATCAACTAGACTATGGCACTAAGTGCCTCATCCAGGCTTTGCTTCAACACCTCCACCGAGCCAAGCGCAAACTCTGTTATCTATGTTTGCGTTCTTGTTTTTATACAGCTCAGCAAGTCTATGAGTGAAGCAGACATCAGCATTGTTTCCTTTTCACAGCCTATCATCTAATTCTTCTCCCCAAAATATCCCAGCTAGGCTCAAACTAGCACACTACCTTAACAAGACCTTCCTTGGTAATACAAGATCCAGAGCGCACCTCTTCTGTTTGTTTCTTCAACCACCTGCATCTGACAGTTGTCACCAATGCACTGCAGGAACTTTTTGCTCTGAGTATGCCTGTGACCTTTCCAGCTAATATCAGGGTGATTGAAGTCAGGGTATATGATCTTGAGACTGCTTCCAGCTATTCACAGTATCGTTTTTCTTTAAATTAGATAAAGACAAGCTAATAACATTTTGTCTCCTTGGAAAGATATTTGCTTTATTTCACTGTATTTAATTATTTATTTATTTCACAGCAGTGTGCCCAGGTGGACAAGAGAGCCAATGGCGTCCTGGCCTGGATCAGGAATAGTGTGGCCAGTAGGATGAGGGAGGTTATTCTTCCCCTGTACTCAGCACTGGTCAGGCCAATTCTTGAATCCTGTGTCCAGTTCTGGGCTCTTCAGTTCAAGAGAGATGTTGAGATATTTGAACGTGTCCAGAGAAGGGCGACAAAGCTGGTGAGGGGCCTGGAGCACAAACCCTATGAGGAGAGGCTGAAGGAGCTGGGGTTGTTTAGCCNCCACTCCCCTTCCAGAGCCGGACCACACAATCTAGCACAGGTCACACACAAATGCAGCCAGACAGGCCTTGAAAGTATCCAGGGAAGGAGACTCCACAACGTCTTTGAGGAGCCTGTGACAGTGCTCAGTGACCCTTATGGTGAAGAAGTTCCCCCTTGTGTTGAGGTGGAACTTCCTGTGCTGCAACTTGCACCCATTGCTCCTTGTCCTATTCCAGGGAGCAGTGAGCAGAGCCTGTCCCTCCCCTCTTGACCAGCCCTCAGATGTATATAAACAGTTATTAAATCTCCTCTCTGTCTTGTCTTCTCCAGACTAAAAAGCCTCCAGGTCTCTCAGCTTCTTCTCATAAAGTAGAGCTGCAGTCCTCCAATCATCTTTGTAGGTCTCTGCTGGACTCTTTCCAGCAGATGCCTGTCCCTCTTAAAATCTGGACCCCAAAACTGAACACAGTATTCAACATGAGGTCTCAGGATGGCGGAGTAGAGGCGAAGGAGAACCTACTTTGATCTATTGGACACATTCTTCTTAATACACCCCAGGATCCCATTGGCCTTCTTGGCCACAAGGGCACATTGCTATGCCATAGTTAATGTGTTGTCCACCAGCACTCCCAGGTCCCTCTCCACAGGGCTGCTCTCCAGCAGATCACCTCCCAGCCTGTACTGCTGCAGTCTATTACTCCTCCCCAAGTGCAGGGCTCTGCACTTGTTGAACCTCCTTTGGTTCCTCTGTGCCCAGCTCTCTGTCTGTCCATGTCTCGCTGGGTGGCCACACAGCCTTCAGCTGTATCAGCCAAGCCTCTCAGTTTGGTGTCATCAGCAAATTTGCTGAGCAGACTCTGTCCCCTCATCAATGTCACTGATGAAGATGTTGAACAGGACTGGACCTAGCACTGATCCCTGTGGGACTCCACTGGTTACAGCTCTCCAGCTGGACCTAGCACCATTGATCACCACTCTTTGAACTCTGTCTTGTAACCAGTTCCTGATCCACCACACTGTCTGCTCTTCCATCCCACACTTTCTCAGCTTTCTCACTAGAATATCATGGGCAACAGTGTCAAGGCAGAAGAAGAGTTTTTAGTGGAATAGTTCTCCCCTGCTATGAAGCTATCAGATCACACCAGTATATACTCCTTCCCTCACGTACAACGATAAGCTTTATTTACCTCATAGCTAGCTGGGCAGGCTAGCAGGAAAAGGTACAGCTAATATACCAAAAGACTGTTAACTCACTGCTGTCACATCATGTTCAGTCCCTCCTGGGGACAGTCCCTCCTTTCCACACCTATTTCTTTTTATGGGTTTTGACACGAGTAGGCAAAGCTTCTTGCACTGATACTGTGAAATTCTGTTTCCTGCAAAAACAGATCCCTGCAGGAAAGAAGGTAAAGAAAGGTCTGGTTTGTTGTTTTTTTCAGTGCTTACACCCACCAAGTCACTTTTTTATTTACCCTGGTAAGCTGATCAGAATGTCGAACCTAAGCATCATATGGAAGTGTTGAAATTATTGCAGAGCTTTCATTTTAATTGCAAAAAGTGAAATGCCCAAACATAAATAAACATGAGATGAACTCATGAAATGAATGGTTTCAAATTGGACCAAATGATTGTAATTATTCCGCAAAGTCTTGTCACATACTGAGATAAAAATTAGGTGTAGAGTCTGTAAAAGCAGTTGAGCCATGATTTCCTGGTGAAACAAAAACCAAAGCACAACAAAACCCACCAAACAATAAAAGCCTTTCTTGTGGCTCCTAAGATACAAGCCTGTCAGTCCTACCAGAAAGCAGAATGAATGGGTCCTCAACAAACCATCACAAAAATAACCTATGATCATGGAATCGTAGAATCAACCAGGTTGGAAGAGAACTCCAAGCTCATCCAGTCCAACCTAGCACCCAGCCCTAGCCAATCAACCAGACCATGGCACTAAGTGCCTCATCCAGGTTTGCCTGAACACCTCCAGGGACGGCGACTCCACCACCTCCCTGGGCAGCCCATTCCAATGCCAATCACTCTCTGGCAAGAACTTCCTCCTAACATCCAGCCTAGACCTCCCTGAGGAACAGGACCTGGAGGTCTGGGGTGATGGAAAGCTCAACATGAGCCTGCACTGTAAGTGCAGCCCAGACAGCAACCCTGTGCTGGGCTGCAGCAAGAGCAGTGTGGCCAGCAGGGCAAGAGAGGGGATTTCTGCCCCTTGGCTCAGCTCTCCTGAGACCCACCTGGAGTCCTGTGTGCAGTTCTGGAGTCCCCAACATAAGGACATGGAACTGTTAGAGGGAGTCCAGAGGAGGGCCATGAAGATGCTCAGAGGACTGCAGCAGCTCTGCTATGAGGACAGGCTACAAGACTTGGGGCTTTGCAGTCTGGAGAAGAGAAGGCTTCGAGAAGACCTTAGAGTGGCCTTCCAGTACCTGAAGGGGACCTGCAGGAGAGCTGAGGAGGGACTATGTACAAGGTCTTGTATAATGACAGGACAAGGGGGAATGGGTTTAAACTGGCAGAGGGGAGATTCAAAGTAGATGTTAGGAAAGGGTTCTTTGCAGTGAGGGTGGTGAGACACTGGCACAGGTTGCCCAGGGAAGTTGTGGCTGCTCCCTCCCTGGAGGTGTTCAGGGCCAGACTGGATGAGGCCTTGAGCGACCTGTTCTAGTGGGAGGTGTCCCTGTTCTATGATTCTATGCCTAGGAATTACAGCAACCTGAAACAGGTGGTTAGGGCATATTGGAATTTCCTAGTTTGTGCTTTGTATAAGTGCTTGCAACGTAGGAGTCCAGAAAGGAGACATCAGTGGTGGTATTCTTTCTTACTGATTTGTCATAGATGTACTTCCCAGAAGGCAAATACATTTTCTGCTTATTTACTTTCTCTAGCATGTGCAAAAAAATGAGTATGCAAAATATTGCTAAGGTAATGACCAGAAATGTAGAGTAAAATCTTCAGGTAGAGGCCAAATGGTATGTTTGGGTTCCAGCACAGCAGAATGATAAAAAGATAAGCTTCCAGGAAGGGTCCTGAAGGAACAGACAAAGGTAGGAGCTAGGGTAAGAAATGATTCAAGTCAAGATATTAGGAGGAAGTTCTTCACAGAGAGAGTGATTGGCATTGGAATGGTCTGCCCAGGGAGGTGGTGGAGTCACCATCCCTGGAGGTGTTCAAGCAAAGACTGGATGGGACACTTAGTGCCATGGTCTAGTTGATTGGCTAAGGCTGGGTGCTAGGTTGGACTGGATGCTCCTGGAAGTCTCTTCCAACCTGGTTGATTCTATGGTTTTATGAATCTTCAAAATCTTTTTGGCTGCTGTAAGGCCTTTGACTTGAAAGAGCATAGCATCTTGAGTAATAACCAAAACTTATTCAAAACTGTCCATAGAAGCATTAAGCAGATTAGAACTGTTTGAAAATAGAAGGTGAAATTGTAATGGCAGTTAAGAACTCCCCATTAAACAGTCATGTTTCTGTGCATTTGTCTGCTTAGGGAAAAGCAGTTGGTACTGTGCTATTTAGATGTTTTTCAGAGCTGAGTTTTAGAAACACTCTGGGAAACACATTTGTTGCCAGTGGTGTTTGCAGGTGCCACTGAGGCTGTGGGTACATGCAATAATGAAGAGCACAGGTCACTGGGCTCAGAGAACGAGGCGTTTCAGTGCCATGGAACATAAGAACACACATCTAAGAGCTACAGGAGGAGAACTGGAATGAGATATTGTCTTTTGAACGGTGTCTGAGAGAAAATACTATCATCATGACAGACTGTCAGTCAAACTTGGGTCCCTACCTGACCCTGTGGTTCAGGAATATGAAGTGCTGGTAGAGAAGTGGCGTACTGTATCTCTTCCTTCTCTAACTTCTACAGTGGCGTTTCTAAGTTGAAGAGGGCACAGAGAAGAGCCACAAGCTAATTAAAGGATTAAAACCATACAATCATAGGAGCTCAATTTGTTTAGAACATCAGAGAGAAGGTTAATGGGTGATAGGATCAGAGTTTCTAAGTGCCTAGAAAAGGAGGAGAAATTTGGTAATAGAGGGCTCTTCAGAGCAGAGAAGAAGCTATAACTCGAACCAGTGACCTGAGAACACCTTGTTTACACCACTGGGTTCTTCATCCCACTGGCCATTTGCATGAGCTGGCAGCTCTGCTGGCATACTTTCTGGGCACATGCTACCTATCTATTTAACAGAAATGAGGCCACTGCCACAAAACACTGTTAATCCCAGCATGAACCAGATCTAATCTTTAGTGGAATAATCCCACTTCTTTCACACTTAACAGCGCTGTTTAAAGGTACAGTGTTGATGCTTTCTATCATCTATCTAATAATGGTTTTGCACCTCTCTCCAGCCTTTCTAGCCCTAAAGTTCCTACTGAAATCATAGAATGATAGAATCATAGAATGGTTTAGGTTGGAAGGGACCTCAAGGATCATCCAGCTCCAATCCCCTGCTATAGGCAGGGACACCTCCCACTAGAGCAGGTTGCTCAAGGCCTCATCCAGCCTGGCCTTGAACACCTCCAGAGAGGAAGCATCCACAACCTCCCTGGGCAACCTGTGCCAGTGTCTCACCACCCTCACTGTAAAGAACTTCCTCCTAACATCCAGTCTAAATCTCCCCTCTTCCAGTTCAAACCCATTCCCCCTCGTCCTGACATTACCAGACCTTGTCAATAGTCCCTCCCCAGCCTTCCTGTAGGCTCCCTTCAGATACTGGAAAGCCACTATAAGGTCTCCTCGAAGCCTTCTCTTCTCCAGGCTGAAGAGCCCCAACTCTCTCAGCCTGCCCTCACAGCAGAGCTGCTGCAGCCCTCTGAGCATCTTCGTGGCTCTCCTCTGGACCCGCTCCAGCAGTTCCATGTCCTTCTTGTGTTGGGGGCTCCAGAACTGCACACAGTACTGCAGGTGGAGTCTGAGGAGAGCAGAGTAAAGGGGCAGAATCCCCTCCCTTGCCCTGCTGCCCACACTGCTCTTGCTGCAGCCCAGCACAGGGTTGCTGTCTGGGCTGCATGTGCACACTGCAGGCTCATGTTGAGCTTTTCATCAACCCAGACCCCAGTTCTTTCTTCATCTGTTTTCCATTCGTAGTCTTTCACGTAAATGACAGATTTCACTGTGCTAATCTCTGGTGCTGGATTCTGTTTACTGCTTCTTGTATGGAAAAAAAACCCCACCCCATTTAAGCCCACACAGCCTTTTATTCACAACTCATATTTGGAAGGTTGTTTCTTTGGTAAGATGCCTGTAATTTAGTGGAAGTAATAGCAGGCTGGGTGCATTTCCCTGGGTTTTTAAAATTCTAATTTAAGCGATAAGCAATTTCTGCAATATCTTGAGGTTCCTTGACACATTGGAATTGAAAGAGGAGAAATGGAAGGAAATGACAAATCTTTTTTCTTTTTTTTTTCTTTTTTTTTGGTTCTTGTTTTCTTTTTTTTTTCCCCAGTCCTTGTTTATGATTTTTCACTCATCAAGTATTTCTCAACGTGTGGTTTTCAAGAAGCAGGGTTTGATTAATGAAGTGTCAGTACAGAGGATGTCACAGGGTGGTTTTTTTTTTCATGTATTGTTTGCAGCATTTAAATTAGCCATGGTGTTGTCAATATTCCTTATTTTTTTATTAATTTCTCTGTTACCCTGTTGATAATAAAGGTCCTTTCATAATAAAGATCAGTACATACTAAACTTTGATCTTTGGACATCTGTAGGACATTGATATTTGTACATGAATTGCAGATTTTATGTATATTCAGATGTGAGATTTGGTGGAAACGTTTTGCTTGTTTATTTTAAACCAGGTTTGTGTTTTGATAGAAATCTTCTGGATATTTATTTTAAACCAGATTTGTGTTTTGAAGGAAGTCTTCTGGTTATTTATTTTGAATCAGATTTGAGTTTTGATGGAAATCTTCTGGATATTTATTTTAAACCACATTTGTGTTTTGAAGGAAGTCTTCTGATTATTTATTTTGAACTAGGTTTGTGTTCTGATGGGAATCTTCTGATTATTTATTTTGAACCAGGTTTGTGTTTTGATGGAAATCTTCTGATTATTAATTTTAATTATTTATTCTGATTTTTTCTTTTAAACCAGGACATTGATATTTATATATAAATTACAGGTTTTATGTATATTCAGATCTGTGTTTTGATGGAAATCTTCTGATTATTTATTTTAAATCAGATTTGTGTTTGGAAGGAAGACTTCTGATTATTTATTTTGAACCAGGTTTGTGTTCTGATGGAAATCTTCTGACTATTTATTTTAAACCAGATTTGTGTTCTGATGGACATCTTCTGATTATTTATTTTAAACCAGATTTGTGTTCTGATGGACATCTTCTGATTATTTATTTTGAACCAGGTTTGTGTTTTGATGGAAATCTTCTGATTATTTATTTTTAATTATTTATTCTGATTATTTCTTTTAAACCAGGACATTGATATTTATATATAAATTACAGGTTTTATGT
>WAAF01003955.1:0-23949 GCA_013400475.1 Tricholaema leucomelas | reverse complement strand
ATCTGCTTGTATATTGTGCTAGCTGTAAATGAAAGCTTCATTCAAATTTCCAGAGCCATCCGAGTCTAGTCTGGGTGATTTCTAAAGTGGGGGGAGGGAGGGCGGGGGACACCCAAACCACCACACACAATACGCTAAGAAATCAGTGGGTAGAGACCGGGACCATCGAGAACCGCTGTGCTACCTGCCTGCCTCCCTGCCTGCCCGCCTCCCTGCCTGCCCTGACATGCTGCCTGCTGCCCTGCCTGACACAGAGAGAGAGAGAACTGCCACCCTGCCTGGCCCCACTCCCCATTTCTGTTTGTGTCATCTCCACTTAATTACCGTGGTATTTACATCTGCAGACAGTCAAATAAACCAATTAGGCACTTGACTCCCTTTGAGTATTAATTCTGTTCCCAAGAGTGTAAATTTAGCCACACTAAAGGTCCAATTGGGCATCACTCAAGAATTAAGCTTAGCCGCACCCACCCCTCTGATATATGAGGGCCAGCTGGAATGCAAAGGGACTTTAACTTCCACCAAATTACCCACTGTTGGACCATGACACAGGACAGGTACGCTTGCTTGACCAGACACCTCCAGCCTTCAGGAACCACTCAACCTTTGCTGCTCAGAGGTTTCTGGTTGCTTGCTCTACTAAAGTCTCCTGGGGGAGATGCCAGTGTGAACAGCTGCATAGAAGTGAGGATCTGGGATGGGAATGGCTGTCACCTACTTTCAGACACCTAGGTGGAAAACAATTTTTTGTTGTGCAAAAGTGGCAGAGCTGCTGGAGCTCCTCAGAGAACAACATAAGGAACTCTAGAGAGAAAGTGGCAGGCTTGGGAGCCGACTGGACAAGGCCTCTCCAGCACCACAATCAGAAGCCAAAACATCAGAGGTATGGGAGTGCCACAAAGCACTGGCAACCAAAGCCTCCTCCCTCAGAAGGTGGGACTGCTGCTGCAGAGGAAAGCAAAGCCATCTGCCAGCCTGCAGCTCTACTTAAGCACAAAGGGAAGTTGATGCAGACTGGCCATCCACTTCATGCTGACCAAATCCATACATGGGATCTACTTTTCAGACCTAACACAGCAACTAGGCACACAGCTCCTTGCCACATCTTAACTTCCATATTTCCCTTACAGGTACCTCCAGTCACTCCAGAAAGTCCAGAGGAAGGTAGTAAAATGATCTATCTTTGATTTAGAGCAGGACCAGTTCCAGTCCGTCATGGCTTCACCTGTTTAGCAATGCCATTGGATGGAAAGCTTGGCAGGCTCTTCAGAGGGAATGAGAAAGAGAAAAGCAGCTGGTGTGGAGGATTGCAAAGGACAGCCAGAGGCCAAAGCTCGAGTGAGAGCTCTCAGGGACAAGTGACTGCGGAATCCAAGCAGCCAAGAACAGTCAGGACCTCAATTATGTGGCAGACACTGCTGTCCATCATTTCAAGGTTTGAACATTCCTCTGAATCCAGGAGATAGTTCTAAGCAGAACACAGGAGTGCCATAGTAGTGGGTGTTTAAGAAAGGCCACCAGATGAGGCCTTCTTCAGACATCTTCAAGTAGCCTTACTATCACATGCCTTGAATCTCATGGTGGACTTCAGACAGAAAGCCACTGCAGCAAAGCACACACACACATTCCAAGAGGCTTTACAGGGCATTGAATGAGACATTGACACAGATGCTGGAGAACTCTTAAGAGGAGATATTCATTGATAGATCTTGTACTAATGAACAAAGAAGGTCTGGCTGGAGGTTGTAGGCAGCCTTGGCTGCAGTGACCATTAAATGGAGTGCAAAGGCCATGTGAGGAAGTAGCAAGGTAGTCAGTAGGCCTGCAGTTTTGGAATTCAGAAGAGCCGAATTTGACCAGTAGCCTTTCCAGCTGTCTGTTGGTCACAAATTGTGTTCCTCGGGGCTCAAGTGTTGGGATCACTTCTCTTTAACATCTTTATTGATGACCTTGATGAAGACATAGAGTGTGTCAGCAGTAAGTCCCCAGGTAACACCAAGTTAGATGGCAGTGTTGATCTGCACAAGGGTAGGGAGGCTCTACAGACAGACTTGGATAGATTGGATCAATGGGCCAACATTAATGGGATGAGCTTCAATAAGGCCAAGTACCAGGTCCTGCACCTGGGCCACAATGACCCTAAGCAATACTACAGGCTTGGGGAAGTGAGGCAGGAGAGCTGTCTAGCAGAAAGGGACCTGGGGGTTGTAATTGACAAGCAACTCAACATGAGCCAGCAGTGTGCCCAGATGGCAACGAAAGCAAATGGCATCCTGGCTTGTGTTAGAAATGCTGTGTTCAAGGGAGTAGGGAGGCAATTGTCCCCTTGCACTTGGCTCTGGTGATGCCACACCTCTGTCTTGTCACATTGACCTATTTGTTCCTCCTTCGATCTGCTCTACTATCTCTAATCTCTCCTTTAATCTCAGCTAACAACTAACATGTAAGATTCCTTGACTTGCTTGTTTTGGTTTCTGGCTGGGAAGGGAGATAGAGCGGGTGAAAGAGTGCGGTAGCTTTGAGCCCTTCCTGGCAGTTTTTCCTTTGTCTGGGAGGGAGTTTGGATTTCTGTATTATTTCCAATTTGCATATAGTTGTAGATACTTGTAAATATTGTGTATATATGCTTGTATGTTTTGTCATGCTGTAAATATAGCATCATCTTACTTCCAAACCATCTGGTTTAGTCTGGTAAATTTCAAACAGTGTGGGAGGAAGCTCCTAACCCACATCATGCCCTCAGACTCATCATACCCCTCACAGGAGGCATTGCTGGCTCACTCATCAGCTCCATCAGCAAATTCCTACCAGCCTGCACATGTCCCCAGGTGGAGATTACACATGAGCATATCACATTCTGTGAAGCTTCTGCATAGTTAGATAGATAACATACTCTGTTAGACAGGTACAGTGGAAGCCACAACAAAGATGCCAAGGCTGGAACCTCTGTTCTTGGGACATGCTAAGGGAGCTGGGGTCATTCAACCTGGAAAACAGAAAGCTCCAGGGAGACCTCACTGCAGTTTTCTAGTACTTAAAGGGACAGATAAGAAAGAAAGCAACAAATTGTCATGGCCTGTTGTGACAGGACAAAGGGTGATGGTTTTAAACTAAAAGATGAACATTTAGACTAGAAAGAGAGAAGAAACGTGCCCCAATGAAGGTCTTGAAACACTCACGTTGCCTGCAAAGGTGTAAGATGCCCTATCCTGGAACAATTCCATGTCAGGATGGATGGGATTCTGAGCAACCTATTCTACTTGAAGATGTCCCTGATGACTGCAGGGCACTTGGACTAGCTGACAACTATAAAGGTCCCTTCCAACCCAAACCATACTGTCATTCTATGAATACACAAAGGCAGCATCACTGCTGCTCTTTGTTCAGGGCACATTCTTGTCTGCAGCATACAGCAAGATACCATTTCTGTCATCCTCCAGCATGATGGTGATGTTGTACAAGCAGATATCACATAGACTCAGAGAACAGAGAATGATCAGTGGAATACACAGGTTTGCATCTCAGGAGTAATGGGCTTGCCTTTAATTATGTAGAAATCAATTCAAAAAACTCTACTGAATCGTGTTTCTGTTCTCCATCTTTAGGCAAAGTATTACAGACAGCTGCTCCCATGCATCTGCTGTGTGTCATCAGTTCACTGATGTTAGTTTCTATAGTACTTTCAATTGGCTCAGATTGGATGAATATTCTGTCACACAATATTGAAAGGCAGCTTCTGTACACACAGGGATTTGTTTTGAGGATGGATGACAGCTATAAGAACTTTGTGAGCCATGGATAGTTCTACTACATAATTGTTCTACTGTGTATTTGTTCAGGCATTGGAACAGGTTGGGCAGGAAACTGGTGAGGTCACCACCCCCGAAGAAATTCAAGAAACATGTGGACATGACACATGGACACACTGAACATTCAGACTCAATTACCTTTTCCAACCAATTCTATAATTATCTGATTCTCTGAAAAACTTTAACCTGAAATAATTCTGTGAAATTTGAAGTTCCTAACACTTTTCATTCCTTCCTTATTTCCATTGCTGCAAAACAACAGATATTGCAGTACTAAGTCACCTGCCTTATGTCTTGGGCAACAGCATCACATTATACCGTGCATCACACTAAGTTGTGATAAGCCTTATAAACCTCATTACCATGCACTAGCACACCCAGAAGTCATGTAGTAGAGAATGTAACAGCAGAAATTCTATTCTACTCCATTAAAAAAAATCAAACAAAAAAAAACCAACCAGCCAAAACACCCTGAAATCACACTTAGCATGGTATGTTAGCAAATGCCCTCAGAGTTGTTTAAATGAAAGACATGGTTGTGTCCTTGTTTAAGAATCTTCACTAAGCCTAAAAAGAGTTCTATATGTTCTATAACAGTTCTACATAGTTCTCTATGGCCTTAACTGTACTCAACTGCTGTTCTAAAAACTCCTTAACAGCAGAGGTTGTCTTAATGAGGTTGTGTACATCACTTTTATATAAAATGGCACATTTCCAGTAAAGTTTCCTGGCAGATTCTCCTTGATGTCCAATGAAGGCTGGCTATTAGTCCTCTATTCCTAACATGTCGTGTCCCCACCCTTTTTTATTTCGAAACAGCATAGGGCACATTCCTAACCTGAGGGCTGAGAAGGAGCACTTGGCTTGGCTAGTGGCATGCAGAAAGTCTTCCCTGTTTGAGGTTCAGCCTTGCAGGATAGATAAGAGAGATGAACAAGTGACCGTCAACACAAGAGACAACCTTCAGGTACCTTGCAAATACAAAGTTGACTTACTCAGTGCTTCAGCCAAGCCACTTTAAGAGTTCAACAAACTTCTCCCTAAGTAAACAGCTCTTTGCTTCTGAGGCCCCTAGATCTTACAAGCCTCTGCTGAGATATAAACACCTACTAACGCACAATGAAGAGATCTCTGCTACACTTACTAAAGTAATAATTATTACTGTGATAATTCATTACAATCTATTCACATCCACAAAAATTCACATGCTGTCACACAAAAGGAAAAAGATAGGAAAGAGAAATGGCAGGGGGGAAGAAAAAGGGAGAAATGAAAGTAAAATAAATATTTTTTAAAAAGAAAGAAAAAAAAGAGAAAGAAAAAAACTCAAATAACAAAAAAAATCCACTCACCACCAACATGAGTGTGACTACCAAGGATGTTCTGAAAATGTGGCTTCAGAGCTGCAATTCAGGTGCAGAATTGCAGCTCTTTCCTATCTCCAAGAATCACTGCTAAGAACACTGCATTTGCATTACTTAACCTGTTGTGTTTCCAATACAGCAGAAGCTGAGCAAAAGACATTTATCAAAATTGGGAGCTATTTGGTTTGAAAACCCCTACTGATTAATATTGCTATGATGTATTGATTTTTTCCTCAGTGGTTAATAAGGGCATGTAGAGCAGCAGTGAGCTTGGGCTCATGGTGGCAAAAGAGAGAAAAATACTGCAATTGCGATCAAAAGCACAGACTTCTACCTACCAAAGACCTATTTCCATTTATTTTTACTCTCAAATTAAGGCGAACTGCATTCCTGTGCAGTGGAATTAGACGGAAAGTGACAGCTGTAGTTGGTGAAAATAACTAAATAAACAAAGCACCAAAACCCAACAATTCTTCAAATAAGCTTTTACTAAGTAAAATGATGAAACTTAATAATAAATTATATTCCTAAGAACAGAAGTATCTTTTGTTAGGTATCTTCTCAGCACATAGCACTGTTTAGTTTGGAGGAGGCTGAGGGGAGACTTCATTGCTCTTTATAACTAGCCTTCTAGTTCCTGAAAGGAGCTTTAGAAGATGGGGTTCGGTTTCTTTTCCTAGTATCAAGTGGTAGAACAAGAGGAAATTGTCTCAAGTTGTACTAGGGCGGGTTCAGATTGTGCTGGTGGTTTAGTGGGCACAGTGGTGTTGGGTTCATGTTTGGACTTGGTGATCCTAGAGATCTTTTGTAACCCTAATGACTCTGTGATTCCATCTCCACCCACGGACATGAGTCGGGAGCTCTGGTGGAGAGATAATCAGCTAACCCCTAAGCAGTTCAATAATACTTTAAAACATGCCCAAAAAAAAAAAAATAATCCAAGGGAAGTAGACCTTTCCCTTTTAATTCAGTAGTGTAGTCTCTCAGACAGCTCCAGAAGTTGTCTTCAGCCTTAAGCAATTTACAGCTGTAGCCATCAGCTGGTAGCACACTCTAGCCCTGAGACACTGGGAAAAAGTTGAAATGTGGCTTCATCAGAAAGGTGATGTCTAGGACATACGTTTCAAGTGGGCAGTTGAGGCAGCTGCTTCATCAGCCACAGCTGTTGGGAATCTAGTGCTTAGAATCATAAAAATCACAGATTCATTTAGGCTGTAAAAGGCCTAAATGATCATGGAGTCCAACCAGGCAACCCCACCACTTTCCTGGCCAGCCTGTTTCAATGTTTAATAACCATTCCAGTAAAGATATTCTTCTTAATATCTTTCCAAGCTTCCCCTGGTGTAACCTTAAGCCATTTCCTATTGTCCAGTCTTCTTATTTGAGAGAAGATACTGACCCTCACCTCACTCCACCTTCCTTTCAGGGAGTTGTAGAGATAAACAAGGTCTCCCCTCAGCCTCCTCTTCTCCAGACTAAACAATCCCAGATCCCAGTTTCCTTAGCTACCTTTAATAAGACCTGTTCTTCAGATCCTTCACCAGCTTCATTGCCCTTCTCTGGACACACTCCAGCAACTCACTGCTGGAGTGAGTGGCCCAAAACTGTACTTGAAGTGTGGATTCACCAGTGCTGACTACAGAGGTAGAATTACTTCCCTACTCCTGCTGGCCACATTATTCTGTGCCATTGGCCTCCTTGGGCACCTAGGCACACTGTTGCCTCATGTTCAGTCAGCTGTCCACCAGCACCCCTAGGTCCTTTTCCGCAGGGCAGCTTTCCAGCCACTCCTTCCGAAGTCTGTAGCACGTATGGGGTTGCTGTGGGCCAAGTGCAGGGCCTTCCACTTGGCCTTGTAGAATTTCATAGTGTTACCCTTGGCCCATTGATCAAGCCTGGACAGATCCCTCTGTAGAGTGTTCAGGGTTTGGCTGGGAGGGACCATCAGCTAGGAGAGGCAGCTGAACCATTCAATACCATGCTGAGCTCATGTATAAGAGAAAGGCTGGCCAAGGCAAAGGCTTTGGGAGTTGAGACTGTGACCTGTGATGTGAGATTTTTCCTGTTTCCAGTGCTTTCTTTTCTTCTGTTTCTGGATTTTTGCCCTGATCACTCTCTCCTTCTCTCACTCTCCTGTTCACTCACTACCTTGGTCTGAATTCCTCTATCTTTTTGTGCTGTTTCATTGAACTCTCCTTATCACAACCCACTCGGCTTTTTCTTTTGCTCCAAATCCTCCTTCTTGTGGCATTCGGGGTGTTGGGGGTGGCAGAGGGGCCAGTTGTGAGAGTAGCTGTGTGAGAACTCTGCTGCTAGCTGAGTTTAAAACAAACACAGAGCCTTCCTACTGTCAGGTCCATCAACGCTTCCACTCAGTTTGGTGTCATCTGAAAACTTACTGAGGGTCTCTCATCCAAATTATTGATAAAGATATTAAAGAGAACTGGCTCCAGTACTGAGCTCTGAGGAGCACCACTTGCGTCTGGCCACCAAACGGATTTAACTCCCATTTACCACAACTCTCTGAGCCCAGAGGAACCCCTAGGAACCAAGCTGCACATACATTTCACAGATCTATCAGCCACATCTGAATTCTAGTAGTTATGTCACGCCAACCCTATGTGCTTTTTTGTTGGGTTTAGTCATCACTGATGCCAGTTCAAAACCAAGATTTTGTAATTGGGAGTGTGGCATCTACAAAAAACCCAGCAGGCAAATATTTGAAGCCTTTAAGTGAAGGCTTTAAAGAACACAGGTATTTTTTCATTGCAGTTTATCCTTTCTATTTTCCCCATTTGTCTTTTTTTTAATCTTAGTTTTCTTCTAACCATCCCCTCCACTCATTTATTCACTGAATGGCTCATCTTCCATCATCCATCTTCCTTTTCAAGCTTTATTTCAAAACTCTCCTTTTACCTCCTTTTTCAAGAACACTATAGCTGAAATAGAAAATGAGAGAACATTTACACTCTGTACTCTTTTAGAAAATACATGAACTTCTGACTGCCCAGAAAAACAAATGGAAATTACTACCAACTTATGATTACAAAAGTCCTATAAGGCTAAACAGCAGTGAGATATTCAGTATTTCTAGACTTCAAAGAAGACTGCACTTCTGCTGTTTCTCACAGGTAATTTTGGTGGAACATCAGCTTGTTTAGACTGCTCCTGGTCGAACAAAAGTATAAGGAGCTAAAAAAAAAAAAAAGTATATTTAAACAGATGTTAGAGATTCAATGGCTAAATACTGGGGAATAAAAGACAAATATAAAAGCCCAAATCCCATGTCAAGAGTAACCAGTAGAAAGGATGTTACAGCAATTGAGAGACCTTGGACATTTCTTTGGGAATAATTTAATAAAACCTGTAAATTGCAAAAGGCATAAGGCAGAATGTTACAAGCCCCACAGAGAACCTTCCAAGAATTCATAACGCAGAAATAATATGCATTAACCAAGATGAAGATTTAAAGAGCTGTGAATAAGAAAAGAACCTTAGCGCTCAAAAGTGAGTATAACATTCATTATAAAACTAATTAAAGGCCTGTCTCTTTGGAACCCTACTGTAGCGCCCTACGTAGTGGAAACATCTTGCTCTTTAGGAGGTCACACACCACAAAAGATCATGTACTCCTGTAAATTTCTTGACTTCGGTGTGATAGGAAGAAACTAATCTAAGCCAAAGACTGTTTGCTAGCAGAATTCAGTGAGGATATTTTAGCAACGTCCTTCTGAAGTCCAGAAATGGGAGAGGAAGGGGGAGGCTCTTTAAGTTCATTATCAGCAAATGACAGACAGATGAGTTGATATAATAAACAGGATGTGACTGAAGCCCCATCTAAGAAGGCACCTCTTTTTTCTGTTAAATCCTGATATTGCCAATAACAAACTAAGCACAGCTGCCTTTCTGCAATTCTTACATTTTGCTTATGAAGGAATAGTGACAGTCATGTCTCCGAAGGAAAGGAATCTAAGGAAAGCATGTAAAGATAGAATACACTCAGGGGAAAATTTACATGGGCTAGACTCCAACAATAATCCAAATAAATTTAATGTGTCTTACTCTCAATCCTAAGAAGGGCAAGTTAGATTTATTAAAATATTAAAAAGCTTATTATATTTATACAAATGTATATAACTTCTATGAGGACAGACTGAAAGAGCTGGGGCTGTGGAGTCTCCTCAGAAGAGGAGGCTCCAAGGTGAACTCATTGTGGCCTTTCAGTATCTACAAAAAAGCTGGGGAGGGACTTTTCAGGCTATCAGGAAGTGACAGGACTAGGGGGAATGGAGCGAAGTTGGAGGTGGGCAGATTCAGTCTGGACGTGAGGAGGAAGTTGTTCAGCATGAGAGCGGTGAGAGCCTGGAATGGGTTGCCCAGGTTCGTGGTTGAGGCCCCGTCCCTCTTGGTGTTTAAGGGCAGGTGGATAAGGCTTTGACCAGGCTGACCTAGGGTAAGGTGTCCTTGGCCATGGCAGCGGGGTTGGAACTAGATGATTCTTGTGGTCCTTCCAGCCCTTACTGATTCCATGATTCTATATATGTAGGTATATTGTAATAATAAACATATCTAATATATACATAATACATGTTTCAGTACAGAAATAGCTACTCTTCAGATGCACAAGAAACAAGTCATTACACCACAGACTTCTTGTAGATTAAAGTGCATGTGAATTTACTTGAGCTGTGCATATCTTTATTATAAAAAGGAAACTCAGTCTCATTCAGATTTGTTCATATTTCCAGCCTAATAAGGCCCTATATTTTGCTTCCACATTTTATATCTAAAATGAAGAATTAATTAGAGAGTATTTGGATTTGGAGATAATTTGTGCTTCATACACAACTGCAGTATTTGGCATTCCCTAAGAACTGGATTTCGTAACTGCTGAATTTTGCTGACAACAGTGTACACAGTGCATACATATACACCATGTGCATAGACGGGAAGAACCCCCTGCCCTCTCCTCACCTACAGACCAAAATCACCTGTATGCAGTAGTAAAACCAGCCAGTACACTCAGTATTATTGCTTGACTTTTCTCTGACATTCTTCTTTTTACTGCAGTAAAGTAAAAACAGCCAAAAATAATTTATACTCACTCAAAATTTATATGAGGAATAATAATAATAAAGTGTGATGGTTTGGGTGTCCCCCACCCCCCACACTTTAGAAATTACCCAGACTAGACTCAGCCGGCTCTGGAAATAAGAATGAAGCTTATATTTAGAGCTGGCACAATTTACAAGCAGATATTTACAGTATATACAGATACATACAGAAATATACACGGTAAAAAGGTAATACAGACACAACTCCCCTCCCAGAAGCCTGAGTCCCCAGGAGGGGCTCTCAACCACCCCTCACCTTCCCCCTACCCCTCTCAATCTTACCCCAGTCCCAAGGAAGAATGGAGGTTCGGCCAAGAGGATTAAGAAGCAAAGGTGAATCAGCAAAGCAAATGGAGGGTGAGGTTAGAAAGCAAGATGGAGTTCAGCCAGCAGCCTCAGCTTCACAGCAGGCAAAGCTCCCAGCGAAGAGAGCAAGCAAGCGACTTTATCTTTGTTTTGCCTTTCTTCTTTACACATCTCAGCAAGACTGTGAGTGAAGTGGACCTCACCATTGTTTTCATTTCTCAGCCTATGATCTAATTCTTCTCACCAAAACATCCCAGCTAGGCTCAAACTAGCACATAAAGAAAAGGAAGGCACTGTCACACAGATCCTCCTTCCTACCTGCTACTTGACATCAAACATGATTACAATATAGGCCTGAACTTCCATTATATCTTACTAAAGCTCACTCAAATGAGGTAAAACTACGGAAAACAGAATCTTCTCTCTAAAATTAGTACATATATAATGGAGCTATAAAACATAATGCATGATTTATTTTTATATCTCAAAAAAAGGGTCATCTCAGATTTACAGCTGATCTGTTACAAAAAGCTTCAGCACCTAAAAAGACATCCAAGAACCTGTCCTCTCCTCATACAGGTCAGCAGTAAAATACAATACACAACTATGGACCTTTCCCTGAAAATGCATAAAAATCCATATACTTCCTCCTTGGAGCTTCATCCCAAGCTTCAGGTTTCTAAAGAACAATATCTCACAGAGGATCATGAAGATTTCGAAATAAGACTAAGCTGCAAATGAAAATCAATGAACTTCACAAAGAGACAAGCTGATATTTGCTTCCTTCCTCAAGAAGAAGCAGGGATTAAAAAAAGGACATGGCTGGTTATACCTTAAAGTCTCAACAATCGCATGCCTTTACACATTGCAAACTCACTGCAGAACTGTGTGTACCAACCAGGAGCGATACATTCAACAGATATCTACTAGAGAGTTTCCCTGGACAGGCAAAAATGTCAGAAGCCCTTTTAAACTGATCTTGATCACTCTTCTCCTGTCAGTACTTTTAAGTTACTGTCTATCCCTGATTAGATTAGCTTGGTTCCAGAGATCAAGAAATACTCAGTAGACAAATGTTTTGCCCCAGGAGTAAATTAGCACCTTATACTTTCTGTTGGTCATAGAAGTAATTTGATATAATCCTCTCATTAGAAGTACAGCGTGAAGATATGGAAACTGTGCAATGAAAAATGATCCTTTCACACTTTGAAGGAAGGCATAGTCCTCCAAAGTGCTGAGATGTTCTCTGAAGCATAGCACCTCATTTCCCAGTGCTTTCTGTGGGCATTAATGACACTGTACATCTTGGAAGAAGAGGATATGATTCTCTCTCAAACTTGCTACTAGTATCACATCTTCCAAAGCTTCTGACTTCAGAAGGGATCATCTGCCTTTTTGACAGACTTGGTTTCCTACAAATCAGTGGTGTATTTAACTGCAGGCCCATCTGCAAAGATAGAGATAATTTTGGAAGCAGTGACTTTGGTGAGTGTTTCCTAGTGCAGTCAATGGGTTATCAAAAAGCCATTTCATAGACAAGCCGAAACATAAAGTTATTATATGAGTAAGAGTCACCATGAGCCATTTGAAAGCCCATGAGGCAGCAGAGACCAAGAATAATGTTGCTGGGCAAGTCGTTATAGAGGAAGGTTTAAAAAAAGAAGAAAACACACACACACACACACACACACACAAAAAAAACCCCTTTTCAGTACTAAGTGACTCTCATTAAGGATTCACCTTGGCTTAAATTTTCAAAAATAGAAAACATGGAAGGTGCAACAGTTTAAGGTAAAGGATATATTTGTCACTAAATATGCGGTGCTCTTACTATCAACATTTGATCTTCCAGAATGATTTCTTCAGAAATTAGGAAATATTCACATTCTGTTCCAAATCTGCAGAAATCTGACCCCAAGTCTGCTCACGTGCAAAAGCAGCTAATCAGGTCAGAAACACAGAAAACAACTCCCTTTGCAAGCCTTATCTTTATTTGGCCCAAATCTCTTCAGGATCCAATCCAACATCAAACACCCACTAAGAATTCTAAGTGTTTTTTGTATCAATCCATAAAATATTATTGTGTTAAATTTGGGCTTCGGCATCTTACAGTAACTTAAACAGAGCAAACATGGGTTTAGCAAGGAAGAGTCTGAAGATAAGTCCTAAGCGTACAGTTAGGACATGAAATAGCAGTCTCCCATTGCAAAAATGCTTACATAAACACAAATAGTGAGGCACTGAAAACTATGTGCGAAAAATGTCTGGTGATGAATAGAAGCTGACTCTTTTTTAAAAAATTCAAGTTCCTTTGCTCAAGGAAAATATTTTTTCATTTGAATAAAGAACCAAATGATTCCATTTTTTCAGTCTCAAGTTATTAGCTGCCACCACTGTGATAAAGTTCCTCCACCACTGTGATAAATTCTTCTAACTACTGTGAAGTGAAAGCCTACTTCAGTAACATAGAAACTTTCTCCAATCAGGGGTATACAGATCAAAGGACAGAATTTAAGTGCTACGACTCTTTGCTCTAAATATCAAGTCATTAATTTTCACTTTTTCTTCTAAAAAAACAAAAAGAGGATGCAGTTCAACTGAATACTCATCACAGGTGATCTGAATGTGATGGTTCTGGATTAAATACATGCATTTTTCTTGATGATCCTACTCTTTAGTAATCATTCCTTGGTACATTGAACACATATATAGTGAAAAAAAAAATAAACCAAACAAAACCAAAACAAAAAATAATAAAGCAAAACCCACACAAAGACCAAACAACTCCTAAGTTATTTTAAAAGAGGTTAAGTGTTATAAGTCTTTCAAGACATGACCTGTTAAAACTGAACTGGTGATTCAAAGCAAATAAATTACCTCATGGTACTCAGATGATTTGACCTCAGAACTTTGGAATGTTTATTTAGGTTTCAGATTTTGTGTAGAAGAAAATTCCTAAATGCACATGTTTTAATAGTCCCTTTACAGTTCCTTTTGTTGCACAGACAGACATCTTTTCTGTCAAAAAAAGAAAAAAAGGAATTGAGAACTTAACCACACACACCTCAAGAAAACTGCCTAAAAGCTAGGAAATTACCTTTCACAACATTCAGAGCTTCAGATTGAAAACTATCTTATGATGGCTACAGGAAACATCTCTCTTTTCTCCTTCCATAAGAATAACTTAAGTTTGATCTCTCCTGCCACCATCAGGCAAAACAATAAGAGGAGCAGTATGCAATGCTACAATGAAAGAACTACTTCACTCTCTCAGATTAGGTTATTTCACTTACTCTAGTTTAAAAAAAAAAAAAAAAGGCAAAGTAAAAATTAAAAGTCAAAGCTCAGTAATTGTCAAAATCCATGCATTTAGAAATCTCAGCTCATTAAGAGGTCATACGACTAGAAATGTATCACTGAGACGTCAATAGTTTTAGCGTGATCTCTGCATATGGGGTTTTTTTGCCAATTTGGCTAGCTGTTTGAAAATATAATCAACTGGCTAAACAGAATTTCACATAAGATATATGCTTTAATTATAGGAACTTCAAACAAGTTGCCAGCTTGGCTCATATAAGAAAAACCTTTTCCAAATTGAATTAGAATATTATGCCATCACCTCATTAGTACTGCAGTTAAAATGCATCACTTGGGTCAAAAGAAGCAAATATATTGAAAGACTTCCACAAGAAATCCAAAGAAAAACATCTTAATTAATGTAATGAAAATCTCAAGAGTTTTAGCAAATTGTCTGATACAAAAAGGTGGTAAGTAGCGAAATGTTGGCAAGAGAATAATCCTAGGAGAAATGTTATCTTTGCCATACTGATTCATTCCTCTTTTCTGAGCCACTCATTTTAAACACTCTTCTGTTGAAAAAGAAAACCACTTTCCTTCTGTATTTCACTGTTTCTGGTTATGATTTTTAGAAATGCTTTATATGGTTCTGAATGTCTAGAGTTTTTAAGTGTTTACTTTGAAAGATGTTAAGGGAACAAAGTAAGAAACTTGTATGCATCCAAGAAACACAGAGGCACACATATTCACACAATCATCACTTTTCATATTATGTGCCTAAAATTACTTAAATTGGTTGGACTTACTCCAAAATGACTAATGATCTACAGAAAGCAGTTTGAAATTTGAAGACTTCCAAAGAAATAAAAGAAGTCTAATCTAGAACAACGACGACAATAGCAGAAAAAAAAAAAAAAAAAAAACCAAAACAGCAGGTTTTAAAGAGTTATTTCAGACTTTGCAGTCAGTCTTAAGAACCCTGATGTATCAGTGCTGCACACTCTTGGTATTTGCTACAAGTGAATGTACAGAAGTACCATTTTCTAAAGTGTAATTGTGTAAAACATTTCTAAAAGAGTAACAGAAGACTTTCAGGTTTTCCATCAAAGCAAATCTAGTGAGAAATGAAATGTACTTCATTGAAAATGAGAAGATTCGGTCACATTAGGCACCACTGCCCTCTTCAGTCAGGCAGACATCGATTTCATACACTTTGTACAAAGAACTTTCCCTCACGATTTCCCACTAAAGTACTGACAAGACAACTTTTATTATTTTTACTTTAAGGAATATGTTCATCATAATAGCAAGCTGTGATGCAGTTTTCATTCATGTAACATAAATAATTATTTAGCTGTAACATGGTTAGATTTGACAGGTGGTTTAGATGCATGTGCACTATGAAGACAACACACAGTTCTTTATGTACTTAATATTTTCTCTCATCTATGTATGGATTTGAGAAACATGCTCCCTTTTTTATGTAAAGACCACATCACAAAGAAAATGAGTGACTCCTGGTTTTCATTCACTTCATACCTGAAAGTCAGCACATCTTTTCCTGATATTCCCTAAGTAGTATGCAATAATGCAAGACTTAACATTGGAATTTTTTTCATAAGGTGAAAACATAACACTTTGCCAGCAAAATCTCACACCTATGATTTCCATTTCTGAATCCACTGGGAAGAAAGGGTAGTGTTGAAAATCCAAACAGTCTAAATGGAGGTCTGGATGTCAGCAGACTCTTAATTCAGTCCTCATTTTTCTTACTCACATCACTTAAGAGTTTAATCATGATTTAAGATGCAGTCAATCTTTCAATCAAGGCAGCATAACAAACACCAGGCAAAACCGGGTTTTATACTTCTGAGTGCAAATTTCTTTCATATATACATATAAAAAATAGTAACATGCCGTATTAATTATCATTGTTTCATTATTCATTTTTCATCTCTCCACATGAAGAGATTGAGAAAATCCAGTTATTATGTGGAAAAGTGTCATACTAAGAGGGGACTACTATCTGAGATTCCAAGCAACCTTGAAGCAAATCATCAGAGCAAAAATAAAACTGCACAGCACCTTATCTCCAAGAGGCAGCAGAACACAAAATCCAACAAGACATTCTCGCTCATGCACATCTTATTGCCCAACATCTCCCTCGCAGTAAGCTATCCAGATAGATACATCATCATGCTTGGCAGAAAAGTCAATAGGTTCTCTCTATATTGGGTTCTAATTCAGAGGTACAGGAATCACAGAAGCAGTACACTTCAGTGCACCATTCTTCAGAACGCACAGTATTTAGTCTTACATGCTTAAAGTTGCATATGGGAGAAGAAAGGCTTTGAATCAGATCATTAGAGCTCATTATAGGAAGTTATAATATCTACCAGCCAACTTTGGAGAGTTCTTGCATTTTCCTTCAAAAAAATGACATCACAATCTCAGTAGCTTTGGTTGGCTACTCTGCTCTGCAGACAAAAAGGTTCAGCAACATTAAAGCTGTCCAGCTTCAATCATTCTAAAGCATATTTTCCTTAATTCAACTACTTCAGAACAAATTCTTTACTACGAGGGTGGTGGAGAACTGCAACAGATATGCCCAGGGAGGTGAGCATGTTCTTGCTGACTTCAGGGTGGCTGGACTACATGACCTCTAGATGTTCCTTCTGGCCTAGACCATTCTATGATTCAAAGAATCTATGATACTTATCTTAAAACATTAGCTTGGACCCAGAGGCAATACAGAGGTATTTTGTATTGTGCTAACGACCAACATTACTAATTTCCTTACAGCAATCACAAGCTCAGGCACCACAGAAGCTTCGTACAATGGCTGCTCAGACAAGCAGCTCAGATACAGCAGTACAATGGCTGCTCAGACAACTCAGCTCAGATACAGCAGCAGAGCCTTCTAATACAGTCCTGTAGGATATTCCTATCCCTACAGTAAGCCCAAAGGTATCTCCCAGCTTTGGTAAGGCTTTTAGCTTTTGTGCAACGCTGTGAACGCACCAAACCCAAGCTTACTGGCATTATCTATGTACGACATGCATGTGGCATGACATTTTCAAGCTAAATGTCATTTAAGCACTACAGGAAATCACACATCACACACAGGCTGGTTCCAGAATGGCAGATACAGCAACAAGCAATGATATTAGAGGAAATGGCCTCAAGCTGCACCAGAGGAAGTTTAGGTTGAGTATTAGGAAAAATTTCTTTGCTGAATGAGTAGTCAGGCACTGGAACAGGCTGCCCAGGGAAGTGGTGGCAACACAATCAAAAATGAGCTGTCTTGTAGCATACTGAGGTAGTTTATGTGCGAATGCCAAGGAAGGGGGCAATCCTCATCTTTCCACTTGTAGTCAGATGCACCACAGCTGCACATGTGTTTACACTACATGTAAGCACATGTAGACTGTGAACCTTTAACTCTTTTAGTCCTGACTACCTCTCTTTTTTCAGTATGGCATCTGTTTGTCAGCTTTGTTTTGTATGCTTCCTTCACTAAGATGCACTTCAGGCATATTTTTTCCATCTGTCAGAATTACGAGCCAACAAAAAGTAGTTATTTAATGTTAAGACAACCCCCACGTGAGAGAAATACTTTCTCTTTTGTTTTTATCACAGCTGCATCTGTATTTAATAGATTCTGAAACTGCATCTCTAATTCATTTATCTCCCTCTCTCCCTCTCTTCTCTCCAGTTACTTGTTCCATAGCTCTGACTACTCATAAACACATTTCTCTCTGTACTCTCACTCCTACCATTTCTTATGTGTAAAATATGGTTAGGATAAGCAAAAATATCCATGAGGATAAGATTCCAAGAGAGGCAACTTAGGGCTGCCAGAGGATGGCAAAAAAGAACATGTTATTATTTAATAGTTCAGCTTAACATTCACTTACGATTTCTGTGACAGAAAAAAAGATTTCACAGGTTCAGAAATTAAAGCATTTCCTATCTATGGGTCTGGAGTTATCATTTTAAAGTGTTACATATATTAGCACTTCCCTGCACATACCTTTCCACACCCTAAACCATGTCATCCATTTACTCTGGGTATTTGTAAGACTGTAAAGTTTTGATGGGCTTTTGCAGGATATAAGCAGCTTTGCAAGAAAAAAGCCCAAACAAACAACAAATAAACCCAAAACCAACAAAACTCAAACCCTCACAATACTACAATGAAAATTGGAAAACCGTTTTGTGGCTTTCTAGTCCATCAGACTATACCCATCTGAAAAAATACTCAGTAAATCTATTCCCAGAAAAACTTTCCAAACAACATTCTACATTCTACCCCTGAAACCAGACATAACTCTGAAGCTTCAGAAACCTGTAACTCGTTAAAAAACAAACAAACAAACAAAAAAAACCAGAGTTTCTTCTTTTGTTATTATTCTGTCTCTAACAATATTTTAGAAACCACCAATAAAGTCAGAACTGCTTCAAGTCATTCACTGAGAATTTGAAACAGGGCTAAGTGAATTGTGCTCTTAATCATCACATTTTACCTGGATCAATAAAGTTGATCTAGTTTGAATTTCAAAGAATAGCTTATCTGTAGTTCAGTTTCCTCTTTTTCACTGAAACTAAATGCATAGAAGATATTGTTCATGTTTACTTCACAGTGTTCCTTAAGACCACAGGAAATGACTGACAATATCAGTCAAATGGATAACATAGCATCTATTTCTTCTGCCTTCAAGAGTGGCAAAAGAAGATGTCATTTAGAAAGACAACACAATCTGCAGTCATTCCTCTGTAGAAGGCTACTCGACAGAAATTGCCAGCCCTGCTCCTCATCCTTGGGGCTGCAAATTTCATTTTACAGCAGTTTTGTCCTCTTACTGTCTTGACTGAGGAAGCATCACTCTCCACAGAATTATTTCCAGAATATGACTGCATCTTGCATTTGCCTCCATATGTGCTTCTCTGTTGCTTTTTCCATATGAGCTAACATGGCCAACCTTCATCATTACTTCCCAATTCTCCCTTCTGACATTGCGAGATTACCTAATAGAATCATAGAATGATCATAGAATGGTTTAGGTTGGAAGGGACCTCAAGGATCATCCAGCTCCACCCCCCTGCCATAGGCGGGGACACCTCCTACTAGAGCAGGCTGCTCAAGGCCTCATCCAGCCTGGCCTTAAACACCTCCAGGGAGGAAGCATCCACAACCTCCCTGGACAACCCGTTCCAGTGCCTTACCACCCTCACTGTAAAGAACTTCCTCCTAACATCCAGTCGGAATCTCCCCTCTTCCAGCTTAAACCCATTCCCCCTCATCCTAACATTACTAGACCGTGTAAAGAGTCCCTCCCCAGCTTTCCTGTAGGCTCCCTTCAGATACTGGAAAGCCACTATAAGGTCTCCTCAAAGCCTTCTCTTCTCTAGGCTGAAGAGCCCCAACTCTCTCAGCCTGTCCTCATAGCAGAGGTGCTCCAGCCCTCTGATCATCTTCATGGCTCTCCTCTGGACCCGCTCCAGCAGGTAAATAGCTGTAAAACTTTCTTCCTAAACAGAACAGGAGAAGTTTGGTGGGGAGTAGGACAGACAACACAAGCAGCAAGGCCAGGTCAAGCAATGAGTGTGCTCAGTATCCATGTTCTGTGCACTGAAGGACTGTTATAGAAGCTGCCCTGTGGACCAGAAAGAATACATAGCTACATCCCATTCAATTCTTCTCAGTATCATCTGTTGTCATGAGTCTGCCACCTCTCTTAGACTGGAATTTAGGGTCACTGAATCGTTTTGGTTAGAAAATACCTCTAAGATCATCAAGGACAATGATGATCCAGTACTGCCATGGCCTTCATTATCCCACTTACACCTGTTTTAAATCCCTTCAGAGATGGTGACTCCCTCACTTCCCCAACCAGCCTGTTTCAGTGTTTAACAACCCTTTCAGTAAATACTTTTTTCCTGATGTCCAACCTAAACCTCTCTTGCTGCAACTTGAGGCCATTTCCTCTTGTCCTGTCACTTTTTACCTGGAAGAAGAGACCACTATCTCACTGCAACATCTTTTCAGAGAGTTACATACAGTAATAAGGTCTCTCCTCAGCCTCCTCTTCTCCAGACTAAACAACCCCAGCTCTCCAGCTGCTCCTCATAAGACTTGTTCTCTAGACCCTTCAACAGATTCCTTATACCTATTCCAGCAGCTCAGTGCCTTTCTTGTAGTGAGAGGCTCAAAACTGAAGACAGTGTTTGCAGTGCAGCCTCAACAATGCCCAGCACAGGGGCACAATCACTTCCTTGCTCCTGCCGGCCACACTATTTCTGATCCAGGGCAGGATGCTATTGGCCTTCTTGACCAGCTGGGTAAACTTCAAGCAGGCACATCCTTTAGTCACTCCTCACAGTCTTGATAAAATTAGTGCAAAAGGGAAAGCAAGGATCTATTAAAAGTTTTCACTGTTTGCAATTACCTGAGTAGTAGACATTCCATCACTGCTAAGTATAAAACTTCTGTGTTTTTAACAAATCTATTTGACTTTTGCCTCAGACAAGATTTTCAGAATGGTTAAGGGCATGAATGATTCAATTGTGTGCTCAAGAGGAATACCAGATACATCTAGGTAGAACTTGAAAATCACAAGAAAAAATAATTAGATGCTTTTTGAAACCATATTCTTATTCTTTATCTCATAAATACCATTTTGGCCCATCTTTATCATTCAGTATTATATACTTCTATTGCCATTTAAAGTCTCACACACTCTATGATCAATAACTTTTGCTAGCACTGAAAGAAAAAGCAAGTTTCTTTCCATATTGCAAGTGCACACAAATAAATAATACATTCACATACCTGTGACAGGAATGCCAAGTGCACACACACACATCAATTTATGAGAGAAAAAAGCCCAAACAACTTTAAACTTGATCTTCGTATGATCCTTTCCAAATCAGTGGCACAACAAAGACTCTATAGCTTCAGTTTATGTTATTCCTTGCAACTACAGCTCATGGCTTGAACAGATTCACTCTGATGTGGTTGAAGAACTGGCTGAAGGGCCGAACCCGGGGAGTGCAGGTGAATGGTGCCACATCCATTTGGCAGTCAGTCACTAGTGGTGTTCCCCAGGGTTTAGAACTGGGCCCAGTCCTGTTCAGTATTTTTATTGATGATCTGGACAAAGGGATTGAGTCCATCATCAGTAAGTTTGCAGATGACACCAAGCTAGGAGCAGGTGTTGATCTGTTGGAAGGTAGGAGAGCCCTGCAGAGGGACCTGGACAGGCTGGATGGGTGGGCAGAGGCCAATGGGATGAGATTATTCTTCTCTTGTACTCAACACTGGTCAGGCCACACCTTGAGACCTGTGTCCAGTTCTGGGCTCCTCAATTCAAGAGAGATGTTGAGGTGCTGGAACGTGCCTAGAGAAGAGTGATAAAGCTGGTGAGGGGCCTGGAACACAGCCCTGAGAGGAAAGGCTGAGGGAGCTGTGGTTGTTTAGCCTGGAGAAGAGAGGGCTCAGGGTGACCTCATTGCTGTCTACAATGATCTGAAGGGAGGTTGTAGCCAGGTGGGGTTCAGTCTCTTCTGCCAGGAAACCAGCAACAGAACAAGGGGACACAGTCTCAATTTGTGCTGAAGGCAGTATAGGCTGGGTGTTAGGAGGAAGTTCTTGCCAGAGAGAGTGATTTGCCACTGGAATGGGCTGCTCAGGGAAGTGGTGGAGTCGCCATCCCTGGAGGTGTTCAAGAAAAGACTGGATGAGTGTCGTGGAGGGGATTCTGCTGCCTACGCCGGTTTGTGGCAAAAGGGAGAAATTAACAGGTGCGAGATAATTATGTATAAAAATATATATGTATTAAACTCAATATTCTGAACTTTCATCACCCCCAACCACTATATTTAATATTAAATAGGATTCTCACGGTTATGAAAGACCTTATGAGAATAATAACACAATATGGCTTATTAATAACTATATTACAATAACTAGCATACAACTATTAACAGACTACTAACAGAGAGAGAGAAGTTTTCCCTGCGGCAAGTACCGCTTGGGGTCAATATACCATTTGCCCAGCAGAGTGGGCTAAAACTCTTTTCTGCTCTATGGTAGGAGGTTACAAATGTTACAGAGGTATTATAGCTTTTATTCACAATTCTGATTAATCATCAATAATCATCAATCACCCTTCAGGGCTATGTCAACAGCCTATTTACCTAATGGTGTCCGAGCCTCAGGGGGACAGTGCCCGTGGACCTGTGAGGCAGGAAATCTTCCCGGTTTCAGGGGAAAAGGAATTGTTCCTAGCTTCTGGGGAGAGGATGCAGTCCTCCCAGCTATCTGGGGAAATGAATACAGTCTCTGACCTCGTTCTCCTGGTGAGGATGCTTTGTCTGCCTTGTCTCCTGGTTCCTTCCGGATTCTTCGGTCCAGGGACTGCTGGCAGGACCTTTGGTGCAGGAGAAGGGATGCCGTGCAGTCTGTGCACATTTCTCACGCTGGCTGGCAGGCTGATCGCATGTGCAGACAAGAGGGTCTGCTCCTGGTATTTCGGCAGCAAGGGCTCTTACCAGGTAATGAAGGCAGCGGGTGTGCAAGGCTGCACAGCTGGTTGAGGAGTCTGAGCTCCACAAATATACAGGCAGTATTATCAGGTGTGCCTGAGTGTAAGCGATTGTGTGTAGGGGGGCCTGAGGATGGGGCCTGAGCGTTAGTGTAAGCACGCTTGTGAAGCGAGTGCATGAGTCAGAGCAGAAGACGCAATGGAGGGGAAGCAATGGAAGCAGCAGAAGCAAGCAGACAGCAGCAGCAATGGAAGCAGCAAGCTAGAGCATGTGTGAGCTCCCATTTATAAACTGGGCCTGAGATTAATTGCCTAATTGGCCACTAGTGACCAACTGGTTTGGCAGTCAGCCAAAGAATACTATAATATCATCTCGCATTAATTAATTTTCCCTTCATAACACCCCCAAAGCTGGATGCACCAGGCCTTGACTAGGTCTGAATGACCCTCGACAAGGCTAGGCTGAAACTGCATAGCAAAAAATTCATTACTGCCAAGGTCACAACCTTGCCCCCAAACCAGAGATAATGGCTGCCACACGTGCACAGAGAAGAGGGGGAGAACTGGTTGTGAACTTTCCTTATATCAGGAAAATACAGGAAAAGTAGAATAGAATAAACAATTATGATGTCCTGTGTCTTCCCCCAAGACTTTCTAGTCTCTCTAAAGGACTTCTTTCTATAGCTATACCAAGTAACTCTTAATTTCCCCTAACCTACAACAAGATGACTGTTAAATGCCAGTTGTACTTATTTGACATGCAAATCTCCAACACTGGAAGGTTTAAGAGTGCAAGGCTTACCTCAGATTATGGGCATGATCTATTGCCTTCATAACATGGCAACAAACAATTGATTATGTACAAGCAGACCAACAACAGAACATGCAAAAAAATGAGTTTACTCAAAGCATGAGTAGAGGACTGTTTCTAGGATTTCTGCATATCTGTCAACTCAAAGACCTAAAAGCAGAAGGAATAGACAGCAATGCATAAAGTAGCAGAACTACAGACTGACGTTTTTGAAGGTAATCTACAGCCAAAATAACTAGATCTCTAAAGACTATTGTCATGGAGGGACTGTAGGCCTGAAAAATAGGCTTATTTCTATTCCTCACTTTGCTTTTGCCTTGCTTGGACATGTTCGCCTACCCCAGACAGAGGCGAACAATTTAAAGGCACATAAGGGGGACAATATGCCTGGCGCCACAATGTCTGGCCTGCTCAGCGCCCACGGGGTAAACATGTTGTATAAGCCCATGCACTTAGCGTGTGGCTTGCTCGTGCCCTTCCCATATTTAGGGGTACCGGACCTGTGGACCTTTCCAAATTTGGTATGTCCTTGCCTGCTGCCAGAAGCCTATTGGACAGTATCATGGCCAACAAACCCATCAATCTCGACGCATATCTTATAAATGGGGCAATCTAGGTAAACAAGAGGCCTTTTGCCACCCTCTCTATTCTCCTCCCATCTGCCTTCTGCTTGAGGCCATTGCCTTTGTCCCACAACACCCT
>WAAF01003954.1:0-23416 GCA_013400475.1 Tricholaema leucomelas | reverse complement strand
AACCTAAACCATTCTATGATCCTATGATCTGCACTTGCTGTTGATAAAAGAATTTAAATAATGTGCTCTGATATGGCCTTGGGACCTCCTGCAATTTCCATGGAGAGTAATTAATTTTTCTTGATTTCTGTCACTTTTTCATAGCTAAATGATTTTTTTTTTCTCTCCTTCTCCCTTAAAGCTGATAATGTGGTAAAGAAAGTGTCAGGAGTGTATACATCCCCCATGAGAAGGTGTCCATCACACGTTTTGCGTACCTCAGAGGTTCAAGGACAGTGGGCAGGAATCCAATCTGTGTTACAAAGACTTAAAACCAGAGTAATTTCAGTGAACTCCCTGGCTTTCCTCCAGACATCACTTGGAATAACAGAGAGCAGAGTGTGTCTCAGGAAGTGAAAAATAAAACAGAAGACCTGTGTCTTTCACCATGGATGCTGTAACTTGTGACAGAGACCTCCTCTGAAGCAACGATACGCTGGTGTTCCAACCACACTGAACTCATTTACTTTGGCAGTTTCTTGATTGTTCCACTGTCTATTTATCTGAAATGGAAACCAAGTCATGTTGCCTGCTCCTTCCCCCAGCATATGATTACACAACACATCTTCCAGTCTTCACAATCAATCACTCCCAGTGCTATTTCCCTGCTGTGTAGTACCACAGTACCTGGCTTTTGGAGCAGTTTCCATCCGAACAGAAGTGTAAAGGAAGAAAACCTCTAAAAGAAGAGAAAAGTGTCTCTGCATTTGCAGCGTGTGAAGAATGTCTGCGTTGTTCCATGCCTTTGCTTGGTCATTTACTGACAGCTGATTTGGAACATATGCTCCTCAGATATTCAGTGTGCTTCTTAGTCTTGGGTGTCAGAGCCAGAGATCTTAGTTTCAGACAAGCAAACCTTGTTTCTCAGAAAGAGTCAGGATCTGCCATTGTAGACGTCTCCTAGTTGGCTAGGTATAGCCTCTGTAATGTGGCTGTGCAATGTCAGAGACAGATGAACCAAATGTTTGGTGTTCTCTAAATGCTTTTCACAGTATCACCAAGGTTGGAAGAGACCTCATAGATCATCAAGTCCAAGCCGTTACCACAGAGCTCAAGGCTAGACCATGGCACCAAGTGCCACGTCCAATCCTGCCTTGAACAGCTCCAGGGACGGCGACTCCACCACCTCCCTGGGCAGCCCATTCCAGTAGCCAATGACTCTCTCAGTGAAGAACTTTCTCCTCACCTCAAGCCTAAATCTCCCCTGACACAGCTTGAGGCGGTGTCCTCTTGTTCTAGTGCTGGCTGCCTGAGAGAAGAGAGCAACCTCCTCCTGGCTACAACCACCCCTCAGGTAGTTGTAGACAGCAATAAGGTCTGCCCTGAGCCTCCTCTTCTCCAGGCTAAACAATCTCAGCTCCCTCAGCCTCTCCTCGTAGGGCTGTGCTCGAGGTCTCTCACCAGCCTTGTTGCCCTTCTCTGGACACGTTCAAGCATCTCAACGTCCCTCTTAAACTGGGGGGCCCAGAACTGGACACAAATTGTTCTGCAGTCAAATGCAGTGGAAACAGAAAAAGTAGAGAAGAAACAAGTCAAACCTAATGAACTGTGTGCAAATCTTATTGAAATGCATTTCAAATGGAAAGGAAATGCATTAGAAGCATGTTTTGATTCTTTCTAAAAGGCAATTTAATCAAACTGATTTTTTTTCCTCTCTTCTAAGTTCAGAGCATCCTTAGAGAAGTTATTTTATGCTTATTATACATGTGGAGATACTGAAGTATGTATATTAATGAAAATGCCCAAGATCAACCTGAAGGCCAGTGGAATAGCAAGGAAAAAGGTTTAGGAGACAGGAATAAAGGCCATATTTATGAGAAAAAAGGTCTGAGGTAGTGAAACTAGGTCTTAATCCAAATGCTGACAAAGTTCCCTTCCATGTTGAGACACAGCTACATCTGCCCACATCTAAGGAAGGGCGTAGATTGTGTCAGCAACTGATTTCTTTTGGCCTAGTGCTTCATCCACCTGTGCAAAAGCTGCAGTAAAGCTACCTAACTAATCAACTAATCACTCAGCATCTCTGTCACCACGGGTCTTCCATTCCCCCAAAATTGGGATTTCCTCTCTGATTCCACAAAATTTGTCTCCTAGATTGCTGGTGTTTCTCCCCACTGCCCATGCTGACCTTTTGGTCCTTTCATAACAACATCTGCCAGTGTCCCTTCCCTGTCACACTCTCTTCTTGCTGTTTGGACTCCTACTGCTGTCCCAAGGCACTGCTACTCTCCCCACTTTCTTGCCCTGTTTCATTCAGTTACATTGAGACTGACCTTATGCCTAACATCATTTGTCTGCCACCTACATTTAACCTAGTCCCTCTGTGCCTCAGCTCATTTTGTTTGGTAGAATAGAATAGAATTAACCAGGTTGGAAGAGACCTCCAAGATCGTCCAGTCCAACCTATCAGCCAGCCCTGTCCAATCAACTAGACCATGGCACTAAGTGCCTCATCCAGGCTTTGATTGAACACCTCCAGGGATGGTGACTCCACCACCTCCCTGGGACCATAACCTGGTAGAGAGGTTATGCTTGAAGGGAGGAGCACTGCCTGACTGGAGACATCTCAGGATTGGCAGAGCCTTCTTGCATCGTTCACCTCAGTGCCCACAACCTGGTCACTCGCTGCAGACTCATCAAACTTTGCTAAGTGTTGCAATCATAATTTACAGAGGAGTTAAAGCTAGGCTGACATCCAACAGCTCTCCTCTGACAGTTACAACTGCAGGGACTGGACATGCACATGTGCTCCAGCTCTGGGCACAGAAGGTAGCTCAGAAGACAAGTGAAATGTTTTTTTTTCTGGAGGAGACTGCAAATCCTCCAGACTTGAATGGAGCAGCCTGGCAGACACCTGGCACATGCACAGGGGGTTTAGATGATTCACAGTTCAGTTGCCCAGCTTCCTGGAAATGAAGAGACAGAGACTGGGCAAACTGTCTTGGGACAGCATTGCCACAGTGGTGAAAGCTACACTGTCATGTTTCGCAGAGCAGCTAGTTTTACATCTTCACTGCAGTAGTAAAGTAGGTGAGCCAAGTCAAAAGAATCGAGTGAGAACTTTGCAGGGAAACCTCACCAAGAAAGAGGAGGAATTATTTTAAAGTGTGTTGGTGGTTAATCCTTTCTATGCTTTCATCAAGGAAGACTGCCACACCTGCAGGGTATATACACCTCAACCCATTGACAAAGGGGTAAAATCTCCACTGAGCTAGAATCTTAGAAAAGTGACATGCAGAGCACATGAGTTGGAGCTTGCTTTGTTTCCAGCATCTGAACATTCATTTGTAACACTGGTTATTGTGTCAAAAGGAGAGACTCCCAGGAGGGTGGCTGACAGGTTAGAGAAGAGAAGAGAAGAGAATAGAATAGAATAGAATCAACCAGGTTGGAAGAGACCTCCAAGATCATCCAGACCAACCTAGCACCCAGCCCTATCCAGTCAACTAGACCATGGCACTAAGTGCCTCATCCAGTCTTCTCTTGAACACCCCCAGGGACGGCAACTCCACCACCTCCCTCGGCAGTCCATTCCAATGCCAATCACTCTCTCTCTGAAGAACTTCCTCCTAACATCCAGCCCATATCTCCCCTGGCACAACTTGAGACTGTGTCCCCTTGTCCTGTTGCTGGTTGTCTGGGAGAAGAGACCAACTCCCACCTGGCTACAACCTCCCTTCAGGTAGTTGTAGACAGCAATGAGGTCACTCCTGAGCCTCCTCTTCTCCAGGCTAAACACCCCCAGCTCCCTCAGCCTCTCCTCATAGGGTTTGTGTTCCAGGCCCTTCACCAGCTTGTTGCCCTTCTCTGGACATGTTCCAGCACCTCAACATCTCTCTTGAATTGAGGAGCCCAGAACTGGACACAGGACTCAAGGTGTGGCCTGACCAGTGTTGATATTTGTTGCAGGTTCTAGGAATTAAACGCTTCCTTCTTTCTAAATACTTTCCCCACGTTTGCCTATAAGGCAAAACTCTCTAAAGACATTAACCACAGCTCTGTTGTCAAAGGAATTTCTTCAGAAAATTCAGGTATGGTTTATTATTGCAGTTGAAGTGTCTGCCTAAAGGAAAACGAATATATGAAACATTTTTTTTCCCCATAGAATAGTCTCCATAAACTACAGTTGTTTGAAATAAGGCTGATCCTGAGGAGATGTGAAAGAGGTGCTATTTTTAGCAGGAGAAGCAAATCATAGTTTCCAGTGTTTGACTTCCCAAATCCCTCTTAAGTTTCTCATTGAGTTTTAGATTGGGCTGTTTACCAGATCTTTTTTTTCCTCTGGCAAACCTCTGTTCTACATACTTGGTGTGTGTTTGTGATGTGACTTTCTGATCTTAACTCCAGCCTGAAGCAGTGAGGCATCCCAGCAACCTGCAGATTCATTTAAATGATCCTTGCTTTCATTTATATAGATATTATAAATAGATATTCATACCTTGAGCAACCTGCTCTGGGTGACTCTGCCTCAGCAAGCAGGTTGGAGTAGATGTCCTCCAAAGGTTCTTTCCAACTCCCACCGTTCTGTGATCCTGTGATAAAACAAGGCAGTTAGTTAAGTGCATAATTTAATCACATCTCTATTTCCTGAATTATAAATTCTCAGTTACATGAAGCAGATCTAAGACTGTTAACCAAAGTCAGTTACAGGGTGACAGAATGATAGGGATTAGAGGGGACCTCTGGAGATCACTAAGTCAAATCCTCCCTGCCAGAGCAGGCTCATCTAGGACAGATTTTATACAATGATGTTCAGGTGCACTGTGAAAGTCTCCAGAGATGGACATTCCACCAGCTCTCTGGGCAGTGCTTTCCAGTGCTGCGCTGCCCTCAAAGTAAAGAAGTTCCTCCTTTTGTTTAGATGAAAGTCCCTGTGTTCAAGTTTGTGCCCTTTACCTCTTGTCCCGTCACTGGACACCACTGAAAAAGGTCTGGCTGCATCCTCCTGACACCCATTCTTGAGGTATTTGTAAGCATTGATACGATACCCCCTCAGTCTTCCCCTTTCCAGGCTAAAAAGCCTCAAGTCCCTCATTCCTTTTTTCATAAGAGACATTTTCTAGTCCCCTAAACATCTTTGTAGCTCTTTGCTGGACTCTCACCAGTAGTTTCCTGTCGCTTTTGAACCAGGAGCCCAGAACTGGATGAGTGAGGGGCAGAGTAAAGGGGAAGGAGAATCTCCCTTGACCTGTTGGCCACACTCTTCTTGATGTATCCTAAGATGTTGTTGACCACCTTGGCCACGAGGGCACATTTCTGGCTTATGGTCAGCCTGTTGTCCACCAGGACTCCTAGATCCTTTTCTCCAGAGCTACTCTCCAGCAGGTCACCCCCCAACCTGCACTGATCCACGGGGCTGTTTTCCCCAAGTGCAGGACTCTACACTTGCCCTTGTTGAATATCATTAGGTTCCTCCTTGTCCAGTTCCAGCCATTTCTCTTGTTACTTTGACATTTATGCACATACTGGAAAACATTCCCAATAAAGTTAAACATCTGGGCTTCATGAGGCAATCCACAGAGTGACAGCAAAGTGCTGCTATGCACACCTTGAAGAGTCAGGTTTAGTGTGTTTACACAGCTCTGACCAGCAGTGATGGGAGATAACTGCAGATCATTATGCATCTCCCCAGACTGGGGAGTAGCAACCAAGCCCTAGGATTGAATTTAGTTGCCTGCACAAGTACCTGAGTTTCTTTCCATCAGCTGAGTACTGTCAATGTTGAGTTAGAAGCCCTTTTCCTCTTTGCAGTATCAGCTCATGGATTTCCTTTTATGTTCATGATGCCTTGCTAGGGAGCACCTCTCTGCCACGTTCCTCATTTCCTTTAAAATGAAACTAATAGATAGCAGCCTGCCTCGGAGGTGCACTGCAGGATGTTCCTCTTTGTACAATGCTCAGATCTTGTAAAAACCTGATTTAATGCTGTCAGACCCAACAGAACCCTCTCCTGTTCCCCTTTGTAGTGTCTTGGAACACATGACTGAAAAAGCCCACATTTTCAGCCTCACCAGTGCCAAAATTCGCTGCTTGCAGTATAATAGAATCACAGAATGGTAGGCATTGGAAGGGACCTCTGGAGGCCAGTCCAACTCCTCTGCTAAAGCAGAGCCACCTAGAGCAGATTGCTGAGGATCATATTCAGGTGGGTTTTGAAAGTGTCCAGAGAAGGAGACTCCACAGCCTCTCTGGGCAGCTTGTTCCAAGGCTCCATCACCCTCACAGCAAAGAATTTTCTCCTTATGTCTAAGTGAAACCTCCCGTGTTCTACTTTGTGCCTGCTATCCCTTGTCCTATCACTGGGCACCACTGAAAAGAGCCCAGCCCCATCCTCTTGTGACCTTGTAGCCAGGTGGGGGTTGGTCTCTTCTGCCAGGCAACCAGCAATAGAACAAGGGGACACAGTCTCAAGTTGTGCCGGGGGAAGTATAGGCTGGATGTTAGGAGGAAGTTCTTCCCAGAGAGAGTGATTGGCATTGGAATGGGCTGCCCAGNGTGCCATGGTCTAATTGACTGTATAGGGCTGGGTGCTAGGTTGGACTGGGTGATGGTGGAGGTCTCTTCCAATCCGGTTTATTCTATGATTCAATTACAGAGACATTTTCATTTTCTTTTCTTCTACAAACCTTAAAAAAAAAAAAAAAAAAAAAAAGGTGGACAAAAAGGAAAAAGAAAAAAGAAGAAAGGAAGAAAGAGGAAAAAAAGAAAAAGAAAAGAGAAAAAAAAAAAGAAAGGAAAAAAGGAGAAAAAGAATAAATAAAAAAAAAGGAAAAAGGGGGAAAAATAAAAAAAAAAGAAAAAAAGGAAAAAGTAGAAAAGAGGGGAAAAAAGAAAAAGAAAAAAAGAAAAAAAATGAGAAAATAAGAAAGGAAAAAAGGGAGGAAAAGAAAAAAAAAGAAGAAAGGGAAAAAGGGGAAAAAAGAAAAAGAAAAAAGAAAAACAAAAAAAAGGAAAAAAAGGAAAAAAGAAAGGATAAAAGGGAAAAGATAAAAGAAAAAATAAGAAAAAAGAAGAAAGGAAGAAAGGGGAAAAAAGGAAAAGAGGAAAGAAAAAAAGGAGAAAGGATAAAAAGGGAAAAAAAGAGAAAGGAAAAAAAGAAAAAAGAAGAAAGGAAAAAAGGGGAGAAAAAAGAAAAAGAACAAAGGAAGAAGGCAAAAAAAAAGGAAAAACAGAAAAAAGGTGAAAAAAGGAAAAAAGAAGAAAGGAGAAAGGAAAAGGGGGGAGAAAAGAAAAAAAAAGAAAGGAAAAAATGGGAAAATGAAAAAGAAAAAATAAGAAAAAAAAGGAAGAAAGGAAAAAGGGGAAAAAGAAAAAGAAAAAAGAAAAAGAAAAAAGAAAAAGAAAAAGAAAAAGAAACAAAGGAAAAAGGGGAATAAAAAGGAAAAAAGATAAAAGAAAAAAGAAAGGAAAAAAGGAAAAAAAGAATAGAAAAAAAACAAGGAAAAAGGAAAAAGAAAAAAAAAGAAATGAAAAAATAAAATAAAAAAAAGAAAAAGAAAAAAGAAAAATAAGGAAAAAAAAAAGAAAAAGTAAAGAAAAGGAACAAAAAGATTCTGGACAAATTGCCAAGTTTACAGATATGCACACACATTCCACATATGGATATGCTTTAGTAATCATCTTTACAAACGTTTTAGGCTACACATGGCTCTAATAAATAAGCCATTCACAAACAATATATTATCATCTTAAAAAAATAAAAAGAGGGGAAAAAAAAGAGGAAATAAAATAAAGGACACCCCCCCCCCCAAAAAAAAAACCCTTTTCATATACAGCCCAACAGTTGTAGCCTTCACTTTTAACCCCCAGCTTCACGATCCATCATTACGTCAGTGTTCATTTTTCATGGCTTGGTGTTGAACAATAAATGGGAAAGAAAATGACTGCAATAATGAATATTGCCTCTGACAGCGGGCAAAGCTTGAGAGCTTGCTCACGAGTGACAGCTGAGGACAGTCTGCCCTCTGTGTAGTTGCAAATGTAATAAAATCTGAACTTTTTTCCCCTCTTTTCTGTTTGAACCAAGTTCATGTGGGCCAAGCTGCAGGATGGGAGAATTCACGTGTCAGACCCTTTGTGTAAATAGTAAACAGCTGCAGTTCAATGTTTTATCCCTTGAAGGACAATACTCATTAGCTCAAGGTTAAAAGCCTTGCAGGAGGTCAGCCCAGCTACTGCAGAGCTGTGAAATATCACCCTTTGGCTATCGGATGACACACAGTCAAAGGCTGAGTTATGCAATATGGTAACACAAGCTTCATTGCTTAGAAGATGACAAAAAGTTGTGTGTCCCCCCCCCAGTTATCAGAGCAGTGATTGCTTCTCATTGGTAAGACCCTCTCTCTGCCTCAGCTCTATGATTTTTTGTCATTGCCAGGTCTCAATGAATTCACAGAATCATAGAATAGGTTTTGTTGGAAAAGAACTTTAAGATCATCCAGTCTAACTATTACCTAACTCTGCCAAGCCTGGGGCTAAACCGTAGCTCCACATCTCTGCATGTTTGAAACGCTCCAGGGATGGGGATTTTACCACCTCTTTAGGAAGACTGGTCCAGTCTTTGAGAACCCTTTCAGTCAAGAAGTTTCTTCTAAGATCCAACTTAAACCTTCCCCGGTGCAACTTGAGGCCATGTCCTTCATCCTGTCACTTGTTACTAGGGAGAAGAGACCAACACCCACCTGATTCGCAGGTTCCCTTTAGGAGAAAGTCTCCTATCAGCTTTCTTTTCTCCAGGCTTAACAACCCCAATTCCCTCACTTATTCCTCACCAGGCCTGTTCTCTGAACTGTTCACCAGTTTTGTTGCCCTTCTCTGGACCCACTCTAGCACCTCAATGATTTGCAGTTACCTCTATCACAAATGTGTGCTTCTTTTGTACAGGACAGACAAAGACCTTCTGTCTATGCAGCCTGTTCTCTGCCGAGATGGATGCAAGTCAAGAGGAGCAGCCAAAGAGTCCAAGAGAGTATCTGACCAAGTACCTCAAGCTGTTCTCTGTGTGTGTGTGAGATCCTGCATATCAATCCACACCCAGGCAGGACTCATAACAGAGTGCTAAAGGCAGCAGGATAGTTGTGCCTTTCTGGACGTTTCTTTGAAACTGAGGTGTCTTTATGGGAGGTACTGACAGAGCCTTCCCATATTGTGAATGTGGAGCTGAAACAGGAGATAGTGGGCCTTGCAGTGGTGGGACAGAGGGAGGTGAGTGCTGTAGGAGAGCAAGGGCTGAGGTCCGGTTTTCTGAGCTGGGAGGTAAAGGCATTATTTTGATTGTGCTGTCTGCATTTCCCCCAGTGTGGTGATGCAGGTGGTGACATGCTCCCTCCCCTGTCTCCATTGAAATCTGTCTCCCTTTAAATCTGCCCCTGCCAAAATACATTGTACTGCTTCAAAGCTTGTATTAATACTCCTACAGCTAATAATAAATCACACATTAAAATAATAGGAGCCCATATCTAATTCCCCCCCCCCCCCATTTTTTTTTTAATTTCATTTAATGAGGATTTAGACTTCTCAGGTTTGTCTGGGCTAGCAAGAATGCACTTCTTTTCCTCGTCACACAGGACTCAAACTGCTCATCTTAGCCTGAACATGCCCAATTTTTGTTTTCTTCCAGTAGCAGCACATTAGACATCCAGCCTACCCCAAGATATGGAAACCACTGGCAAAGAAAACATTTTGAGCATGACTGATGCCAGACCCTAGGCAGTCCTGATTATTTCTCTTTTTGCTAGTATGCAAAAGTCTTTCATCAAAATTAATGCCCAGGGCATTCAAATCCTGGTATGTCTTAGCTGACTGTGACCATGGGTTTGTTTCTGGCACACTGAGCAGCTTTTATCACAAAAAGAAAGCGTTTTCTGTGGCTCTGTTTTCAGTCTGTATCATCACTGTTTATCTAGTAACAGAGTATACCCAACTAAGAAATTCATTATGCTTAAGGGCACAGAAACTCTTTTGGCTTTCTGCAGGCTGTTGCAATCTACTCCAGTACTCATTTAATAGAATCATTGAATCAACCAGGTTGAAAGAGACCTCCAAGATCATCCAGTCCAACCTAGCACCCAGCCCTATCCAGTCAACTAGACCATGGCACTAAGTGCCTCACATCCAGTCTTTTTGTGAACACCTCCAGGGACGGTGACTCCACCACCTCCCTGGGCAGCCCATTCCAATGCCAATCACTCTCTCTGGCAACAACTTCCTCCTAACATCCAGCCTATACTTCACCCTGGCACAACTTGAGGCTGTGTCCCCTTGTTCTGTTGCTGGTTGTCTGGCAGAAGAGACCAACCCTCACCTGGCTACAGCCTCCCTTCAGGTAGACGTAGACAGCAATGAGGTCCCCCTGAGCCTCCTCCAGGCTAAACACCTCCAGCTCCCTCAGCCTCTCCTCACAGGCTTTGTGTTCCAGGCCCTTCACCAGCCTTGTTGCCCTTCTCTGGACACCTTCCAGCACCTCAACATCTCTCTTGAATTGAGGAGCCCAGAACTGGACACAGGACTCAAGGTGTGGCCTGACCAGTGTTGAGTACAGGGGAAGAATAACCTCCCTTGTCCTACTGGCCACACTGTTCCTGATACAGGCCAGGATGCCATTGGCTCTCTTGGCCACCTGGGCACACTGGTGGCTCACCTTCAGCATGTACAAATGCTACTTGTTTTGACTGCTGAACTGGCTCTGAACACAGGAGTCAGGAACACAGTAAAGCAAATAAATTAATCAATTTACAAAGGAAAAAAACACATCTCCACCATAGTTTTCCTGTCTCAGATATAAGTGGCCAATGCCACTTCTCAGGTAAAAGAAAAGGTAAAAAGTTGTCTTGAGCTGCCAAAGTGTTTCAGTTCACCTGGGATGACACCATCATGACGATCTCCTCTAAGAACATCTTGAGTTTAAACTGGAGTCCTGAGCACTGCACTCGGTCTCATCTTTCTCCCAGTGAAAATAAGTGATATCTAATCCAGACCCAACTTCTAGAGGGAATCAAAGCACAAAAGATGAGTTTTTGCTAGTGGAGGAGTAGTACTGACCCCTCGCGTGACAGCGATGATAAAGGACTACCCTCTTGCCAGCTGTGGCAACAGGTCCTTCTTTTCCTCTATGAAAGGAGGTTTTAAGGTTCTGGTCTCAAATTTGGATTTTCCTAAGTGGCATTACAATGACTGTAGGTAGTCTCCTATTACTGGTCCCATGAGAAACCTCAGCAAACCCTGCATCACTGAGCACTGTAGAATCACAGAATGGTAGGGGTTGGAGATCATCTATTTCAACCCCCCTGCTAGAGCAAGGTCAGCCAGATCAGGTTTCAGAGGCATATGTGCAGGTGGGTTTGAGAGTTCACAGAGAAGAAGGCACCACAACCTCTCTGGGCAGCCTGCTCCAGTAACCTCACAGGAAACTCAAGTGAAGCCCCTCCTGTGTTCTGGTTCATACACATTGTCCCTTGCCCTATCACTGGGCATCACTGAAAAGAGCCCATCCTCTTTCCCTCCACCCTTTAGATATTGATAAGCATTGCTAAGATCTCCTCTCAGTCTTTTCTGCAGCACCTAGCTGGAGCAAGGCTTGAAGGGAACTGGACCCTCTGCCTGTTTGCAGAGCATGAGCTCAGTGTACTTCGGTGACACAGTAACACACTGCCTGCAGCTAACAAGAGCAAGCAGGTGGGCAGCCACATGTCACACTAGCCCCCATTTCCAAGTGACCTTCACTAGCAGCTCCATGCACAACATATTGCATTAATCCTTTCTGGAGGTCACAGAATCATGGCTAAGTGCGCTGCGGTACAGATCCAAGAGAAACAGTTGCAAATGCCTAGCCAGATGCAGATGGAAAAATGTGCTTTTCATGTAGCCTGTTCAGAAAACTGAATAATTTATTAGTGCATCACATGCTACTTTTCAAAACTATGCCACTTTGAAGGAAATCATATATTTTAAATTATAAGCAGGTCCGAAAAACAAAGTGGATCCCAAATGCCAAAGCAGACAAACGCTTGCGTGTCTGCCAATTCCACATCAAGTGACTTTGATTACATCATTGCCAATGGATAGCTTAGAGAGAAATGGCACATCACAGTAATGAAACAATTACTGCTGCTCAGTTCAAACACAACTCGGTGTGCTCAGACCTTGATAGAGAGGCCTTGAGGTAACCCTTCCTGGAGAGCCCCCAGTACCTCCACCCAACCTCTCAGCAGCAGACTATCAAAGGCTGCATAGTGGATTAATGCCAGTGGCTTTTCTGGAGTGGAGTGAGGCTGACAGATGAAATACAGTTTGCCTGCCTCAGTGTGGGTATTGTTTTCTGTACCGTAATGCAGCACAGGTGTTGCAGCCCAGGAACAAGAAGCCCTGGCAGCAGCGTGATAAGGAATCTTGTGAAGGAAACCATGCCATCGCAGCTTGGGGAGAGAAGGCAAGGCTGAGGGGCCCCCTGACCCCCAAGGGCACTGCTGGGCCCTGGCATTCCCCCAAGACTCACAGCATATCTCTAGGTACCATATGGTTTGAGGATGAAACTTCCTGTGCTTCTAAAGGGTAGAAGAGGAGGAAGAGTCTATGTATGGGGAGAGTAATTGCTTCCCTCTTCCGCTGCTTCTCCCCCTGTTCCCCGAGCATCAACTTTACACCACCATAAGGACGAGGTGTGGTCTGAAGGAGGCATCTGTAGATAAAACCTCAACTGAAATGCACGGAGGGCAGAGTGTAAAGAAGGCAGAAGAGCACCCTAAAGGCACATGGCATATCTCAACAACAGCAGCAGCCTTCCTAATGTATCATAATAAAAGAGAGTGTGTTCAGAGGGCTTCACATCATCAGAATCAGCTTCATTCTGCTTTCAGGAAGGGTCTGTCCTATGTTTACTCTGCACTAGTTTTGTGGTCGTGCAGGCAACTGTGATTTTGTGGCTGTATATACAGTGACAGAAGACTTGTTAATACCTGTAGCTCAGCTTGACTTGTATAGTTTTAAATGCAAAGAGCCATACCAGAAAATCTGACAGCCCTCACCAAAAATTATTCTGGTACATACTGAGTATCATTTGCTGTTGTGAAAGGCGGGGGGAATTTTGTTGGGATGCACCACCTTTCACAGGATGTAAGGATCTGTGTTACTGCTGGGAGCTGACTTAGACAGCAATTACTTTTTCACTAGTGAGACTGCAAAAAGGACTAGTATGGAAACTCCACCTAGAGACAGATTTCCACAGACATCAGCTGAAAAAAAAAGCGGCACAATACCTGCTCAGTCCTGGAGGTGGGATCGGTAACAAAGACGCTCAGTAGATGCACAGGTTGATACATTGCTCCCAACCCTCATTATAACTCCTACATTCCAGATCACATATTTGACTCCAGACACTATTTTTTCATTAGAAATCTGGATATGGTTACATAGAGAGCTGCAGCCATGTGCTAATGAAAAACAAAGAAACCCTGCTGGTGGTCAAAAGACTCCTGGTTCTCAGGAAATTAGGAGCTGTATGCAGTAGTGTCTGTGTCACATGCTGGTCTACCTTTGAAAGAACAACTTATTGAAAAGCACAGGTGTAGTTCCCTCTTGTATGGTCATTTTTCCCCACCTTTTGATGCTAGGGCTAGAATCATACTCAGAAGGTTGTCATTAGTCTCTAGCTTGGTCTGAACTGACAGAATCAGACTCTTAGAATCATAGAATCATAGAATGGTTTAGGTTGGAAGGGACCTCAAGGATCATCCAGCTCCAACCCCCTGCCATAGGCAGGGACACCTCCCACTAGAGCAGGTTGCTCAAGGCCTCATCCAGCCTGGCCTTAAACACCTCCAGGGAGGAAGCATCCACAACCTCCCTGGGCAACCTGTGCCAGTATCTCACCACCCTCACTGTAAAGAACTTCCTCCTTGTTCCATAAATGAATAGAATAGAATCAACCAGGTTGGAAGAGACCTCCAAGATCATCCAGTCCAACTTATCACCCAGTGCCATGGTGTCACTGGGGGTGAGCTGTCTGGGTCAGATTTTTAGAGCTGCTCAAATGCTTCATTTTCAATGAAATCAACCTTTAAAAAGCTTGCCCACTGTGTGGCCAGTAGGACAAGGGAGTTTCTTCTTCCCTTGTACTCAACACTGGTCAGGCCACACCTTGAGTCCTGTGTCCAGTTCTGGGCTCCTCAATTCAAGAGAGATGTTGCGATACTGAAAAGTGTCCAGAGAAAGGCGATGAAGCTGGTGAGAGGCCTGGAACACAAACCCTGTGAGGAGAGGCTGAGGGAGCTGGGGTTGTTTAGCCTGGAGAAGAGGAGGCTCAGGGGGACCTCATTGCTGTCTACAACTACCTGAAGGGAGGTTGTAGCCAGGTAGGGGTTGGTCTCTTCTCTCAGGCAACCAGCAATAGAACAAGGGGACACAGTCTCAGGTTGTGCCAGGGGAGGTATAGGCTGGATGTTAGGAGGAAGTTCTTGCCAGAGAGAGTGATTGGCATTGGAATGGGCTGCCCAGGGAGGTGGTGGAGTTGCCGTCCCTGGGGGTGTTCAAGAATAAAGCGTGGATGAGGCACTTAGTGCCATGGTCTAGTTGACTGGATAGGGCTGGGTGCTAGGTTGGATTGGATGATCTTGGAGGTCTCTTCCAACCTGGTTGATTCTATGATTCTATGTAACGTACTGCTGATTTTCATACTGGTTTCCTATCTCTTTTCCTTCCTCCACTCTTACTTTCCTGATTACTTGGGAGCCTGAACATAAAAGATTATCATAGACTCATCGGCTATGTCACAGATTCCCTGTACTCTTGGCAAAAGCCATCTTGAAAAGGACTTTGAAAAATAACCCCTTTCCAGTGGATTCAGCTTTCCAAATGTTCACATCTCTATTTACTGTTCCTTTAAACAGCTTCATTTCTGTGGATGGCTGATGAGCTTCCCAGATGGAATATAAAACTTTGTGTAGCTCTCAAGGAGCTCTTTTTTTCCCTCCCTTTGCTGTTGCTGAAGAATAAAGGAAGAAAAATAGCTTTCAACTGGTAGGATTTTATGAAAAATTACTTCTCAGAAAATGGAAACATTTTCAGACAAACTGGCCAGCTGAAAAGATTTGGCTGTAAAATATTTGGTTTGCTTTGATGAAAGTTTTCAATTAAAGATCCGACTATTTTTGTGCACAAAGAAAAGCAGCAGCGTGACAGTACCTGATGGATGAAATGAGCGCATTGTGTGCTCTGGTGCTTCACTGCTTTTTCTTAAATCACTTGAAGCACAGCTGCTGCATGCCTAGGAGTTGTGAGGAATATGCTCTGCCCTTGCAAACATATTATTTTCATTCTTAAACAGCAAAGAAAAAAAGAAAAGAAATCATGTTTCTCCTCTACTCCAACAGCATTTGATTGAAGAGCCAGAAAAAGAATCTGTCATTGCAGCTTTGGCTACAACCCAAGCACTGAAGTCAATGAAAGCACTTGCAGAAGTCCAGCCTGTGATTTGATGACACCACCTCCCCCCCTACCCCTCCATTAGAATTGCCCTCCTTTTACAAATTGGTTTTTCTGGGTAGATTTTCTTTGGAGAGTTCTGAGGGTTTCCTGAAATTCTTGAAGAAATTTAAAAGTGAGAAGTGAAGAACTGCATCAAGGTGGAATGTTTGTCTTATAATTCAGAGAGAACAACAGCGTCAGAAAGATGTCATCTGGCTGAAAGCTGTGTTTAAGTGCCATGGTTAAAGGACTTGCTCCAAAGAGCAGCGAAGTAAAACAAAACCCAAACCAACCCACAACACTCTTAGGGTCTTTAGTGCAGTTTAGAGCTGGGCACAAACATGAGGGGAAAAAAAACCCTAGAGAATGCAGTGAACATTCTGTTCACATCTGGGATTAAATTCTGCTCCATAAGGTCCATAATAAATAGTTAGAGGCTACCACAGAGATGGGGAAGCAAAGGAGATTAGAGGGGCTCATTTTTATTTCATTTGTTGGTAGCACAGTCTGCAAGACAACAACAGAAAGGGGAAACAACTTTGTATTTATTATTATGGCTGAGCTGCATGTAATAAATTATAGAAGAAAAAAAGCCTGAGGGATAATTGCCTGAAAAAACAAATGTCAGTTAAAGTAAACACAGCAGTTTCCACTGAACCTATTTGCAAAAATGTCAAAGGAGTTGAGTTGTTTTCCTTCACAATATTTGTGCTGGTATAAAGGGACTGTGGTTTAATTAAATTTCCCCACAGAGACGAGGTATTCCACTAGATGTCACTTTGAGACTTTGCTAAGATGAAGGACAGCATCCTGATGAACGGGTGCAGCACCCCCACCGCAAGGAGGATGGACTGAGAGCGGTCCCGCAGCAGGAGCCCTAGTTAGAATGTAATACTGGCATATGCTGAGCACAACAAGGCTGCTCATAGATAGATAACCACCTGCCAGGAGAAGAGCTGCCATCTAGAAATGCGTGCTAGCAAAGACTACCTAGCCAAGAGGAACTTTTCACACTTCTCTCCAGGGAAGGAGTGAGGAGACCACTCTCTTTGCCAAGCAATCCACTCTGTCTTCCCTGCAGTAACACAGTGGGATCACGATCAGGCTAGGTAGGAGAGCTATGGCTCTTGGGCAGCTCCTCTGAGCTCCCACAGAAGATTTGATGGATCCAAGAAATACACTGATCCAGCAACTGCCCCAAACTTATCTCTCCCTTCAGCAACAGGAACAAAATGCTAGCTGGGATGTGGACATTTCTTTGCAGAGCACCTCACAGGCAAGATGGAGGAAATTAAAATCATCTCCAAGAGAAAGAAAAAAAAAAGAAAGAAAAGGGAAGTAGCTGACCAAACCTTGTGTTGGAACAGCCCTGTTCTTTTGGTAACCAACACCAAACAAAAGCTGTCAAGGTTTCTCTAAATATCTCATGCTGGATATTGAATAACAACAGGGAATGGAAAATAGAGCATGCTTCTTCTTTTAAAGGCAGGTGAAAAGTGAATGGCATCTCTCTGTTCCCAGTAAGGCAATAAAAGAGTCATCACTGTGGCAGAGCCCAGTCTAAAGAGGCTTAATATTAATCAAAAAAGGGAGAGCAAACCGAAACAAAACCCGGTTCATACCCCCTAACAATGCTGGCACACAGCAAGCCTTTGTGTTTGCACCTACACTCAGCTGTGATAATCACACAGAAGAGGCCATTGGGACACCAAGATCCAGGAAATGTTAAAATGGAAAAAAAAAAAACCCAACAAAGAAGACAAAGAGAAAGAAAAAAAGCAAAAGGCACAAAGAAATATGTCTGTGTATTAAACATGCTCTACCACATCTACTGCCAAGGGTTCCTGTCCAAAGCTCCAGCAAGCTGCATACTGTTTGTGCTGTCAACAAGCAGCAGCTTTTGTACCTATGCACGTTTGTTTACTAAATATATGAAAACAATGGAGCTCAATTAAAAGTAGATTAGCCACACATGTACCAAAGGAATGTGTACTTAACTGACTCTGGTGAATCTGGCTCCAGTTCAATCCCCTGGAGAGGCTGCTCTGGCATGTCTGCTGAGGCCTTATTGGTATCCCTTCTAGGCACAACAGTGGTTATGGCTCCTCTAGAATATATTAAAGGGATCATATAATAACCACTGGGCAGAGGTTGCCACAGCAGAAGTTTGCTGCAGCCGTGCAGATGGGGTGGCAGATTACCCTGGGAAGGAAACCGTGAGTTGATGGGTTTATTTCCGTGATTGCTTATGGGTTTATTTCCATGATTGCTTGGCAAGGCACCACAGGAGTCACCAGATAGGCTGGAAAATCCCTTTCAAGGAAACCCAGATGAAAGCTTAGACAGGGAGATGATCTGTAAAGCAAGCCTACAGACAGAATGTCCAAGAGAGTTTCTACTTCTTTCTTTCTTAGTGAGAGGAGAGCATTAGCAAGTGACAAAGCAGGCTACAAAACTACAGTTGAAAAACAATGGAATTAACTACCTCTCTTGCCAAAGACTTCAGGTCCTCCAGAACCTATGAAGATGATTAGGGGACAGGAGGGCATGGCTTATCAGGAGAGGCTGAGGGACCTGGGGCTTTTTAGTCTGGAGAAGACTGAGAGGGGATTGGATAAATGTTTATAAGTATCTGAAGGCTGGCCAGGAGTGGGGGGGACAGGCTCTGCTCACTTGCTCCCTGGGATAGGACAAGGAGCAATGGGTGTAAGTTGCAGCAAAAGAGGTTCTGCCTCAACAGAAGGGGCAACTTCTTTACTGTAAGGGTCACAGAGCACTGGCACAGGCTCCCCAGAGAGGTTGTGGAGTCTCCTTCTCTGGAGTCTTTCAAGGCCTGTCTGGATGTGTTCCTCTGTGATCTGTGTTAGATTGTATTGTCCTGCTATGGCAGGGGGCAGTTGGACTCGATGATCTCCTTGGGTCCCTTCCAACCCCTAACATCCTGTGATCCTGTGAACTCAGAGTCACCCTGACCTACATGAATTAGAGCTGTGTCCAGCCAAACACCTTTGATCTAAGCAGTTCCTTCAGTCACAATTGTCTAAATTGTTGTGGATGCTCCCTTCCTGGAGGAGTTCAAAGCAAAGTTGGATGGGGTCTTGAGCAACCTGTTCTAGTGGGAGGTGTCCCTGCCTGTGGCAGGGGGTTGGAAATAGATGATCTTTGAGGTCCCTTTCAGCCTAAACCATTCTATGATTCTATGAAATCAAAGATTTTCAAATAAATCCAAGCTTTTGTTCAGACTTGGGTCAAAATCTTTCTGTAGCTACTTATGAAAGTCTGATTTAGGATTAAAAGCTACTGTTTTGAAATAGCCAAAAGCCATTTTAGTATTTCCTCCCCCCCCAAGATTCTCTTTTGACAGCCTCAGAGGAGATTGTCCTTGCCTATGGTGGGGGGTTGGAGCTGGATGATCCTTGAGGTCCCTTCCAACCTAAACCATTCTATGATTCTATGAATATTCAGATGATTTTAGAACTACTTCACTCACAATTTGGACATTAATTACAGCAAAGCATTGATATAAAATCTACAGGCACTGTATATCAGTTACATAATCTTCTTGCCCCAAAATAATCAGCCTTCACTTTTATTTTTTTTAAAGAAGTATTTACTGAGGAGCTGACTTTACACATTAAGTGGTACTAATTAGCATAGAATCATAGATTCAACCAAATTGCAAGAGACCCCCAAGATCATCCAGTCCAACCTAGCACCCAGCCCTATCCAGTCAACTAGACCATGGCACTAAGTGCCTCATCCAGGCTTTTCCTGAACACCCCCAGGGACAGTGACTCCACCATCTCCCTGGGCAGCCCATTCCAATGCCAATCACTCTCTCTGCCAACAACTTCCTCCTAACATCCAGCCTATACTTCCCCAGCACAACTTGAGACTGTGTCCCCTTGTTCTGTTGCTGGTTGTCTGGCAGAAGAGACCAACTCCCACCTGGATACAACCTCCCTTCAGGTAGTTGTAGGCAGCAATGAAGTCCCCCCCTGAGCCGCGTCTTCCGCAGGCTGCACACCCCCAGCTCCCTCAGCCTCTCCTCATAGGGTTTGTGTTCCAGGCCTTGCTTCTGTTGATGTGCACAGCTTTCTAAATGATCATGAGACTACAGATTTGAGTGGCATTGCATAAGTATTTTTGGTATGTGACAGCTGGCTTGCTGAGAAGCCCATCCCATTTTTTGACAATAATGTTACAACACATTGCTGCAGCGTATGTTTGAAGCACCCTACAAAGACTTAACAAACCAGTTCAGCAACCCTGCCACAATGGCCTGTGTTTATCTAACCATCTAAAGCAGATGAGTCGAAGAGAGACTTAAGGGATACTCCCTAAAAGAACAACTCAGCAGTAGTTGAGGTATAATCAGAATTCATGCTAGTGTTACCCTTTTCTAATGATTAGAATGAATTCTGATTTGTTGTTGAGGTCACTTAGCTAAGTTCCAATATTTTCACTTCCCTAAAAGAGTAACTCAGCAGTTGTTGGATGTATAATCACAAATTCATGCTAGTGTTACCCTTTTCTAATGATTAGAATGAATTCTGATCTGTTGTTGAGGTCACTTAGCTAAGCTCCAATATTTTCACTTCCCTAAAAGAGTTACTCAGCAGTAGTTGGATGTATAATCAGAAATTCACACTACTGATATCCTTCCAACTGACTAAAATGAATTCTGACTTCTTATTGAGATGACTGGGGGACTTGAGCATCTTCCCTATGGAGAGAGACTGAGAAACCTGGGGCTGTTTGGTTTGGAGAAGACTGAGAGGAGATCTCGATCAATGTGTACAAATATCTGAGGGGTCAAGTGGGGGAGGCCAATCTCTTTTAGGTGGTCCACAGCAATAAGACAAGGAACAATGGCTACAAATTGGAACATAGAAAGTTCCACCTCAACATGAGGAGAAACTTCTTTACAGTGAGGGTGACAGAGCACTGGAACAGGCTGCCCAAAGATGTTGTGGAGTCTGAAGACTCAAAACCCACCTAGATGCATTCCAGTGCAAACTACCCTGGATGATCCTGCTTTGGCAGGTGGGGGTTGGACCCGATGATCTCTGGATGTCCCTTCCAAACCCTAAGGTTCTGTGATTCTGCAACTTAACATCAATATTTTAACCTTAAATAAACTCCACTAATTATCCAATAAACTCTCTACTAAAAGCCAATGTAATGCTGTTTCTACTTTTGGTAAAATTCCTCTAAGCTCTATAGAGAAGGAAAGAAAGAAAGAAGGAAAGAAGGAAAGAAGGAAAGAAGGAAAGAAAGAAAGAAGGAAAGAAAGAAGGAAAGAAAGGAAGGAAGGAAGGAAGGAAGGAAGGAAGTAAGGAAGGAAGGAAGGAAGGAAGGAAGGAAGGAAGGAAGGAAGGAAGGAAGGAAGGAAGGAAGGAAGGAAGAAAGAAAGAAAGAAAGAAAGAAAGAAAGAAAGAAAGAAAGAAAGAAAGAAAGAAAGAAAGAAAGAAAGAAAGAAAGAAAGAAAGAAAGGAAGAAAGGAAGAAAGAAAGGAAGAAAGAAAGGAAGGAAGGAAGAAAATGTTCTTGAGACAAACAAGCAAGCAAACACAAACACCCCCTCGCCCTCCCCCAACTCAATCCCACCTCTCAAAGAAATACTCAGTTACCCCATCAGTGTAGTTACAGAAGTACTTTCATCCTCTACAATTCAATGGCTTTGGTTAACTTTCATATAGTACAGCAAGGAAATGATAAGGAGGAAACCCAGGCTCCATTTAAATGAATGGAAATTTACAAACTCCAGGGGAGCCAGGATTTTCCCTTCCAGTGTTCTGGAATAACATCTCTAGGCATGTAACACATTTGCATACACATTGTTGGCGTCCGCATCCTGCACTCTCTATAGTACTTTCCTATAAGCACTTCCCTTGGCTTTTGGCACAAAGAGTAGGTACAGTATTTTGGGGTGTGGTGTGTGTTTAGTAAGCTATACAAACATGTTCCTGTTTGCAGTGCAGAAGAAATCCCATTAATTTGAAAAGGATTGGCTGTGTATGGAGAGGTGGTGAAATAAGAACCTCTATGAAATGAAGTGAAATGCTCCTTTGTGCGTTACTGTTTTAAGAGAAGCAATGCCTGTTACCTTTTTGTGCTCACTTTTTGGGTTGCCAGTTACTGAAGAGCTTGAATCTAAAGGTAAAGGACCAGACCTTAAATCAGATCAGGGCTTTTCTGAAATAGTTTAAAATGTCAGCATAGAATCATAGAATCAACCAGGTTGGAAGAGACCTCCAAGCTCACCCACTCCAACCTAGCACCCAGCCCTATCCAGTCAACCAGACCATGGCACTAAGTGCCTCATCCAGGATTTTCTTGAACACCCCCAGGGACGGTGACTCCACCACCTCCCTGGGCAGCCCATTCCAATGGCAAATCACTCTCTCTCTCAAGAACTTCCTCCTAACAACTTGCAAACAACTTGCATTTATTTGTCTGAAGTGTTTCTGTAGCAGTGATGCTCTACTTTCCACTTGGCTTATTCCAAACATGTTCCGTGTAAAAGCCAAGCTTCCACACTGCATTTTTGCACACAGCTTCTTTCTGTCACCATGCCAAAATAGTAACATAAGAGCCAGCATCCCTTTTTGTACAGTGGGAGTTAAAATGAATGAGCTAAATGTACTTTTACAAATCTCCTTTTGCCTCTTTCTTTCCGTTTTCCCATCAAGGGCTGCACATTATTCCAGTGTTCAACTGAATAAATGTACAGCTATGAATACATTTACACTCAGGTGGATTCACAGAATCACAGAATGATGGTTTAGGATCCCTGGGGATCATCTTCATAATTCCCTGCATATTTCTTTATAGAATCATAGAATCAGTCAGAGTTGGAAGGGACCCACAAGGATCATCCAGTTCCAACCCCCCTGCCATGGGCAGGGACACCCTACCCTAGAGCAGGCTGCCCACAGCGCCATGGTCTAGTTGACTGGATAGGGCTGGGTGCTAGGTTGGACTGGATGATCATGGAGGTCTCTTCCAACCTATTCTATTCTATTCTATTCTATTCTATTCTATTCTATTCTATTCTATTCTATTCTATCCTATCCTATCCTATCCTATCCAGCCTGGCCTTAATCACCTCCAGGGCTGGGGCCTCAACCATCTCCCTGGGCAACCCAGTCCAGGCTCTCACCACTCTCATGCTGAAGAACTTCCTCTTCATGTCCAGTCTGAGCCTACCCATCTCCAGCTTTGCTCCATTCCTCCTAGTCCTCTCACTCCCTGATAGCCTAAGAAGTCCCTCCCCAGCTTTTTTTGTAGGCCCCCTCCAAAGATCTTAGAGAACTCTACCACATTTAAACCTACAGCTAATTAGGTCTTTGCTACCTCTAGTGTCATCTGCAGCATAAATGTATCTTAGGGCAGAGAAAGAGGAAGGATTAAAATAAACAAACCACTTGTTTCAGGTAAATCCAGTGGAATTAGGACCAGCCAAGAAAAGCTAACAAAATACTCTGAGGTCCTTAGGTAGCTAATTTTCAAATGGATAAAATAACAGCCCCCCCAAAGTTACATACAAAAGCTCTGGTAAAATCACATTGCTGTCAAATTTAGTCCAATTTACTCAATGAGTATAATTTTAAGGTGTGTCTATTAGCAGAGTTGCAGCTACTTGTCACCTCAGTTATTGTTTCCACTATTGTAATGCACTTTAATGATGTATTTTACATATAAATATTATAACTGAGCAAGAAACAAACCCCCAAACTTAACAAAGCAAACCCAACAGCTATTTACGTGTTCTAGTGATGGATTTATCGAGAAGCCTTTTATCTATCTTCTGCCTGACTGGTGGAGAAAACAACAACTTAGACAAAGGGACCTCCCATGTATAGCTTATTGCAAACATGTTCCATGTAAAAGCCAAGCTTCCACACTGCATTTTT